>OX451740.1:1352272082-1352605341 GCA_948472305.1 Vicia faba
AGTCTTCAAAGGATAATAATTTTCAACATTATGCCCTAGTGCTCCCTGTCTTTCTGAACCATGGCCCTGAGTTGATCACAGCCAGGCGCCATGTCCATGTTGTACTTATATTGTTTGATGAATGCTTCTCCCAAATCATTAAAAGTATGGATATTGGCACTTTCCAAACTCATATACCACTTCAGCGCAGCACCGGTCAAACTATCCCGAAAAAAGTGAATCAGCAGACGCTGATCATCAGTATGGGTAGACATTCTCCTTATGTACATCACCAGATGAGCACGAGGGCAAGTGTCTCCCTTATACTTCTCAAACTCCGAGACCTTAAACTTAGTAGGTAACTTAACATTTGGGACCAAACATAGCTCATTCACATTCTGCCCAAATAGCTCTTTTCCCCTGAGGGCCTTCATCTCTCTTTGCATCTTGTCAAACTGCTCTTGAAAATCATCCATTATGTCATAAAGACCCAAGTCTTCACTCAGTGGAGGGAAAGGACGACACACATCATCATTAACAAATGGAACCATATTTACCGAAGGAGGTGCAGCAGGAATAGCATGCACCACAGGAGGTGTCGAAGTAACAGTAGTCTAAACAATTGGAGTATCTTGAGGACCAATATTGAAACCTTCAGGTGCGAAATTCTCTGGCATTCCCCATGGATAACCTTGAGGCATGCGATTCTGAACAACATTTGGAGTAGCAGATACGGGAACAGTCGGAGCTTCAGTAGTTTCCCTTGTTGGTTGAGGTTGAACATTCGGTGGCTGATTCTGAACAGCCACCAGAGCTTCCATCAGAGTATTCAAATTGGTCATTCCGGCCTTCAAAGAAGAAACTTCCTCGCGCAGCTCGCGATTGTCTTATTCTAAGTTGTCCATCTTCTTTTTGAAATTAGCCCGAGTATTATAGTGATGAGTCAGCTTGCTAAACAAAGTAAAGAAGCTTGGTAAGACACCTGGATATGCATAACAAATGCAAGAAATATGCATAATATGATGCATGATATGTATTGCACATGATTATTTTTACTTTGTTGTTTAATATCTCAAGTGATTTAAAGTTTTATAGACATATTGCAAACATCAAAGTAATAACGCATTTGAAATACTAAAATTTTTTATTATAATAACTCCAAAATGGATTACAAGTTTCAATGATCCCAAGTACAGATGAAAATAAAATCTAAAACCCTGAGAAATAGAACTGATGGAGATCACTCTGTACACTAGCGTTTCCCCGTGAGCCTGGAAATCTGAGCCTTCAACCTCTGGTTTTCTTCCACATGTCTGATGGCAACCTCCTTCCAATCACCTGAATTAGGAAGTGAGTGATCAGCACCTGATTCAGGCTTAGGAGAAAATAAATCCCCTTGCCTCTCCATAGACTCTATCGCTCGACTCTCAAGGATCTCAATCAAGTTATATTTCTCCTTCAGGTCTGCTCTGTAGGAACTCTCTAAAGCAAGTTGTCTTGCATCCTAACCAAAGCAAGTTGCAGCTCTTCTAGATCATCTAATAAGGGAGGAGTGGTCTTCACAAATAGATCAGGCATGGGTGTCTCCCGGGTATACGGCATCTTTAACTGAATGGCTCTCGATCGGATCCATTGAAGATATGGCTCCAAAGACACAGCACCCCTAGGTCCCAAATCCTTCCTACTCTTCTTATGAATGTGATGCCAGGCCTTGGCAATCTGCTCCCTAGCTTCTCTATGGTCTTCTCCTTCCTTCAGAAAGAAACTACTCAAATGAATACTATTCGGTTTATCCCTCATCGGATAACCAAGCTGTCGTCGTGCAAGAATAGGGTTATAGTTAATTCCTCCCTTTGTACCAAGAAGAGGTACATTGGGGAAACTACCACAACTGTCAATAATCTCTATATCCTGGTAAGCCCGATGATACCAATCAATATCCGAGTGAGTAAGTGCCATGACCTTAGGATCCCAACGGGGTTCCTTCTTGACATCCCAAAAAGCATCAGACTGAGGCATATGAGAGATAAACCACTGGTAAACCAGAGGAGTGCAATAGATAATCATCCCCCATGATAAGAATTCTGAAGATGAATAGAGTAATAAGCATCACCCAACAATGTAGGAACTGGGTTTCCAATCATGAAGATCCTGATAGCGTTAATGTCAACCAACTTGTCCATATTAGGAAATAAGAACAACCCTTAAGCAAGTAGAGCAACGATGGCCTCAAAAGCAACTATACTCTTCATTCTGGAAAAGTAACAAGCTTTCTACAATAAGAACTGAGATGGTAATCCTCTAATCCCTCCTTTGGTAGTCATATGGGATTCCACCTCAGACTTCCCCAAGTGAATCAAAGCAGCAATCTCATGTGGTTTTGGCTCACCCTCCAAACCAGTAAAAGGAACACGATAGGTAACAGGTAATTCCAATAGATAAGAATACTCCTCAAGTGTAGGCATCAACTGATAGTCGGGAAAAGATAAGCAATGATACATCAGATCATAGAACTGGACCAAGGTCGAGAGAATACCCTCCTTCATCTTCAGCTTCATGAGAGGAATAATGGATCCATACCTCTTCCGAAAGTCTGCAGAACACTCGATCTCGGGAATTAGACAGATCAACTCATCTATCTTGGGATCCTTGAAACTGTATTTCCCGGTCTTTCTCTTTCCAGAATCCATGGTTAAAAAGTACCTGAGAGATTCACAAATAGTCAACCTTTAAATCCCTTGAAATATGGTTTCTTCAAAAGATGCTTATGAGTGGATGGATGCATGATTCAACAATCATACACAATATCACACATATAGGGTTCATAGGTTCAACGTCACGAGCATGAGGTCGAAGGTACTACCCATAAGGTATTGGTCTAAAATTTATCACCTTCCGAACAAGTTTCTAGAGGTTCCCAGAGTCTACATCCTTCCTTCGGATATTACCAACTTCCCGATTAACTCGGTAATTAGTAATATTCTCAAGAAAGACTCGTCTGAGCGTAGTATCGTGTGACAACTATTTCCATATTACTCCGTCATAGCTTCTGCACTACACCTAAAAGGACAAGATGGGTTTGGTATTCTACGGTCCTCAGTTTCAACAGGCTCCCAGGTCGAAAGCAGTACGTCTTCCCGATTACCCGGTAAACAACACTACAGTCAAAGGGGCCTCCACTGAGTGGGGGATCTCATGCCTCATTTTTTTGGATTACTCCCTCAAAGTTAACATGACTATATCGGTTGTCCTATCTTAAAGTTTTCCCAAGTCCGAGTATATGACTTATGAGTAATCACCAAGCACCCTGAAAACCAGGAAAATCCAGACAAACATATATACAACATATAACACCAAAAAAAACAGTAATATCACATATACAGATATAAACAAAGATAGGCTTAACCCACTTAGGGATGGACTAACCAGAGGTCAATCTTTCCCCAGTGAAGTCGCCATTTTTCTGTAGCGGTAGAAATGTTTAAGACTAAGCCATTGGATTGACTAGACTTTATACAAATCAAAATCAAAATCGCCACCGTGCTTTATTGTTTCCAAAGGCATGGGAAAAGAGCAAATAACCCAAAAAGAAGAGGAAAGATTCAAGGTAAGGGGGTTGGTTATGCAAAGGGAAGGTCTTAGCACCCTAAACATCTACGGTACTCCGCAGGAAGCTCTTTGTAAAATCTGTATATTTTGGCTATGAAAAATGTTGTATATAAAAAAATGGATGGTGGAGGTGAGAAAAAGAAATATATTTTTTATGATTTTTGCACCCGCCGCGGTTGCGAACCTTTAGTGCCTACGTACCACCTTTCGTGCAATAGGGGATCAGGGTACACGTAGTTCATCTTTCAAAAATTTAAAACACAAATGTGTTGGTTAATTTTATGAGATAAAACATCATCGTCATTGTCCGTGTGGAATACATGCCTACTACCCACAATATTGAGAAAGGAGAATTTGTATTATCTCAAAGTGGAGGATATGGCTTGGATTTTAAAATCAACAATGCCTCACTCAAAACCCAAGTGGAAAATATCTCTCTTCACTATATATTGTAGAAGTATAGTTGTTTGCATCACTACAAGGATTGACAAGAGTTCAACCTTTTTTGAGAAAAGTTTAAAGATAAAAGCCAAAGTGGAAAAATGGTTTTAAATGAGATTGATTGACGTTTAGTCTTCTCACAAAAAAATTTTCAAGGTATTATTAAGTTGATTGAATTTTTTTTATGAAAAATGTTTTTGAAAATGCATGGACATAAGTCCACGTTTATTACGAAAGTGGTTCAAGTTCAAAAACAAGAAGTGTTTTCAAAAAAGGTGGAAGAAGATTTTTGAAATTAAAGAAGATGGGAGGAGAAGAAGGGATTATCCTAAAGCATAAGGTAAAAGCTAGGGATAAGAACCATCTAACCAACAAGAAGCCAATACTTTACATTATGAGCCAAGATAGAATTCCCATTCCTTGGATTGGAACCAATCAAGCAAAAAAAAATACTAGACCTCTTGAGAGAACCAAACTTCAAGTGTATTAAGTCTTCACAAAAATTGGGAAGAGTAACGGTTGTATACGAGTGAATTCCAGATTACAAACAAGGGGTGTAATCACAAAAACCTGCACATAAAAACAAACAAGCAACCCAATGTCTTGAGGTAAACCTCAAGAACTTCAGACAGAATAATCAGATAAGATCACAAGGTCTCCAAGATAGGCCAAGGTTTCTAATCCTAAGTCCAAGAAAAGTCCCATGCTCCATAATGCCAAGGATAGTAACCAAATAGTCCAAGTGCCATTAAATATTTTTTAGGATTTATGTTGATTATTAGGTATCTTAAGAAAGGAAAAGAAAAGCTCAAGTGAGAAAAGTAAAAATGGCAAGAAAGTAAATTCTCAAATGAGCAAAGATAAAAATGGCATGAAATATAAATGCTAAAAGTAAATGGTACATAAAGCATAAAAAAATAACAAAAGCATAAGGTAAGACAATTCAATAATTAGTGGTTAGTTGGATGATCATCTTGAAGCTTGCATTTGGAACTCATTAGGGGATTGGTAGAACCAAAGCATCCACACAACAAGTTGCATTTTCTTTTTGTCAAGTATATCATCCATTTGGAATTCTCACAAGTACGATTTAATGATCAACGATGTTTAAGTGATCCGCATTGACCAAAGGTGTTGTAGATCCATTAGAGGATTGGAAGAACCAAAGCCTCCACACAATGAATCTCAAGGTTATTAGATCAAAGAGATCAAATTAATATACTTGGGCTTGCAATCATAAGTTTGGGCCATAAATGATCATTTATTCGAATCGGGACAAAATTTAGCGTTATGTTAAGCAATCGTAAGTGGACTTATATAGAAGTCGCACCTATTTTGAGGCCGATCAATAGCAATCTATGCATCTTTTTTTTTAGACATGATATAGAGATCATGCTCCAACAACATCTAGTGCAATAAGAAAGGGATGAGATGAAGAGGGATGGGGAAAAATATACAAACCACATTTGAATTAAATTTTAATCAAACTATTATTAAAATCATTCACCCATTTTTGTGGAGTTAAACTCAACACCATGGATCCAATGATGTTAATAAAGTTCATGATGCAAAGTATAACCCAAGATCAGCCAGAAAATAGTCACAAAATAATATCACATTTTAATATTCACAAAAGGGTTTAAAAATAATGTTTAAAAATAGAAAATAAAGAGAAAAATATCAACTATGTTCAAATTAATCAAGAAATGAAAAGTGAGACCATAGAAAAATCAGAAAAAAAGGCTCAAATACTTTTTATAATTTTTTGGTAATTTTTTTAAGTCAGAAGCTATTTTTAAAATTAAAATAAATGGGTAAAATAAACAAAAAATGATTAAAAAAATATTAAAGTCAGAAACAAAAATAAAATAAGGTCACAAATATTTGTCACAATATCACTGGATCATTCCATAATTTTTTCAGAATTTAAAAATGTATAAAAGTATTTTTAACATTTAAAACAAATCAAATAAAGTGTAAAATTTATAAAAAATACCAAAACACAAAATTAAATTTTGAAAAAATAAAAATCAGAAAGAGAATAATCAAAAATATTTTTCATAATTTTTTTAGATTTTTTGGACTAAAGATGAATTTTCTATGATTTTTTGAAATTTAAAACAATTAAAATATAAAAATCAGAAAAGAAAATAAAAGTAAAAATATGTGGACCATTGGATGAGAGTAAAAACGCGTTAGTAATCAAATCCAAGGGATCTGGCGCACTGTGCATATCATGGTCATTAGTGAATAATGTACAGAATCATTAATTAAATCAGAATTTGAAAAAAACATATGGCACGTCTTCATTGGTTGGAAGATGACACGTTGGTCATCTTCAACCTCCAGCATCACGAATTGTAGGTCTCTCAAACTGTAAAATCAGAAGCTCAGACCTATGTCATTCGCTTCATCTCTTCAAGACGAAGACAACCACACCCTCGCGCCAAATTTATATAAACTGTAGCTCAAGCAATTTGGAAGGAAAGTTTTGAAAAGGGATTTGAAATTTCATGGTCAAAACGTGTTTCCAGTAAAAGGTAAGTGTTGCGACTAGAACCGAGGCAATGAGAGTGTGATCGGTGGATCTGGAACTGACTGTTTAACGCTGGTTCGCGAAATGTCGCGGAAGCAAGAGTCGCCACCGTCTTTTATTTTCTCCAAATGGAAAGGACAAAAGCACAGAAAAATTCCTTAAAAGAGATTGCTCTCGGTTCGGGAGGTAGGTTATAGAAAGGGAAGGTGTTAGCACCCTTTCTATCCATGGTTATCCATGGGCTCTTAGATACTTGCTCAATGTGTTTTCAAAATGTTTGCTTGCTTTTCAATGTGGGATTCAAAAATATTCTTTGAAAAGTTTCAGTTCAACTCGTACGTCAGAGTGTTTGAAAAGTTTGTTTTGAAAGCTTTTGAAAATGTGTTGGTGTGAAAAGATTTTGATTTGTTTTGAAGAGAGCAAGTATCCATGAGTCGTCTACCTACCCTAAGGAATTCGTCTGTGTAAATGTCCTTTAAAGTAATGCCATCCCACCATTGAGAGGTAGGTAGCACCACCGTTGGAGGTGTTCGGGTCAATTCGAGTTTAGGGACAGTGTGGTCACCAGAGCAACAGTAGGACATCTTAGAAGCTACCCTTATGCCATTGATCCTTTTTAATTCCGATGCAACCGTTTCGAGGCAACTGGATCATGTCATGGACATAAGGACTTACTAAAACGTCCTATACTCGACGACCACCTTTCGAAAGGCAACAGTGAGGCGTACCCTAGGGGTGGTGTGTGAATTGTGTGTCATTTTCAGTTTATTGTTTGTCTTGTCATGCATTGGTGATCTAACGATTCGATTTTATTTTTGGGCATTCATTCTTTCATGCTATTGTTTAACAGTTAAAAGTGCGGGAATTTAAAGTGCGGAAAAGATAAAAGTCCTACGCTATTACAAAGGGCGAGGGTCTACAACGCCAAATTAATCCAGACCCGTTTTAAAATAAATTGCAGAAAAGAAATGTCTAATAGCTATTACATGGCTTTGGTACAGGTACATTATATTCACAAAAAGAAACAAATGAAACGCGCGAAAAAAAGAGAAAATAATCAAATGCGAGGGCGTTGGACCCTTTAAAGGAATTAAAATAATTAAGTTATCTAAAATTAGAATTAAATGAAAAAATGGTATTTTTGTGTTTTTTAGATTTAAAAGAAAAAGGAAAAATTAATTAAAATTTTAATGCTAAACCCTAGTTCTAATGTTTTTTAAAGTTATTAAGAAAAAGATTTAATTTCTAACCTAATTTAGTTCTAAATTAATTTATGTACAATTTTTGATTTATGAAAGATAAAAAAATAATATTATTATTCTAAAAAAAAGAAAAGGAAAATTAAAAAGAGAAAATAAAAATTATTAAACCTAAATTCTATTTTTTTGGATTTTATTAAAAGAATTAAATTTGTACCCTAATTAGACTAAGTAATTACAAGTATTTATTTAGAAAATAAAAAATAAAAATTATATTTTTTATTTTGGTCCTTTTTATTTTTATGATGTTTTTGTATTTTGATTAAAAATTAAATAAAACAAATAATTAAAATAATATAACAATTAAAATAAATGATTAAAAGATATAAGAAAATAAATTAAATGGGCAAACCAGGGGGGGTAGACCCCAGAATTGGAGGTGCAGATTTGAAAAGCCTGGCCCATTTGCTTGAAGTCCATTGACTTTTTTGATCCAGTGTGATGCATTTGACTGAAGCGTAGCATATTTCCCAATCCTTGCCTTTGATGTGGGTGCTCAGGGACACGTGGATGAGCTGATTTTGAAGTGCATGGTGAGTCTTAATGTGAGGCCTGCATGCAATTATCAATGGAAAAATAATATGGAGATTTTACAAGGCCTGGGATTCGAACCCAGGTCATAAGCATTGCAAGCGCTTCCCTATGCCACTGAACCACTTCACTTTCAATTAATATATAATAGTAAATAAACAATATAAAAGAAAAACATCAACGCTCTTTAAAACGCGCGCTAATTCAAATTCCTCCAATCCCCTCGTGCCACGCCATCATCTCTTTCATTTTCCTGAAACACAAAGAAAGAAGGCAACGGTTTTGAAACGTAGCATTAGGCAGTCTTCCAAGAAATAGCGAATAGGCCTGTGTATCTCATAAATTTGTCGCGACCATATCTTCTTCTTCGTCTCCAAACACTGAGTTCAACCATGGTGGTCATGGGCCCTAATTTTTCCTCTATGCAAAATCCCTAATTTAAGAAAACTGTAACCCTAGGATTCGAAAATGGTGGATTAGCGTATGATTAACAAAAATGAAATTAAACACCATGAATAGTTTGGAAACTTCACATGGAACAAGAATATACTATTGAAATGCAATGAAGATGCTTAAAATGGAGAATACGATTTCAAATATTTTGCTGTACAGTTTGAGTTGTCACCACTGTTTCGTCGCGTTTTGATTGATGTTAGGAAGTGGAATGCGTTCAGAAATGCCTCAGGATGCTAATGGTCTATGAATCAAGGCTTAAAAAACTCTCTAGTAGTGATTTCAGTTTTGCATTATATGGCCAAAATTTCAAATTGTCCAATGGCTTTTGAGCGAGCCTTTTGCTATATTATGGTTAGGGTTGGACTCAGTGATCATAATGGATGGAAATTAGCTTGCTAACTGACCTTAATTCATGCTTGGGAAAGAATTGGTCTTAGGGTTTCTTCCATTAACCATTTTTCCTCCTTTTTAGCCAAAACCTAGACCTAGTGTGCAAATGAACCCTAGCCTGATTTCTTGAGTTGGTTCATGATACATAGGAATTGTCCAAGTTCACATGACACTATTCCATTGGTTTTTAAATTTTATTTGAATTTTCAAAGAATTAAAATGAATTAAATCATCAAAAATTAAATAAAATAAAAAAATCAATATTTGGTCTTGAAACTAATCATGGGCCACGTGTGTGGCATGACAAGGATGGACCAAGTGGAAAAAATGGGGCCCTTTTGTCAAAAATTGGATTTCCAAGGATAGTTGACTTTTGCCATTTCACAAAATTTTCCCAACTTCTACAAGGCATAACTTGCTCAATTTTTAAGCTTTTCACATGTTCTTGGACATTTTGGAAAGGTCTTTGAGTCCTTTAACCAATGCCTTTGGTCCCATGTCATTTTGATTTACCAATCTCAAGTTATGGTCTTTGACTTAAAGTCCCTTTTTGTTGACTTTTGAAAATGACCTGTAATGTTGAAATTGATAACTTTTTGTGAGAGCATTTCTTGGACTTGAAGTATGAAGATGAGTTGTAGGAAATGTCTTTCTCTTCAAAATGAGCTTTGGATGGAATTTTTCTGATAATCCATGTGAAAGTTATGCCCTGGTCAATTTCAGTTGACTTTTTCAGCTGTCCAAATATAGCAACTTTTGCATCTTTGATGATTTCTGAGCCAAACTTTGAGAATCATGATCAAGCATTGATCAAATGATGTTTGTGGCTTCAAAATGATATGTTGACCAAAAATTTGAACTTTTGACTGCCAAATGACCATTTTGCCCCTACAGTTGACTGTAGTGCAATCTAGGGTTTTGACTGTGCAATCTTAAGCTGAATGCCTTGAAACTTGACATGAGGATACTTGACCATCTTTGTAAGCATATGAGACTTGATTGGGTCCTTGAAAACTTCCTTTCTTTGATCAGAACACAAACCCTAATTTTGACTGTATGGGAGACTGTTGCACTGCACAACCCTTGGGGAATTTTGTAGCTTGGCTTGGCAATTTCTTGAGGAATATGGGAGGGCAAATTTTGGGGTATAACAGTTGCCCCTGTTCAATCTTCTTAGACCTGAGGATGCAGATTGGCCGACGTGCCTTTCGTAATCCGAGGGTAAAAGATGATTGGACACTAGAGTGCCCGGAAATTTGCGCTCACATGTTAGCAATGATGGGGGAATGGGCTTATAGATGCCATCTGGATGTCTGATTGCGTACGAGAACCTGCATACCTGCAAAACAGAAAATGAATACCTGACACGTTGCAGGAGCTGATTTTTAGGTGCCTGGTATAGATGTGTCCGGACTGGTTGCAGGAGCTGAGTCTGGAGCTTCAAACGGCGATGAAAGAACCAGGGATGATTACTTCCTTAGTATGAATGGTAAGAGAGCCTTGGGTGACTTTAACTTCAACAACGCTCGTTGAGAAAAATCTTGGGTGTCTTCTACTGGGATAAGAATCAGAGAGATCTTAGGGTTGATCTGACTGAACCAGAGAAGGCCTTTGACTGGATAAGCAATCAGGAAAATCTTGGGACGATTTAACTGAACCGGTCTAGGTCTTGAAATGTCTTCAACTGGATAAGCAATCAGGAAAATCTTGGGACGATTTAACTGAACCAGAGAAGGCCTTTGACTGGATAAGCACTCAGGAAAATCTTGGGACGATTTAACTGAACCGGTCTAGGTCTTGAAATGTCTTCAAAGGGATAAGCATCAGGAAAATCTTGGGACGATTTAACTGAACCAGAGAAGGCCTTTGACTGGATAAGCAATCAGTAAAATCTTGGGACGATTTAACTGAACCGGTCTAGGTCTTGAAATGTCTTCAAAGGGATAAGCATCAGGAAAATCTTGGGACGATTTAACTGAACCAGAGAAGGCCTTTGACTGGATAAGCAATCAGGAAAATCTTGGGACGATTTAACTGAACCGGTCTAGGTCTTGAAATGTAGCTTGAGAACTTAACTGGATCTTTTCTGAAAGATAAAAGTCAGTCATATGCAATGCATGATATGGATCAAGCAATGATGTTCTCAACATAAATGAGATTTGTATGATGCAGTGCGTTATGCATGCTATAATGATGTATGTGATGTTTTATGTATGTTTTTGTCTAGGAAAGTAAATCCTTGACGGGTGCCGGGAAGTCGTATCCTGGGCTGATGTCGAATAATAGATTTTGCTTCCGCTGGGGATGATAGTAGTTGCAAGGATACCGGTAGGAGACGATGACTCCGTTGCGGAATAAACTTGGCAAATGGACAATTCTGCAGGGAGAAAAGATATTCTAGCGATCATGCTGGGAAGCAATACTCTGTGGGAAGAGTGATGCCTTGCTGAATGTTGATAGTAACTCTGTTGGGGATACCGTTGTTGTATTGGAAGTATTGATGGACTTCACTGGGGATAGGAAAGAACTACATTGCCGACGACCTTTCCTTGGCTTTTGGCTGAGGATAACCCAGTTATATCCTGTTAAGGAAATAACTCTTTAAATAAAGCCAGACGACGCGTTCGTGCTCTGCTAGGGGATGAGCTTCCAGAATATACTGGGGAGAAGCTTACTGCTTGGGGAGATGAATTCCATTTTTCCTGGGGAAACTGGATTGGACTCTTCTGGGGAGTTTTGGAATGTGATTTTATAAGTTGAAAGGGGGAACCTATGTAGGGTTGCATGCTGATGAGTTTGTGTAAAACTATATCTGAAATGGAGAAGGAACCTGGGTAGGGTTACTTTGATGATGAGCTCGTGTAAAACTTCGTTCTTGGAAAGGGAGAACCTGTGTAGGGTTTCTGGGTGACGAGTCCATGTAAAACTGCATCTTGAAGAGAAGGAACCGGTGTAGGGTTACTTTGATGAGGAGTTCGTGTAAAACTTCCTGATGAACCGGGGTTAGGTTACTTGGATAAGTTTGTGTAAAAACTTCTGGAGGAACCGGGGTAAGGTTACTTGGATAAGTTTGTGTAAAAACTTCTTGATGAACCGGGGTAAGGTTATTTGTGATAAATCCATGTAAGATTTCTAGAGGAACCGGGGTTAGGTTACTCGGATAAGTTTGTGTAAAAACTTCTTGATGAACCGGGGTAAGGTTATTTGTGATAAATCCATGTAAGATTTCTAGAGGAACCGGGGTTAGGTTACTCGGATAAGTTTGTGTAAAAACTTCTTGATGAACCGGGGTAAGGTTACTTGGATAAGTTTGTGTAAAAACTTCTTGATGAACCGGGGTAAGGTTATTTGTGATAAATCCATGTAAGATTTCTAGAGGAACCGGGGTTAGGTTACTCGGATAAGTTTGTGTAAAAACTTCTTGATGAACCGGGGTAAGGTTATTTGTGATAAATCCATGTAAGATTTCTAGAGGAACCGGGGTTAGGTTACTCGGATAAGTTTGTGTAAAAACTTCTTGATGAACCGGGGTAAGGTTACTTGGATAAGTTTGTGTAAAAACTTCTTGATGAACCGGGGTAAGGTTATTTGTGATAAATCCATGTAAGATTTCTAGAGGAACCGGGGTTAGGTTACTCGGATAAGTTTGTGTAAAAACTTCTTGATGAACCGGGGTAAGGTCATCTTGAGATAAGTACATGTAAGACTTCAGGAGGAACCGGGGTTAGGTTACCTGGATAACTCCTTATTGCCCCTGCTTCGGAGGTGAGGGATGAGGATACCTGTGCGGGTGATCGACAAATCTTCGGGTAGACAAATGATGAGATACCGGAACATAGTCGTACGCTTCGATCCCTAACTTTTGCCTGGACCGCCCTTTCGGGTTTTCAGTCCACCGGGATACCCATTTTTGCCCAAGCCGCCTTTTCAGGTTTTCGACTTGCCGGGTGTACATTTTTTCGTTTTATCCCTTCATTTTGCCCGAACCCTTTTAGTTCGCCGGGAAGCCCTTATTTTTGCCTAGGTATGTCAACCTAGCGGGTCTTTGATTATGCGCAGTATTTTTTTTTTTTTGACTATGTCCGTGTCCTCAGGATGTAGGGAATTGCCTCTGTTAGAATTGTTTTGTCATACCACCAGAAGATCTTCGTTTGATCGTCCAATGCCCCAAGTGACGTAGACGGAGATTTGCCCCAGGCTGGTGGTGTCGCCATATGTCAGAAGGTGTCTGATCGTGCGAGATTCGTTGCTGGATTGCCCCAAGTGACTCAGGCAGAGGTTTGCCCCAGGCTTTTTGGCCTTTTGAGAGATTCTCTGGATCTTGACTTAACTGCCCCAGATGGTAGACCATGATCATGCCGTGCCCCTTGATCGGAGATACTCTTGTTCATTAGACTTTCGTCATGCGAATTTCTATGCTGTTCAAACAAAAAGTCATATGCAAACAAAGTTATATCAAAAATACAACGCTTATGTCTGTCTTGAATATTTTGAAAATGCGTTCTTTTCATAAAACAAGTGAATGTTTGTAAAACGTGATGTCAACTCCGTATTTACCGTAGGCCTTAAGGAGTCAGGATACCTTTCGTAACAGTATGCTTTCGAACTAACCCATGCTTCAGCTAGGACTTTTAAGGGTTATATCGTGGCCTGGTTCACGGTTTAAGAAACAAAGGATAAAGGCTCAAATTATTTGTACCCACCCGCTCTTCGTGACGTTCTTCCAACCTAAACTCAGTCGATCATGCGTTAGACCTTGTTTGAGTCTTTGTTCTGATTTTCCGGTGATGGTTCAGTCATTGACGATTTATTCTGAATAGGCAGTCATCATTTTTGTCGAGGGTTTGTGGGACCTCTTTCTTTTTGATTTTGTTATCCCTATTTTTTTTTTGCCTGAACTGTTTCCTTTTTTGGAATTTCAGTCAGCGGGATGCCCCAGTTTTGTAAGTCTCCTTCATAGGTTTTGACTTATTGGGTTCTTATTTTTGAGATATAATGACTGCCTTTCTTTATTGATTATTCGGAACCATCACTGTTTTTCTTCGTTTTGTAAGGACCTCCTTGGTGCCATTCGTTATGCACTTGGATCAACTGAGAGAACTACCCTGCCCCAGGTTATGATAAAGGGTTTTAAATTTCGCAAATAAAAACTCCTACTTCTTTGGCTCAGAGGGGTTGACGAGGGATTATCTTCCTTATTACTCCAGTGTTTAGGGATTGAAACTATGCCTGTACCTCATCAGCGGGGTCTGTTCAAAAGCATACTGTAGATTATGGTATCATTTTCGTCATCCTCCCTCAAGAGGCTTAGAATTATTGATTGAGAGAGTTGACATCAGAACAAATATGAAAATAATTTGCGTATAGTGAATACGAATATATTGATTCAAAATAGACATAAGCGATGCATTAATGAAATAACAATGTTTTAACAATGAGTAAACGTTTGAACAAAAGAAAATTGCAACTTGAACATTCGAATGAACAAAAATTTCTAGTCTCAGGGCTTGTCACTTCAAATGGTGAGCCTTGGAGGGATGGTAGAAAAATTCAGCCTGACCATCTTGTGTGAATTCCAGTGCTCCTTCATCAATCAGGTCCTGGATCTTGTTTTTCAAAGCCCAACACTCGTTTGCATCATGTCCTGGACAGGCAGAGTGGTAGGCACACCTTTATTGGGATCATAAGCAGGATGTGTTGTGTTAAGGTTCTGGGGCTGAGCCCTTAATGTGATCAGGTTCAATCTCAACAGGCGTTGTAAAGCTTGAAACAGCGACATATTGAGCGGGGTGAACTGCCTCCTGGGTTTGTCTGTCTGAAGTTGGTGAAGTTGCTGCTGAATTGGTGATACTGGAGCCATATGAGGAGCTTTCTCCTTGCCTCTTTGTTTCAAAGGTAGTTGAACGATGATTGGCTTTTTACCCTTAGATGTTTGCCCCAGTTGGTTACCCTGAAGCAGTTTGTTGACGAGAACCCCGAGCTCATCTTGTCTTTGAGTTAAACCCTGAATGGCAGTCATCTGCCCCAACATCTGGGCTTTCATTGCATCTATCTCAGCTTGCAGGCGTTCCAGCCGTTCGTCTTCAGTACTGTTCTTGGCAAAAGTCTCCATGAGAAGTGTTCTGAGCTCCTCCTGCCCCTTGGATAGATTCAGGAGGATTTCCTCGAATCGAGTCCCTTGAGCAAGAAGGTCCTGGTTATCTTGTTGGGAAGCCATTGCTGAAATAAACAGCGGAGATGATAAGTGACTTGTCCAAAGGGTACCTGTTATGCAAT
Organism: Vicia faba; assembly: GCA_948472305.1. Lineage (NCBI taxonomy): Eukaryota > Viridiplantae > Streptophyta > Magnoliopsida > Fabales > Fabaceae > Vicia > Vicia faba. The sequence goes on from OX451740.1 coordinate 1,352,287,560, forward strand.
GATATGTATGATATGCATGCAATGTTTTCAAGGATCTCGCGGGGTAAACCAGAAAATTTGTTAGCATTGGAATTTAGAGCTTGATTGAAAGACACCCATGTTATTGAGAACTCTTCTTCAAGAGTCAAAGGCTCACCATATCAAGTGGGTCATAGCCCCTGACAACATTGGCTAGAGGAAAATAAATCCTTTTGCCCCTTGCTAGATGTTTGATTTATATGACCTGTATCACAAGCCCTTGAGATCCTTGAAACGGGTTAGGATGTATGCAATTGTATGATGTCATGATATGCATGGGGTAATGTGAGTAACCCTGTTATGAGTCCCAATTAAGGACTGCAAAAACCTGCAAGAAACTTAGAGTACCCTGTTATGAGTCCTAATTAAGGACTACAAACACAACCTGCAAGAGACAAATGTCAGGTAATAAGCATGCAAGTAGTTCAAGTAGGAAGGCACACAAGTCACACAAGAGAAGCCCTTAAAGTTTAGGCCAGCATGGAGTCTGGGTAGTACCCTCTTGAAGTTGGTGGGTTCAACCTGTCCTATCAAAGTAACCGGGTTCTAAGGTTCCCAATATCACGGGATTGCTTTCATTGTTCATCGTTTCGATTTAGCCACTGAACTGGCGACCGAAATATTCCAGGAAAGCAACCCTCAATTGAGTGTAGTATCGAGTATCAACCAACCTCGGACTGCACCAAAGTCAGTTATCTCACTACCCTAAAGAGGCCAAGATAGTTCAATTAAGGTTCCTAAGGTCTGTTGATGCTTCATGACACCACATGGAGGCCCCGTACTCTCCTTGACTGAACTCAAGGGTTACCGGTACACACCAAAGTGCCACATCAACGTAGCAGACTGTTTCAACCATGTCGGTATACCCCGCACAGTTCCCTCACAGCCTTGTTGCTACTTTCTAAGAAGGTATCCCCCAGATCCGGATTAGGACCTATAGAACTCCCAAGACAGTCCCACAATTTAAAGAAACACAAGGAAAACAATTGAAAACACAGTTATGAACTAGCCCTAAGGTACACCTCACTTTAAGTTTGTCCCCAGCAGAGTCGCCAGTTCTGTGATCGGTGGATCTGGAACTGACTGTTTAACGCTGGTTCGCGAAATGTCGCGGAAGCAAGAGTCGCCACCGTCTTTTATTTTCTCCAAATGGAAAGGACAAAAGCACAGAAAAATTCCTTAAAAGAGATTGCTCTCGGTTCGGGAGGTAGGTTATAGAAAGGGAAGGTGTTAGCACCCTTTCTATCCATGGTTATCCATGGGCTCTTAGATACTTGCTCAATGTGTTTTCAAAATGTTTGCTTGCTTTTCAATGTGGGATTCAAAAATATTCTTTGAAAAGTTTCAGTTCAACTCGTACGTCAGAGTGTTTGAAAAGTTTGTTTTGAAAGCTTTTGAAAATGTGTTGGTGTGAAAAGATTTTGATTTGTTTTGAAGAGAGCAAGTATCCATGAGTCGTCTACCTACCCTAAGGAATTCGTCTGTGTAAATGTCCTTTAAAGTAATGCCATCCCACCATTGAGAGGTAGGTAGCACCACCGTTGGAGGTGTTCGGGTCAATTCGAGTTTAGGGACAGTGTGGTCACCAGAGCAACAGTAGGACATCTTAGAAGCTACCCTTATGAAATTGATCCTTTTTAATTCCGAGGCAACCGTTTCGAGGCAACTGGATCATGTCATGGACATAAGGACTTACTAAAACGTCCTATACTCGACGACCACCTTTCGAAAGGCAACAGTGAGGCGTACCCTAGGGGTGGTGTGTGAATTGTGTGTCATTTTCAGTTTATTGTTTGTCTTGTCATGCATTGGTGATCTAACGATTCGATTTTATTTTTGGGCATTCATTCTTTCATGCTATTGTTTAACAGTTAAAAGTGCGGGAATTTAAAGTGCGGAAAAGATAAAAGTCCTACGCTATTACAAAGGGCGAGGGTCTACAACGCCAAATTAATCCAGACCCGTTTTAAAATAAATTGCAGAGAAGAAATGTCTAATAGCTATTACATGGCTTTGGTACAGGTACATTATATTCACAAAAAGAAACAAATGAAACGCGCGAAAAAAAGAGAAAATAATCAAATGCGAGGGCGTTGGACCCTTTAAAGGAATTAAAATAATTAAGTTATCTAAAATTAGAATTAAATGAAAAAATGGTATTTTTGTGTTTTTTAGATTTAAAAGAAAAAGGAAAAATTAATTAAAATTTTAATGCTAAACCCTAGTTCTAATGTTTTTTAAAGTTATTAAGAAAAAGATTTAATTTCTAACCTAATTTAGTTCTAAATTAATTTATGTACAATTTTTGATTTATGAAAGATAAAAAAATAATATTATTATTCTAAAAAAAAGAAAAGGAAAATTAAAAAGAGAAAATAAAAATTATTAAACCTAAATTCTATTTTTTTGGATTTTATTAAAAGAATTAAATTTGTACCCTAATTAGACTAAGTAATTACAAGTATTTATTTAGAAAATAAAAAATAAAAATTATATTTTTTATTTTGGTCCTTTTTATTTTTATGATGTTTTTGTATTTTGATTAAAAATTAAATAAAACAAATAATTAAAATAATATAACAATTAAAATAAATGATTAAAAGATATAAGAAAATAAATTAAATGGGCAAACCAGGGGGGGTAGACCCCAGAATTGGAGGTGCAGATTTGAAAAGCCTGGCCCATTTGCTTGAAGTCCATTGACTTTTTTGATCCAGTGTGATGCATTTGACTGAAGCGTAGCATATTTCCCAATCCTTGCCTTTGATGTGGGTGCTCAGGGACACGTGGATGAGCTGATTTTGAAGTGCATGGTGAGTCTTAATGTGAGGCCTGCATGCAATTATCAATGGAAAAATAATATGGAGATTTTACAAGGCCTGGGATTCGAACCCAGGTCATAAGCATTGCAAGCGCTTCCCTATGCCACTGAACCACTTCACTTTCAATTAATATATAATAGTAAATAAACAATATAAAAGAAAAACATCAACGCTCTTTAAAACGCGCGCTAATTCAAATTCCTCCAATCCCCTCGTGCCACGCCATCATCTCTTTCATTTTCCTGAAACACAAAGAAAGAAGGCAACGGTTTTGAAACGTAGCATTAGGCAGTCTTCCAAGAAATAGCGAATAGGCCTGTGTATCTCATAAATTTGTCGCGACCATATCTTCTTCTTCGTCTCCAAACACTGAGTTCAACCATGGTGGTCATGGGCCCTAATTTTTCCTCTATGCAAAATCCCTAATTTAAGAAAACTGTAACCCTAGGATTCGAAAATGGTGGATTAGCGTATGATTAACAAAAATGAAATTAAACACCATGAATAGTTTGGAAACTTCACATGGAACAAGAATATACTATTGAAATGCAATGAAGATGCTTAAAATGGAGAATACGATTTCAAATATTTTGCTGTACTGTTTGAGTTGTCACCACTGTTTCGTCGCGTTTTGATTGATGTTAGGAAGTGGAATGCGTTCAGAAATGCCTCAGGATGCTAATGGTCTATGAATCAAGGCTTAAAAAACTCTCTAGTAGTGATTTCAGTTTTGCATTATATGGCCAAAATTTCAAATTGTCCAATGGCTTTTGAGCGAGCCTTTTGCTATATTATGGTTAGGGTTGGACTCAGTGATCATAATGGATGGAAATTAGCTTGCTAACTGACCTTAATTCATGCTTGGGAAAGAATTGGTCTTAGGGTTTCTTCCATTAACCATTTTTCCTCCTTTTTAGCCAAAACCTAGACCTAGTGTGCAAATGAACCCTAGCCTGATTTCTTGAGTTGGTTCATGATACATAGGAATTGTCCAAGTTCACATGACACTATTCCATTGGTTTTTAAATTTTATTTGAATTTTCAAAGAATTAAAATGAATTAAATCATCAAAAATTAAATAAAATAAAAAAATCAATATTTGGTCTTGAAACTAATCATGGGCCACGTGTGTGGCATGACAAGGATGGACCAAGTGGAAAAAATGGGGCCCTTTTGTCAAAAATTGGATTTCCAAGGATAGTTGACTTTTGCCATTTCACAAAATTTTCCCAACTTCTACAAGGCATAACTTGCTCAATTTTTAAGCTTTTCACATGTTCTTGGACATTTTGGAAAGGTCTTTGAGTCCTTTAACCAATGCCTTTGGTCCCATGTCATTTTGATTTACCAATCTCAAGTTATGGTCTTTGACTTAAAGTCCCTTTTTGTTGACTTTTGAAAATGACCTGTAATGTTGAAATTGATAACTTTTTGTGAGAGCATTTCTTGGACTTGAAGTATGAAGATGAGTTGTAGGAAATGTCTTTCTCTTCAAAATGAGCTTTGGATGGAATTTTTCTGATAATCCATGTGAAAGTTATGCCCTGGTCAATTTCAGTTGACTTTTTCAGCTGTCCAAATATAGCAACTTTTGCATCTTTGATGATTTCTGAGCCAAACTTTGAGAATCATGATCAAGCATTGATCAAATGATGTTTGTGGCTTCAAAATGATATGTTGACCAAAAATTTGAACTTTTGACTGCCAAATGACCATTTTGCCCCTACAGTTGACTGTAGTGCAATCTAGGGTTTTGACTGTGCAATCTTGAGCTGAATGCCTTGAAACTTGACATGAGGATACTTGACCATCTTTGTAAGCATATGAGACTTGATTGGGTCCTTGAAAACTTCCTTTCTTTGATCAGAACACAAACCCTAATTTTGACTGTATGGGAGACTGTTGCACTGCACAACCCTTGGGGAATTTTGTAGCTTGGCTTGGCAATTTCTTGAGGAATATGGGAGGGCAAATTTTGGGGTATAACAGAGAGCAACACAATGATATCAGAGTTTTGAAGAATTGATGAAGGAATCTACTTATTGAAGTTGAGTTGCATAGCTCTGAAACTGGACTTCTATGGAGCAGTATAGGGCACGATTCTTGAATGTAAATATGTGGTTAGCTTCAGGGAAGATCAAGGAAGGTGAATTGATGGAAAAATTTGATTGAAAAAGGCTCGAGAATGGATTTTTAAGTTACTGAATTCTGAGTTATGAAACAAGTTTGGCAGGGTGATTCTGGCTATCCAAGCTTGGGAAAATGAATGGGATAGTACATGTATTTATAGGAGAAGCAATGGGATCAAAAGGAAGAGTGAATTATGCGTTTTAGAGGGAATTCGTGCAAACCTGATGCACGAGTGAAGTGTGATCCAAACTTCATCAAAACTCATCCAATTCTTGCGTTTTGATGCACTAATCCACTTGGGAAAGTTGGCTAATTATGTTTAGACCCAAAACGCGTTTTAATTTGAGGTTTAGAGGTTGTAACATGAAATTCAAATTCTAACTTGCAAGGAAACTTCAATTCCAAGTTACCACTTTTGAATCAATGGCATTCTCAGCTCAAGGGGTCTTAAGGCATGACTCTTAATGCTTTAGAAAGATGAGGTTACAAGCTTTTCCATGGAAACATAATGCAGTTAAATGGATGCTTGAGCTTAAAGTTGCATTGAGTCAAAGTTGGAGAAAAAGGGTTGACTTTCCATACTTAGAAATATTTCAAATTCTTCTTCAAAAATGACCTACAATATCTTGCATCCAAACATGGCCTTCAACTTGGAATTCGCTCTTGACCAAAAGAGATGGAATAAAGTAGATATCTTGAATGACATTTAGAAACTTGAATCATTCAAAATCTCCAAAATTTGATCAAGTTATGACTTGTTGAAGTTGGCAAAAAATCATGAAATGACCTATAATCTTTTGCATCTTTAAGGCAACTTCCATCCATTTTCCCATTTTGCACATAAAAGAAGGCATAAAGTTCACATCTTCAAGATCATTATGGAAAAATAATGGACTCAAGGTGATGTAAATTGACCAAGTTATGACCATTTGAAGTCACACATGGAGAATTGGGGATTCATCTAGAGGACTTGTAATCTTGCTTCCTCCTCAAGTCTATTCCTCATGAAAACTCGTTGGAACTTTTGAAGTTATTTGTTGATAACCCTTTGAAGAAAAGTATGTCTTTGGAATCACTCAAAAATAACAAAAGATGATCAAGATATATTCCTTTGAAGTTCAAAACCCTAGCTTCTAGATCAAGAAAATGCTTTGAGGAACTTGGACAAGCTTGAACAAACTTCTTGTACCAACATTCTTGCTTTGTGAATAAAAGTTGTTGAGGATGATAATGAGAACTCTTAGCCACAAAAAACACTTCCATATCTTGAAATTTGATAGAAATATGCTCTTGTGACCAATAGGAACAAGACCTTGCCATGCCAATTCTTCCAAAACCAATCCAATAGTGAGGTTTGAACTTCTCAAGCTTTATTTACTAGGGCATGGAAATAAACTCATGATCCCATGGGGTAAATTGTTAAATCTTATTGCCTTTACCTATATGGATAACAAGCAAAACAAACCAACATTGCATTTTATTAGTTAAGTGAAGAAATCAAAACAATATTCATGATCACAAAAGGAACATAAGTCAAGGTGCTTGGTAATCCCTCAAAAGGGCAAAACTAAATGTCGGGAGGGGAACCAAGAATCCTAGTGTGATCTTGTTGTGAATGAATCAACATGGTATGATGAAGGGATCTTAGGGGCAAAAATTGGGGTACAACACGCACGCGTTGTTTATTTTTGCATTTTTTAAACTAATGTATCTGCTGATGGAATGTAATAGAATTAACTAGGGCTTTATAGCTTTCTTTATTTTCCCCCATTTTTTGGGCATGTGAATACCCTCTCCCTGAAGCATTGTAATAGCGTAGACTTAACTTTTCGCACTTTAAATTTCTGCAATAAATTAACTGCTTAGATGTATAACTAATAGGATTGTATGACAAAGATAAAAATCAACTATTAGCAAACGTAATTCAAAACTAAAATAACTGAACATAACACACCTTGCACATATACACCTCTAGGGTACGCCCACTTTGGTTGCCTTTCAGAAAATAAAACAGTCATGTCCCTCAAAAGTGAGGACGCTTTAGAAAAGACCCGTAAATAAAAATATCTTAGTCCCTCGATGACCCTACAGTGTTGCCTTTCGGTAAATGATCTAGTCCCTTAAACAAAATTACTAAAGCGTCTCCATAGGTTGCCTTTGTGATTGTACGTCCCTTCGAATATACCTCATACATCCAACGATAGGGATACCTACTCACTAATAGTAGAATAGCACTGTCTAAAGGATAGGAGGAAAAGAACGAACATTTTCGAGTATAAGTATATAGTTCTTAAATTCTTGCTCAAAACAAACTTTTTGCACTTACACAAGACATTTCAAAAACACTTTCAACAAACGCTTTGTCAACACTCTTGAGGACTGATACAAGAGTTATCACAAAGCGAATCGCCGCATTAAGGAATTTTCAAATACTTTTCAAAAACACAAAGCACAAGTTATTTAAAAAATGAGCTAAGCATCTAAGAGCCCATAGAAAACTACGGATGGAAAGTGTGTTAACACCTTCCCTTTCCATAATCTACCCCCCTTACTCAGAAAATTCTCGAAAAGGTCTTTTTATGTTCTTTTCACCCTTTCCTTTGTTGGATAAAAGAAAATTTGGTGGCGACTCTTTCTTACTGCAACATTTTCAAATACAAATGCAAAACTAGTATAAACAGTCGGTTCTTCCACTGTATTACATACATGAACGGATCCATTTTAGATATCAACAAAGTAGTGTGATTAATCATGTATTGACGAGGACGCTTAGCATCCCAAGCCAAAGCATGACAAGTTTTCTCAATCATGGAGTAAAGAGACTCACAATCTGTGAATTTCTTACTTAGATAGTAAATGGCATGTTCTTTTCTTCTGGTTTCATCCTGTTGACCCAACACATAGACCATATAATATTCCAATATAATTAGATACATGATAAAAGTTTTTCCTTCTACCAGAGGGATCAAAATAGGAGGTTCAACTAGGTACTCCTTGATACTCTCAAATTCTTTTTGGCAATCTTTATTCAATATATAACCATGGTCTTTTCTAAGAAGTTTGAAAATAGGTCCACAAGTTGTTGTCATATATGATATAAATCTGAATATATAGTTCAAACATCCAAGAAACCCTCTCATTTGTTTTTCTGTTCTTGGTGCAGGCATATCTTGAATATCTTTGACTTTGTCAGGATCAACTTTAATACCTCTCTGACTGACGATGAAACCTAGCAGCTTTCCTGAATGAACATCGAAAGTACACTTATTAGGATTCAGGAAGAGTTGATACTTTCTGAGGCATTAAAATAACTTCAGCAGATGTTCCACATCGTCCTCTCTATTTTGTGATTTTGAAATCATGTCATTTATATAGAACTCGGTCTCCTTATGCATCATATCATGGAACAGAGTAGCCATAGCCCTTTGATATGTCGCACCAGCGTTTTTCAATCTGAAGGGCATCACTCTATAGCAGAATGTTCCCCAAGGTGTAATGAAAGCAGTATTTTCCATGTCTTCAGGCTCCATCTTTATCTGGTTGTATCCGCAGAAACCATCCATGAAGGAAAATACATTGAACTTTGCAGTGTTATCAACCATCATGTCAATGTGTGGTAACCAAAAATCATCTTTTAGGATGGCTTTGTTCAAATCTCAATAATCGACACATATTCTGACTTTACCATCTTTCTTAGTAACAAGAACTATGTTGGCCAACCAAGGAGCATACTCAGAATTAACAAGAAAACCTGTATCGATCTTTTTTTGGACTTCCTCTTTGATCTTTTTAGCCAAATCAGGGTGAGTTCCTCTAAGCTTTTGCTTCACCGGAGGACATTCTGGCTTTAATGGCAGATGGTGCTCCACAATATTGGTGTCCAGCCCTGACATATCTCGATAGGACCAAGCAAATACATCAACAAACTGTTTGAGAAGCTTTATTATCCTTTCTTTAACATCTGGGTCAAGTAGTGCCCCAACTTTGACTTCTTTCCTTTCTTCCTCAGTGCCAAGATTGATTTTCTCTATTGGTTCCTCATGAGCCTGAATGGCTTTTTCTTCTTTCTCGAATTGTCGAGAAATTTCCTCAAGTATTTCTTTTATTTCTTCCTCTTCAGCTAAGAACACAGGGAACTCAAAGTTGGGAGAGGAAAAATGATCATGTTTCTCAATGGGTTCATGATTTAATATGCACATATGATTTATGTTTGTTTTTAGGGGTAAGTAAAAGAGCGAAAAAAGTTTTATGTAGAGATTTTGAAAGTGATTTTTTTTATTTATCAGGTTTTTTAAGGATTGCCATTTTTTTTTAAAAGCGAAAAGGAAAAACAACAGTATACGAGACAAACTGACTTTTATTAATAATGATAAACTTGAAACAAAAGTTCGATACAAGATCTTTTCCACCTTAGGCATAGTGGAAAGATTTAGTTTTTAATAAAGGCCTGCAACTACTCTTTTTCCTTGGGCAGAGCGAAAGGTTTTTGAAAACAACAACAAGAGCATCACTCGGAAATGTGAATGGTAGAGAGAACATCAACAGAGATCCAGTTCTGGATAATTCTTCCATGTGTCACAAATTTTGGCAAATCCTCTTCAGGATCATCTTCAAGAATGACGTTAGCTTTGGGCACTGTTGGGAAAATAAATCATACACTACAAAATGTCTCTTGGATAGGACAGATGACAGTGTCTTTTTTATCAACTTTGGTAGCTGTAGGAGAAAAACCCAAACCCTCACCGAACTTGTTTTCAGGTAAGTCCAACATAACACCCCAACTGGTACTCACACCAATTTATACCACCTTTTATGCATCTTTGTACGAAGAAATGGATGCCTCATTCTTCTTAGTACTCGTATGAATGATAGACAGTTCTTAAAACTGAGTTCCAAACTCTTTACTAGCGTCAATGTAGGAGAAAGATGAGATATGACTCACTATAAAAGCTCGCTCTTCGCCTACCACAACCAACTTTCCGTTGTTTACAAGTTTCAGCTTTTAGTGGAGCGTGGAAGTGATAGCTCCTGCCTCATGAATCCATGGTTGTCCGAACAAACAGCTATAAGCAGCTTGGATATCCATTACCTAGAATGTTATCTGAAATGAGTGGGGACCAATCTTCATTGGTAAGTCTACTTCACCAATCATTGTCTTCCTTGAACCATCAAATGCTTTTATAATAACCTCGCTAATTTTCATGGGAGTGCCCTGATACGTGACTTTAGACATTGCATACTTAGGTATGACATTTAGTGAAGGAACGGTATCTATCAACATATTGCAAAGATTGTCTGAAAGGAAGCTCATAGAGATATGTAAGGAGAAATTGTGATTCCTTCCTTCCTCGGGGAGGTCTTCATCACTAAAGCTCAGGTTGATACATGCAGTAATGTTTCCCACTATTCTATTGAATCAGTCAATTGTTACATCATGGTTAACAAATGCTTGGTCCAACACTTTCATTAACGCTTCTCTGTGGATGTCGAAATTCATCAACAAAGAGAGTACAGAGATCTTGGAAGGTGTTTGCAACAACTTATCTATCACCTTGTATTCACCATTTTTAATCAATTTTAAAACTTCATCAGTATCATCATTCAAACTGGTTTTGCTGGACTATCCATTCTCCATCCCAAGATTAGGGATCACAATAGGAGCTTGAGCTGGGTGTTGTACCCTAATTTTCCCCCTAAGATCCCTTCATTATACCATATTTATTCAATCACAACAAGATCACATTATGGCTTTTGGTTCTCCTCCCTATCTTTAGCTTTGCTCTTTGAGGAATCATCAAGCACCTTGACTTGTTTTTCTTTTGTATTTATGCATATTTTGTTTTGAATTTTCCTTTTAATTAATAAAACGCAATGTTGGTTTGTCTTACTTGTTAATAATGTAGGTAAAGGCAATGTGGCTTAGCAAGTTGATCCGTGGGTTCATGAGTTTATTTCCATGCCCTAGTCAATAAATCTTGAGAAATTCAAAACTCACCATTGAATTTGTCTTGGAAGAAATGGCATGGCAATGTTAATTTTGGTTCACCACATTTTAAAGTTATCAAGATTTATTTAAAAGTACAAGGGGTTGATTGAAGAAGTTGTCATGGTTGGACAAGGCCTTGTTCCCATTGGTCACAAGTGCATATTTCTCTCAATTCTAAATATATGGAAGTGGTTTTGGTTTCTATGAGTTCTCATTATCATCCTCAACAACTTCTATCTACAAAGCAAAATTGTTGGTACAAGAAGGTTGTTCAAAATTGTCAAAATTCCTCAAAACATTTTCTTGATCTAGGAGCTAGGGTTTTAAACTTCAAAGAAGTATATCTTGCTCATCTTTTGGTATTTTTGAGTGATTCTAAAAACATCCATCTCATAAAAGGGTTAATAACAAATCACTTCAAAATTTTCAAGGAGTTTTCATGTGGAAGAACCTTGATGATGAAGAAAGATTACAAGTCCTCCAGATGAACCCCCAATTTCCCATATGTGACTTCAAATGATCATAACTTGGTTAATTTTTATCACCTTGAGCCCACTCTTTTTCCAAAATTATCTTCAGGATGTGAACATTATTCCTTCTTTTATGTTCAAAGTGAGAAAATGGATGGAAGATGCCCTAAGGATACAAAATATTATAGATCATTTCATGATTTTTTGCCAACTTCAACAATTCATAACTCTCTCAATTTTTGGATATTTTGAATGGTTCAAGTTCCAAATTGTCATTCAAGAGGTCTATTTCATTCCATATTTTTTGGCCAAGAGCAAATTCCAAGTGTAATTCCATGTTTAGATGCAAAACATTATAGGTCACTTTTGAAGAAAAACTTGAAATTTTTCTAAGTGTGGAAAGTCAACTTCTTTTTCCCAACTTTGACTCATTGCAGCTTTCAGCTCAAACATCCATTTGATTCCATTCTTTTTTTCATTGCAAATCTTGTAATCTCATATTTCTAAAGCTTCAAGAATCATGCCCTAAGACCCCTTGAGCTGAGAATGCCATTGATTTGAACTTGGTAACTTGAAACTGAAGTTTCTTCAAAAGTCAGAATTTGAAATCCTTGATTTTGCTTCTAAACACATTTTTTATGCGCATTTTTGCTTCTAAACATGTTTAGTGAAATTCCATAAGTGATTAGCATAGGAAAACACGCGTTTTGGATGAGTTTTGATCAAAGTAGAAGTCACACTTTTCTTGTTTGCAACTTCACACGATTTCCCGCCAAACTTCATCATTTCACACGCTTGAACATTCCATTTGATTCCCTATAAATAGAGGGTCATCCCCCATTCATTTCCTCAAGCTTGAACAGCCAAAATCACTCTGACAAACCCGTTCCATAACTCACTTTTCTGCAACTTTGAAATCAGTGTTCAAGCCTTTTTCAATCCATTTTTTCTATGAATTCACCTTCCTTGATCTTCCCTGAAACTAACCATAAAATTACCTTCAAGAATCGTGACCTATATTGATCCATAGAAGTCCAGTTTCAGAGCTCTGTAACTCAACTTCAATAGGTAGATTTCTCCATCAATTCTTCCAAACTTTGATATCATTGTGAAGCTCTCATAGCCCTGGTTCTAGTTGCAACACTTGCTTTTATCTGGAAACACGTTTTGACCATGAAATTTCAAATTCCTTTTCAAAATTTTCCTTCCAAATTGCTTGAGCTACAGTTTATATAATTTTGTTGCGAAGGTGTGGTTGTCTTCGTCTTGAAGAGACGAAGCGAATGGCATAGGTCTGAGCTTCTGATTTTACAGTTTGAGAGACATGTAATTCATGTTAGCTGGAGGTTGAAGATGACCAACGTGTCATCTTCCAACCAATAATGGCGTGCCATTTATTCTTTTTGAATTTCTGATTTAATTAATGATCAAGTGTTTTATTCATTAATATCCATAACATGCAAAGGGAGCCAGGTCCACTTGATCTGTTTACTAACGCGTTTTGACAATGATCAGATGGTCCTTTTTTTTATATTTTATTTTTTGATTTTGATTTTAATTGTTTTAAACTTCAAAAATCATAGAAAATTCATTTTAAGTCCAAAAAATCTGGAAAAATTGAAAAATATTTTTGATTTTTCTCTTTCTGATTTTAATTTTTTTCTCAATTTTATTTTGTGTTTTGATATTTTTTATAAATTTTAACATTTTTTGAATTGTTTTAAATGTTTAAAAATACTTTTATGCATTTTTAAATTCTAAAAAAATATGGAATGATCCAATGATATTGTGACAAATATTGGTGACCTCATTTATTTTTTATTTTTGACTTTTTAATTTTTTATCATTTTTGGTTTATTTTACTCATTTCTTTTAATTTTTAAAAATAGTTTCTGACTTTAAAAAATTATCAAAAATTTTATAAAAATATTTGAGTCCTTTTCTGATTTTTCTTTGGTCTTACTTATTATTTCTTGATTAATTCAAACATAGTTGATATTTTTCTCTTTTATTTCTATTTTAAAACATTTTAAAACCTTCTTTAATATATATATTAAATGTAATATTATTTTGTAATTATTTTCTGGCTGATCTTGGGTTGAATTTTTGATCATGAACTTTGTTAACATCATTGGATTCATGGTGTTGAGTCTAACTCCATAAAAATGGGTGTTCGATTTTAATAATAGTTTGATTAAAATTTAATTCAAATGTGGTTTATATTCTTCCCCACCCTTCTTCATCTCATCCCTTTCTTATTGCACTAAATGTTATTGGAGCGTGATCTCTATGTCATGTCTCAAAACAAATGGTGCATAAATTGCTATTGACTGGCCTCAAAATAGGTGCGACTTCTATATAAGTCCACTTACGATTGCTTAACATAGTGCTAAATTTTGTCCCGATTTGAATATATGATCATTCGTGGCCCAAATCTATGTTTGCAATCCCAGGTATGTTAATTTGATCTCTTTGATCCAATAACCTTGAGATTCATTGTGTAGTTGCCTTGGTTCTACCAATCTTCTGATGGATCTTCATTAATTTTGTCACCGCAGATCACTTAAACATCATTGATCATTATATGGTACTTTTGAGTATTCCAAAATGGATGATATACTTGACAAAAAGAAAATGCAACTTGTTGTGTGGAGGCTTTGGTTCTACCAATCCTCTAATGAGTTCCAAATTCAAGTTTCAAGATGGTCATCCAACTAACCACTAATTATTGATAATTGACTTTATTTTGTGTTTTATTTTATGCTCTGTTATTTTATGTACCATTTACTTTTAGCATTTACATTTCATGTTATTTTCATCTTTGTTCATTTGAGCATTTACTTTCTTGTCATTTTTACTTTGCTCACTTGAGCTTTTCTTTTCTTTTTGCAGATACCTAATAATCAACATGAACCCTAAAAAGCTTTAATGATACTTGGACTATTTGGTTACCATCATTGGCATTATGGAGTATTGGACTTCTTGGACATAGGATTAGAAACCTTGGCCTATGTTGGAGACCTTGTGACCTTAATTCATATTTTTTCTGGAGTTCTTGAGGTTTACCTCAAGACATTGGGTTATTTGTTTGTTTTGTGTGCAGGTTATTGTGATTACATTCTTTGTTTGTAATCTGGAATTCACCCGTATAAAGCCGTTACTCTGCCCAATTTTTGTGAAGACTTAATACATTTGAAGTTTTTTTTCTCTCAAGAGGTCTAGTATCTTTGCTTGCTTTGTTTCAATCCAAAGAATGGGAATTCTATCTTGGATCATAATGTCAAGTATTGGCTTTTTGTTGGTTAGATGGTTCTTATCCCTAGCTTTTACCTTATGCTTTAGGATAGTCTCTTCTTCTCCTCCCATCTTCTTTAATTTCAAAAATCTTCTTCCTCCTTTTAAAAACTCTTCTTGTTTTTAAACTTGAAACACTTTCATAATAAACTTGGACTTATGTCCATGTATTTTCAAAGCATTTTCATAAATAAACTTCAATCAACTTAATAATACCTTGACATTTTTGTGAGAAGACTAAAAGTCAATCAATATCATTTCAAACCATTTTGCCATTTTGGCTTTCTATTTTAAAACCTTTCTTAAAAATATTAGACTCTTGTCAATCCTTGTAATGATGCAAACAATCATACTTCTACAATATGTAGTAAAGAGAGATATTTTCCACTTGGGTGTTTAGTGGGGCATTGTTGGTTTTAAAATCCAAGCCATATCCTCCACTTTGAGATGATGCAAATTCTCATTTCTCATGATTGTGGGTAGTAACTATGTTTTCCACACGGACAATGACAATGATGTCTTATCTCATAAAATTAACCAACACACTTATGTTTTAAAATTTTCAAAAGGTGAACTACGTGTAACCTGGTCCCCTATTGCACGAAAGATGGTACGTAGGCAGTAAAGGTTCGCAACCGCGGTGGCTGCAAAAATCATAAAAATATATTTCTTTTCTCACCTCCACCATCTATTTTACATACAACATTTTATATCCAAAATATGCAGATTTTACAAAGAGGTTCCTGGGGAGTACCGTAGATGTTTAGGGTGCTAATACCTTCCCTTTGCATAAACAAACCCCTTACCTTGAATCTTTCCCCCTCTTTTTGGGTTACTCGCTCTTTTCTCATTCCTTTGGAAACAATAAAGCACGGTGGAAATTTTTATTTTGATCTGTATAAGTCTAGTCAATCAAATGGCTTAATATTAAACATTTATACCGCTACATTGGGATACTCCCAACTTTCCTTTGAGGTACAACAGTGAACATACGACCGATGTATGTCAAACCACTAACATCAGCTAGGTTAACAACAGAAGAATGAGAAGGAATGGGAACATTTTTCCCATTTTCAATCATGGTAGCATTGTATTTGTACGGCATAATTTTATCAGAGTCATAGGGAGTCGGTCCAGGAAGGTATACGACCAAAGGAGAAACAGGAGCTCTTTGACTGCTATATGTTATTTCCAAAGGCTTGATTATGTTAAAATAAGGGATTATGACATTCACTTTGGTGTTCACATCTTTTCATTTGTAAATAATGACCTCTATACTTATATCAAGAGAATTTGTAACTAATAGCGTAGTTTTAGTTGATTCCTCTTCCTTCTTCTATCAACAAGAATGGTTATCGTTCTCTCTCTTTAAGCAAACACGTGTCTTTCAATATATGGAGATCCCCTCTCAGAGTAGCATAGCCCCATGGTTTCTTTTTCATATTCCGGGCACTAGTCATGACTAAAATCAATCAACCTTCTTTGAACCCAATGTTCATGTATCTATACGAGAGTCTGTGTTGAGATATTCCTTTGTAGGTTCTTTAGCATATCTTGCATACGCCTTAGCAGGAATTAATGAACTGTCATCAACAGTTATAAGTTCAGTAGGACCGTATTCAATGATATTCACTTCATTATCATTTCGGTATCTAGTGACTGTTATGAGACCCTGATCTAGTAGGCGTTGAAGACCTCTCTTCATAATATGACATCCACAGGAGTCTCTACAACAGATCCGACAGGAACCATAGTTGTTTTGTTCTTGACCATTCATACTGCAAAGGGTAGCATGTATCTGCATCAGGTCTCCCTTCATTAGATAGGCATCAAAAATATGGTATTCTCTAAGACACCCATCCACCATATTCACAGCATACTATGCATGATTAGGTATTGGATTAGCTTATACATTCGGACCAACGTCTCTAAATGATAAGAAGCCACTTCTGACCAATTTCTGGACCTTAATCTTCAATCGGAAACACTTTTCAATACTATGACCTAGAGCTCCTTGGTGAAAATCACAATAAGCATTTGCCTTATACTAGTATGGGATGTCTTTTGGGATAGCAGACAGTGTTCTTGTTTAAATAAGATTATTTTGCAATAATCCAGGTAACAACTCTTCATAAGTCATTGGGATCGGGTAAAATTGTGGCGCACTTCTGTTGTACCCTAATTTTTACCCCTAAGATCCCTTCATCATACCATGTTGATTCACTCACAACAAGATCACACTAGGATTCTTGGTTCCCCTCCCTACTTTGAGTTTTGCCCCTTTTGAGGGATTACCAAGCACCTTGACTTAAGTTCCTTTTGTGATCATGAATATTTTTTTGTTTTCTTCATTTAACTAATAAAATGCAATGTTGGTTTGTATTGCTTGTTATGCATGTAGGTGAAGGGCAATGAGATTTAACAAGTTACTCCATGGGTTCATGAGTTTATTTCCATGCCCTAGTCAATATAGATTGAGAAGTTCAAACCTCACCATTGGATTGGTTTTTGGAGGATTGGCATGGAAAGGTTGCTTTGGTTCATCACATTTCAAGGTTATTAGATTTGACTCAAAAGTACAAGGGGTTGATTGGAGAAGTTTTCATGTTTGGACAAGGCCTTGTTCCTATTGGTCACAAGAGCATATTTCTCTCAAAATTCAATACATGGAAGTGGTTTTGGTGGCTATGAGTCTTCATTATCATCCTCAACAACTTCTATTCACAAAGAAATAATATTGATACAAGAAGTTTGTTCAAACTTGTCAAAGTTCCTCAAGGCATTCTCTTGATCTGGAAGCTAGCGTTTTGAACTTCAAAGGAGCATATCTTGCTCACCTTTTGGTATTTTTGAGTCATTCCAAATACATCCTTCTCTTTGAAGGGTTATAAACAAATCACTTCAAAAGTTCCAAAGAGTTTTCATGTGGAAGGAACTTGGTGAAGAAGAAAGATTACAAGTCATCCAGATGAATCCACAATTTTACATGAGTGACTTCAAATGGTCCTAACTTGGTTAATTTTTATCACCTTGAGCCCATTCTTTTTCCATAATGATCTTGAAGATGTGAACTTTATGCCTTCTTTCATGTGCAAAGTGGGAGAATGGATGGAAGTTGCCTTAAAGATGCAAAAGATTATAGGTCATTTCATGATTTTTTGCCAACTTCAACAAGTCATAACTTGCTCAAATTTTGGAGATATTGAATGATTCAAGTTTCAAAGTTTCATTCAAGAGGTCTACTTCATGCCATATTTTTTGGTCAAGGTAAAATTACAAGTGGAAGGCCATGTTTGGATGCAAAATATTATAGGTCATTTTTGAAGAAGAATTTGAAATATTTCTAAGTATGGAAAGTCAACCCTTTTTCTTCAACTTTGACTCAATACAACTTTCAGCTCAAGCATCCATTTAACTCCTTTATTTTTTCATTGCAAAGCTTGTAACCTCGTCTTTCCAAAGCATCAAGAATCATGCCTTGAGACCCCTTGAGCTGAGAATGCCATAGTTTTAAAATGGTAACTTGGAATTGAAGTTTCCTTGCAAGTCAAAATTTGAATTTCATGTTACAACCTCTAAACCTCAAATTAACACGCGTTTTGGGTCTAAACATGATAAGCCAACTTTCACAAGTGGATTAGTGCATCAAAACGCAAGAATTGGATGAGTTTTGATGAAGTTTGGATCACACTTCACTCGTGCATCAGGTTTGCACAAATCCCCTCCAAAACGCATCATTCACTCTTCCTTTTGATCCCATTCTCTTCTGCTATAAATACATGAACTATCTCATTCAATTTCCCAAGCTTGGATAGCCAGAACCACCCTGCCAAACTTGCTCCATAACTCAATTTTCTGTAACTTCAAAATCCATTCTCGAGCCTTTTTCAATCCAATTTTTCCATCAATTCATCTTCCTTGATCTTCCCTGAAGCTAACCACATAATTACATTCAAGAATCGTGCCCTATATTGCTCCATAGAAGTCCAGTTTCAGAGCTCTGCAACTCAACTGCAATAGGTAGTTCCTTCATCAATTCTTCAAAACTCTAATATCATTGTGTTGCTCTCATTGCCTTGGTTCTAGTCGCAACACTTACCTTTTAATGGAAACACATTTTGACCATGAAATTTCAAATCCCTTTTCAAAACTTTCCTTCCAAATTGCTTGAGCTACAGTTTATATAAATTTGGCGCGAGGGTGTGGTTGTCTTCGTCTTAAAGAGACGAAGCGAATGGCATAGGTCTGAGCTTCTGATTTTACAGTTTGAGAGACCTGCAATTCGTGATGGTTGGAGGTTGAAGATGACCAACGTGTCATCTTCCAACCAATGAAGGCGCGCCATCTGTATTTTTCAAATCTGATTTAATTAATGATTTTGTACATTATTCACTAATGACCATGATATGCACAGCGAGCCAGATCCCTAGGATTTGATTACTAACGTGTTTTAACTCTCATCCAATGGTCCACATAGTTTACTTTTATTTTCTTTTTCTGATTTTTATATTTTAATTGTTTTAAATTTCAAAAAATCATAGAAAATTCATTTTTAGTCCAAAAAATCTGAATAAACTATGAAAAATATTTTTGATTATTCTCTTTCTGATTTTTATTTTTTCACAATTTAATTTTATGTTTTGGTATTTTTTATAAATTTTACACTTATTAGATTTGTTTTAAATGTTTAAAAATATTTTTATACATTTTAGAATTATGAAAAAATTATGGAATGATCTAATGATATTGTGACAAATATTGGTGACCTTATTTTATATTTGTTTCTGACTTTACTATTTTTTACCATTTTTTGTTTATTTTACCCATTTATTTTTATTTTAAAAATAGTTTCTGACTTAAAAATATTACCAAAAAATTTGTAAAACTATTTGAGCCTTTTTCTTATTTTTCTATGGTCTTACTTTTTATTTCTTGATTAATTTGAACATAGTTGATATTTTTGTCATTATTTTCTTTTTTTATAACATTTTTAAAATCTTTTTTTTTTGTGTATATTAAATGTGATATTATTTTGTGACTATTTTCTGGTTGATCTTGGGTTAGATTTTAGATCATGAACTTTATTAACAACATTGGATCCATGGTGTTGAGTTTAACTCCACAAAAATGGATGAATGATTTTAATAATAGTTTGATTAAAATTTAGTTCAAATGTGGTTTGTGTATTTTTTCCCCATCCCTCTTCATCTCATCCCCTTCTTATTGCACTAGATGTTGTTGGAGCATGATCTCTATATCATGTCTCAAAACAAATGGTGCATAAATTGCTATTGACTGGCCTCAAAATAGGTGCGACTTCTATATAAGTCCACTTACGATTGCTTAAAATAGCGCTAAATTTTGTCCCGATTCGAATAAATGATCATTTATGGCCCAAACTTATGATTGTAAGCCCAAGTATGTTAATTTGATCTCTTTGATCCAATAACCTTGAGATTCATTGTGTGGAGGCTTTGATTCTACCAATCCTCTCATGGATCTACAACACCTTTGGTCAACGCGGATCACTTAAACATCGTTGATCATTAAATGGTACTTATGAGAATTCTAAATGGATGATATACTTGACAAAAAGCAAATGCAACTTGTTGTGTGGAGGTTTTGGTTCTACCAATCCTCTAATGAGTTCCAAATGCAAGTTTCAATATGGTCATCCAACTAACCACTAATTATTGACTTGTTTTACCTTATGCTTTTATTCTTTTTTATGCTTTATGTACTATTTACTTTCAGCATTTACATTTCATGTCATTTTCATCTTTGCTCATTTGAGCATTTATTTTCTTGCCATTTTTAATTTGCTCACTTGAGCTTTTCTTTTCCTTTCTTAAGATACTTAATAATCAACATAAACCCTAAAAAATCTTTAATGGTACTTGGACTATTTGGTTACTATCCTTGGCATTATGGAGCATGGGACTTTTTCTTGGACTTAGGATTAGAAACCTTGGCCTATCTTGGAGACCTTGTGATCTTATCTGATTATTTTGTCTGGAGTTCTTGAGGTTTACCTCAAGACATTGGGTTGCTTGTTTGTTTTTGTGTGCAGGTTTTTATGATTACATTCTCTGTTTGTAATCTGGAATTCACCCGTATACAACCGTTACTCTTCCCAATTTTTATGAAGACTTAATACACTTGAAATTTGGTTCTCTCAAGAGGTCAAGTATCTTTGCTTGCTTGGTTTCAATCCCAAGAATGGGAATTCTATCTTGGCTCATAATGTCAAGTATTGGCTTTTTGTTGGTTAGATGGTTCTTATCCCTAGCTTTTACCTTATGCTTTATGATAGTCTCTTCTTCTCCTCCCATCTTCTTTAATTTCAAAATCTTCTCCCTCCTTTTGAAAACTCTTCTTGTTTTGAAACTTGAACTATTTTCATAATAAACCTGGACTTATGTCCATGCATTTTCAAAACATTTTCATAAATAAATCTCCAATCAACTTAATAATACCTTGACATTTTTTGTGAGAAGACTAAAAGTCAATCAATCTCATTTAAAACCATTTTGCCACTTTGGCTTTTTACCTTTGAAACTTTTCTTAAAAGATTAAACTCTTGTCAATCCTTGTAGTGATGCAAACAACTATACTTCTACAATATGTAGTGAAGAGAGATATTTTCCACTTGGGTGTTGAGTGAGGCATTGTTGATTTTGAAATCCAAGCCATATCCTCTACTTTGAGATGATGCAAATTCTCCTTTCTCATGATTGTGGGTAGTAGGTGTATTTTCCATACGGACAATGACGATGATGTTTTATCTTATAAAATTAACCAAAGCATTTGTGTTTCAAATTTTTAAAAGAGGAACTACGTGTACCCTGATCCCCTATTGCACGAAAGGTGGTACATAGGCACTAAAGGTTCGCGACTGCGGCGGGTGCAAAAATCATAAAAGATATATTTCTTTTCTCACCTCCACCATCCATTTTATATACAACAGTTTTTTATAGCCAAAATACACATATTTTACAAAGAGGCTCCTATGGAGTACCATAGATGTTTAGGGTGCTAATACCTTCCCTTTGCATAACCAACCCCCTTACCGTGGATCTTTCCCCCTCTTTTTGGGTTATTCGCTCTTTTCCCATTCCTTTGGAAACAATAAAGCGCGGTGGTGATTTTTATTTTGATTTGTATAAAGTCTAGTCAATCCAATGGCTTAGTCTTAAACATTTCTACCGCTACAGAAAAATGGCGAATTCACTGGGGACAAATTGACCTCTTGCTAGTCCATCCCTAAGTGGGTTAAGCCTATCTTTGTTTATATTTGTATATGTGTTATTACTGGTTTTTGTGTTATATGTTGTATATATGTTTGTCTGGATTTTCCTGGTTTTCAGGGTGCTTGGTGATTACTCATAAGTCTTATACCCGGACTTGGGCAAACTTTAAGATAGGATTGGCGGTATAGTCATGTTAACTTTGAGGGAGTAATCCCAAAAAAAGTAAGCATGAGATCCCCCACTTAGTGGATGCCCCTTTGACTGTAGTGTTGTTTACCGAGTAATCGGGAAGACGTACTGCTTTCGATCTGGGAGCCTGCTGAAGCTGAGGACCGTGGAATACCAAACCCATCTTGGCCTTTTAGGTGTACTGCAGAAGCTATGACGGAGTAATCCGGAAATAGTTGTCACGTGATACTACGCTCGGACGAGTCTTTCTTGAGAATATTACTAATTACCGAGTTAATCGGGAAATTGGTAATATCCGAAGAAAGGATGTAGACTCTGGGAACCTCTAGAACCTTGTCCGGCAGGTGATAAATTTTTAGACCAACACCTTATGGGTAGTACCTTCGACCTCATGCTAGTGACGTTGAACCTATGAACCTTATATGTGTGATCTTGTGTGTGATTGTTGCATCATGCATCCATGCACTCATAAGCATCTTTTAAAGAAACCATATTTCAAGGTATTTAAAGATTGACTATCTGTGAATATCTCAGGTAATTTTTAACCATGGATTCTGGAAAGAGAAAGTCCGGGAAGTATAGTTTTAAGGATCCCAAGATAGATGAGTTGATCAGTCTAATTCCCGAGATCGAGTGTTCCGCAGACTTTCGGAAGAAGTATGGGTCAATCATTCCTCTCATATAGCTGAAGATGAAGGAGGGTATTCTCTCGACCTTGGTCCAGTTCTATGATCTGATATATCATTGCTTCACTTTTCCCGACTATTACTTGATGCCTACACTGGAGGAGTATTCTTATCTTTTGGATTTACCTATTACCGATCGTGTTCCTTTTACTAGTTTGGAGGGTGAGCCAAAACCACATGAGATTGCTGCTTTGATCCATCTGGGGAAGCCTGAGGTAGAATCCCATATGACTACTAAAGGAGGTATTAGAGGATTACTAACTCAGTTCTTATTGGAGAAAGCTCGTTACTTTGCCATAATGTAGAGTACAATTGCTTTTGAGGCCATCTTTGCTCTACTTGCTTACGGGTTGTTCTTATTTCCTAATGTGGACAGGTTTGTTGACATTAACGCTACCAGGATCTTCATGATTGGAAACCCAGTTCCTACACTGTTGGGTGATGCTTATTATTCTATTCATCTTCGGAATTCTTATCATGGGGGAAAGATTATCTGTTGCACGCCTATGTTGTACCGATGGTTCATCTCTCATATGCCTCAGTCTGATGCTTTTTGGGATGTCAAGAAGGAACCCCGTTGGGCTCCTAAGATCATGGCACTTACTCACTCGGATATTGATTGGTATCATCGAGCTTACCAGGATATAGATATTATTAACAGTTGTGGTAGTTTCCCTAATGTACCTCTTCTTGGTACAAAGGGAGGAATTAACTATAACCCTGTTCTTGCACGGTGACAACTTGGTTATCTGATGAGGGATAAACCAAATAGTATTCATTTGAGTAGTTTCTTTTTGAAGGAAGGGGAAGACCATAGGGAAGCTAGGGAGCAGATTGCGAAGGCCTGGCGTCACATTCATAAGAAGGGAAGGAAGGATTTGGGACCTAGGGGTGCTATTTCTTTGGAGCCATATCTTCAGTGGGTCCGATCAAGAGCCATTCAGTTAAAGATGCCGTATACCCGGGAGACACCCATGCCGTATCTATTTGTGAAGACCACTCCTCCCTTATTAGATGATCTGGAAGAGCTGCAGCTTTCTTTGGTTAAGATGCAACAAGAAAGGGATGATTGGAAGAACAAGTTCTAAACTTTAGAGAGTTCCTACAGAGCAGACCTGAAGGAGAAAGACGACTTGATTGAGATCCTTGAGAGTCGAGCGGTGGAGTCTATGGATAGGCAAGGGGATTTATTTTCTCCTAAGCCTCAATCAGGTGTTGATCACTGACTTACGAATTCAGATGATTGGAAGAGGGTTGCCATCATACATGTGGAAGAAAACCAGAGGTTGAAGGCTCAGATTGCCAGGCTTACAGGGAAGTGCCAGTGTATAGAGTGATCTCGATTAGCTCTTTTTCTCTGGATTTTAGATTGTATTTTCATCTTGTACTTGAGATCAGTGAAACTTGTAATCCATTTTGGAGTTATTATAATAAATAAAAAATTCAGTATTTCAAAAGATTTACTTCTTTGATGTTTGCAATATGTCTATAAATCTTTAAATCCCTTGAAATATTAAATACCAAAGTAAAAATAATCATGTGCATTGCATATCATGCATCATATTGCACATTTTTCTTGCAGTTGTTATGCATACCCAGGTGTCTTACCAAGCTTCTTTACTTCGTTCAACAAGCTGACTCATCATTACAACACTCGGGCTAATTTCAAAACGAATATGGACAATTTAGAATAGGAGAATCGCGAGCTGCGCGAAGATGTTTCTGCTTTGAAGGCCGGCTTGGCCAATTTGACTACTCTGTTGGAAGCTCTGGTGGCTGCTCATAATCAGCCACCAAGTGTTCAACCTCAACCAATAAGGGCAACTACTGAAGCTCCAACTATTCCCGTATCTTCTACTCTGGCTGTTGTTCAAAACCGTGTGCCTCAAGGTTATCCATGGGAAATGCCAGAGAATTTTTCACCTAAAGGTTTCAATCTTGGTCCTCAAGATACTTCAGTGGTTCAGACTATTGTTACTCCAGCACTTCCTGTGGTGCATGTTGTTCCTGCTGCACCTCCTTCGGTGAATATGGTTTCGTTTGTTAATGATGATGTGTGTCGTCCTTTCCCTCCGCCGAGTGAAGACTTGGGTCTTTATGACAGAATGGATGACTTTCAAGAACAGTTTGACAAGATACCGAGGGAGATGAAGGCCCTCAGGGGAAAAGAGTTATTTGGGCAGAATGTGAATGAGCTATGCTTGGTCCCAAATGTTAAGATACCTGCTAAGTTCAAGGTCCCGGAGTTTGAGAAGTATAAGGGCAACACTTTCCCTCGTGCTCATCTGGTGATGTACGTGAGGAGAATGTCTACCCATATTGATGATCAACGTCTGCTGATTCACTTTTTTCAGGATAGTTTGACTGGTGCTGCATTGAAGTGGTATATGAATTTGGATAGCCCCAAAATCCATACTTTTAATGATTTGGGAGAAGCATTCATCAAACAATACAAGTACAGCATGGACATGGCGCCTGACCGTGATCAACTTAGGGTCATGGTTCAGAAAGACAGGGAATCATTCAAAGAGTATGCGCAGAGATGGCGTGAGGTAGCCGCCCAAGTGATTCCTCCCATGGAAGAGAAGGAGATGACTAAGATTTTCTTAAAGACGCTGGGTGCTTTCTACTATGAAAGGATGGTAGCAAGCGCATCAAGTGACTTTATTGAAATGGTAGGAATGGGTATCCGCTTGGAAGAGCCTGTAAGAGAAGGTCGTTTGACGAAGAGTGAAGGATCTGGATGTGTAAAGAAGCCACCTTATAGGTTTACCAAGAAGAAAGAGGGAGACGCAAATGTTGTTATGTAAGAGAGGAGGGTAAACGCTCCTAGAAGGAATTATCAACATCATCAGCAAGTCGCCTAAGTTACTCAAGTTATGAATGCCACTCTAACTACGGTTGCTTATCAGAGACCATCCCAGCAAGGGAATCCAGGGTCTAATCAGAGAAGGGAGAGTTATGACCCTATTACCATGAGCTATACAGAGTTATTACCAGCATTGATTCAGAAAAAGTTGGTCCAGACACGACCACCTTCCGCCATACCATCACCATTGCCTTGGTATTACAAGGCAGACCAAACATGTCCTTTTCATCAAGGAGCACCAGGGCATAATGTTGAGAATTGTTATCCGTTGAAGAATGAAGTGCAAAAATTGGTAAAGTCTGGTGTTCTATCTTTCAAGGACATGGGACCTAATGTGAAAGATAATCCTCTACCCCAGCATGGGGGTGTAAATGCTGTAAATATGGTGGCAGGTTGTCCAGGCGATTTCTAGATTTTTGACATTAATCTGGTTAGAGGAGATTTGGTGAAAATGCACGCAGACCTCTGTGAATTTAGCTACTATACGCATGGCCATACCGGTTGTGCTATTTGCAGTACAAACATACAGGGTTGCGAGAAGATAAAGGCTGATTTACAGGAGATGATGGATGAGGGCCTCATCCACATAATCAGGCCTAGGGCAGAGTATGAAGAGGAAGTGAACATGGTTTCTAGATGTCCTGGTGAATTCAGAATTTTTGATGTGGAGTATATGAATGAGGATCTCGTGCAGTTGCATGATACCTTCTGCCATACGGCTGGTCAGGTGGAACACCAATATTGATCTTGCATAGTTTGTTGTCAAGACCCCCGAGGATGTTCAATCGTGAAGAAGGGTGTTCAGTTGTTGTTATACAATGGAACTATCAAGATCACAGGTCAGAGAGATGATTATCATGAAGTTGGTACGGTTGAGGTTTGTTTAATGGAAGAAGAGTCAGAGGAAGAGTATGCCTCCGCGGATGAGTATTTCTCTTCACACGAAGATCTATTTTCCAGAAATGACTTATTGATGACTGATTGTGTTGAATAAGGGGTAAACATCATTGTGCCTTCTTTTGGTGCACCCGCCCACTTTGAAGTTGAGTATCATAGCAAGCCAGTTGTTACCCCATTGGTAATTAGTTTTCCAGGTCCTATCCCCTACAAATCAGATAAGGTTGTGCTTTACAAATACAACGCTACAATCTTAGAATATGGAGTGGAAGTTCCCATCCAGCCAATGCCTGATATTGGAAATATAGCTGAAAACAGCAGGGTGACCCGTAGCGGTCGTGTGTTTGCGCCGATTGTTTAAAGAGATGTTGCGGTTGGAAAGAAAATTTCTGAGAATGATGAACCTAAGAAGGCTACAGGAGAGACTAGTGGAGCTATGCTAGAGAAAGAAGTGGATGATATTTTGAAGATAATTAAGATGAGCGACTACAGAATTGTAGATCAGCTACTGCAGACTCCTTCAAAGATATCTATCTTAGCTTTACTAATGAATTCCTCTGCTCATAGAGAATCCTTGATGAGGGTACTGGACCAAGATTTTGTGGAGAGTGACATGCCAATAGATCAATTAACCAGCGTAATTGGAAACATTATGTCATGTAATAACTTGAGTTTCTGCGATGATGAATTACTAGATGAAGGGAGGAATCATAACCTGGCCCTCCACATATCTATGAACTGCAAGAATGATTCGTTGTCCAATGTGATAATTGATAATGGATTTGCGTTGAATGTTATACCAAGGAGTACTCTCATGAAGTTGAAATATCAAGGAACACCTATGCGCCCGAGTGGCATCATTGTGAAAGCATTTGATGGGTTGAGGAAATCTGTCATCGGTGAAGTGGACTTACCTATCCATATAGGACCACATTTGTTCCAGATGACCTTCCAGGTCATGGACATTATTCCCGCATATAGTTGTTTGCTAGGACGGCCATGGATACATGAGGCAGGGGTTGTCACTTCAACTTTACATCAGAAGCTAAAGTTTGTGCGTGAAGGGAAGGTAGTGATCATAAATGGGGAGCAGGCATTGTTGATATCTCATTTGTCCTCTTTCAGTATTGTAGAAGCAAATGAGGCTGTTGTTGGAACCCAGTTCCAAGCCCTATCCGTTGACAATATAAGGAGAAATGAGAATTCCATGGTTTCGCTGAAGGACGTCCAGCAGGTTGTGCGTAATGGTCATAATGCAGTGTGGGGACGAATTGTGGATCCACCCGTGAACAAGAATAGAACTAGCTTGGGTTTCTCTTTGAAGAATGGCAAAGGTGAAATTTTGAAGTCAAAGTCGACTATGAGTGGCTATCATGATGTTTTCTGCAGCGGAGGTTACCTCCATCCAATTGATTCTGGAATTAATGTTGTTGAGGAGGATGAAGAAGAGCAGAAAATGCCGAACTATGTGACGCATGGAGTCAGGGTTCAGAATTGGGTCACCATTGATGTTCCCTCTTGCATACATGTTTCAAAGTAATTTGATTTGTTAAACTTTTTTTTCTTGAAAAGATTTCACTCTGCCCAAGGTGGAAGTATTAATGTTGTAGGGCTTATTGTTTGCTGTGACTTTTAAGATTATTAATAAAAGTTGTCTTTGCATTCCGAATTATGTCTTTATTTTCTGCTTTTTCTTGGAAAATGGTAATAAAAAAAAACCTTTCAAAATAAATAATAACTGAAATTCAATCTGCACAATCACTTGTTATATGTGTCAGTTTCTAAAAGCAATCCTAAATCATATGTGCAGATTAATTAAAAAACTCGTTGAATACAATGACCCTGCACCCTCTCCCAACTTTGAATGTCCTGTGTATGGGGCTGAAGAAGAAGATTATGATGAGATTCTAGAAGAGGTCTCACGGTTTCTTGAGCACGAGGAAAATACCATTCATCCATATAAAGAGCCTTTAGAAGTGATCAATTTGGGTTCAGAAGAAGATCCGAAGGAAGTCAAGATTGGAGCATCGCTGCATCCCGATGTGAAGAGAAGGTTGATTGAGCTATTGAAAGAGTATGTAGATATTTTTTCTTGGTCTTACAAATATATGCCTGGTCTAGATACAGATATTGTTGAGCACTGTTTGCCGTTGAAGCCAGAGTGTCCGCCAATTAAAAAACAGTTGAAAAGAACTCGCCCAGATATGGCAGTAAAGATCAAAGAGGAGGTTCTAAAGCAGATTAATGCTGGTTTTCTTATGACGTCAATGTATCCTCAATGGATTTCTAAAATTGTCCCAGTACCGAAAAAAGACGGAAAATTCCGCATGTGCGTAGATTACAGAGATCTAAATAAAGCTAGTCAAAAAGATGATTTTCCATTGCCTCACATCGACATGTTAGTGGATAGCACAGCAAAATTCAAAGTATTCGCGTTCATGGACGGATTTTCCAGGTATAATCAAATGAGAATGGCTCTAGAGGACATGGAAAAAACAACGTTTATCACACCCTGGGGAACATTCTGTTACAGAGTGATGTCCTTCAGGTTGAAGAACGATGGTGCAACGTACCAGAGGGCTATAACAACCTTATTCCATGATCTGATGCACAAGGAAATTGAAGTGTATGTTGATGATATGATTGCCAAACCCCAGACTGAAGAAGGGCATATAGAAGATTTATTGAAGTTATTTCAGCGATTGAGGAATTATCGTCTCCCCTTGAATCCAAATAAATGCACCTTCGGTGTTCGATCGGGGAAGTTGTTGGGTATCATTGTTATCCGGAAAGAAATTGAAGTTGACCCTGGTAAAGTCAAAGCAATTCAAGAAATGCCAGCACCAAGAACTGAAAAGCAAGTCAGAGGTTTCCTCGGGCGTTTGAATTATATTTCCAGATTCATTTCCCACATGACTGCAACATGTGTACCGATCTTTAAGTTGTTAAAGAAAGATCAAGGTTGTGTGTGGATGGATGACTGCCAAAGGGAATTTGAAAGTATTAAAGAATATATGCTTGAACCTCCTATCTTGCTCCCTCCCGTAGAAGGAAGACCGTTGATTATATATCTGACAGTATTAGATAAATCCTTGGGTTGTATTCTGGGACAACAGGATGAAACAGGGAAGAAGGAGTTCGCCATTTATTATTTGAGTAAAAAATTCACTGATTGTGAGTCGCAGTATTCCATGCTGGAAAAAACATGTTGTGCTTTGGCCTGGGCAGCAAAGCATTTGCGGCAGTATATGTTGAATTACACCACTTAGTTGATCTCCAAAATGGATCCAATCAAGTACATTTTCGAAAAGCCTGCTCTTACTGGGAGAATCGCCCGCTGGTAGATGTTGTTATCTGAATATGATATTGAATACCGCACTCAAAAGACTATTAAAAGTAGTGTGTTGGCATATTATCTTGCTCACCAACTAGTGGAGGATCACCAGTCTGCAGAGTATGAATTCCCCGATGAGGATGTGATGTTCTTGAAAGTGAAGGATTGTGATGAACAATTACCTGAGGAAGGTCCTGGCCCTGAATCTTGTTGGAGTATGGTATTTGATGGAGATATAAATGCTTATGGTAAAGTAATTGGTGTTGTGATTGTCACTCCTCATGGATCGCACATTCCTTTTACTGCAAGGTTGACATTCGATTGTACTAATAATATGGCAGAAGATGAGGCTTGCATCATGGGTCTCGAAGAAGCTATTGATCTCAGAATTAAAATTCTCGATGTGTATGGTGATTCAACTTTGGTAATAAATCATATTAAAGGAGAATGGGATAATCGTCACCCTGGCTTGATCCCTTACAAAGATTATGCTAGAAGATTATTACCATTTTTCAATAAAGTTGAATTCCATCATATCCCTAGAGATGATAACCAAATGGAAGATGCTCTGGAAACTTTGGCTTCTATGTACCAAGTGAATACTTGGAATGATATACCCTGAATTCCAGTTCAACGGCTGGATAGGCCCGCTCATGTGTTTACAACAGAGGAGATAGCAGATGAAAAACCCTGGTATTATGATATCAAGCATTTTCTTCAGACTCAGGAATACCCGATTGGTGCGTCGAGGAAAGATAGAAAAACATTGAGAAGATTGGCAGGCAGTTTCTTCCTCAGTGAAAATGTGTTATACAAGAGAAATTATGACATCGTCTTGCTCAGATGCGTGGATAGATACGAAGGATATATGTTGATGCATGAGATTCATGAAGGTTCATTTGGCACTCATTCCAATGGACATTTGATGCCTTAAAAGATGCTAAGGGAAGGTTATTATTGGCTGACAATGGAATCTGTCTATTACAAATTTGCAAAGAAGTGCCATAAATGCCAGATTTATGCAAACAAGGTCCATGTGCCTCTGACACTCCTCAATGTGATTTCCTCCTCGTGGCCTATCTTTATGTGGGGTATTGACATGATTGGGATGATAGAACCCAAAGCTCCGAATGGGCACCGTTTTATCTTGGTGGCAGTTGATTACTTCACCAAGTGGGTGGAGGCTGCTTCATATGCCAATGTTACTAAGCAGGTGGTTGTGCGCTTCATCAAGAATAATCTTATATGCCGGTATGGTGTGCCGAAC
Organism: Vicia faba; assembly: GCA_948472305.1. Lineage (NCBI taxonomy): Eukaryota > Viridiplantae > Streptophyta > Magnoliopsida > Fabales > Fabaceae > Vicia > Vicia faba. Next base: position 1,352,318,772 of record OX451740.1, read on the forward strand.
AAAATTATCACTGACAATGGCTCGAATTTGAACAATAAGATGATGACAAAACTGTGTGAAGAATTCAAGATTATCCATCACAATTCATCTCCATATAGGCCAAAGATGAATGGGGCTGTTGAAGCTGCTTATAAGAATATCAAGAGAATTATCCAAAAAATGGTTGTTACTTATATGGATTGGCATGAAATGCTCCCTTTTGCTTTGCATGGATATCGAACATTTGTCCGCACTTCAACAGGAGCAACCTCGTTCTCCCTAGTGTATGGAATGGAAGTTGTACTCCCAGTCGAGGTAGAGATTCCCTCGTTGCGTGTGATAATGGAAACCAAGCTGACGGAGGCTGAATGGTTTCAGAACAGGTTTGACAAATTGAATTTGATTGAGGAGAAGAGAATGACAGCCTTGTGTCATGGACAGTTATATCGAGAAGAATGAAGAAAGATTTTGATAAAAAGGTCAAACCTCGTGAATTCAGAGAAGGTGGCCTCGTGCTCAGGAAGATCATGTCTTTCAACACTGATTCTAGGGGAAAGTGGACTCCCAATTTTGAAAGCCCGTATGTTGTCAAGAATGCCTTCTCTGGTGGTGCATTAATTCTTGAAACTATGGATGGCGAGGAGTTCCCACGTCCCATGATTGTTGACGCAGTCAAGAAATACTTCTCCTAAAGAAATAAAAGAACAGCTCGCTAAGTTGAAAACCCGAAAGGGCGGCTTAGGCAAAAAGGAGTGTCTCAGTAGACTGAAAACCCGAAAGAGCGGTCTTGGAAACAATTAGAGACCTAAACAGAATAAATTTCCCGCTAAGCTGAAAACCCGCAAGGGCAGTTTAGACAAAAGTTAGGGATTTTCTTGGCAAGTAACTACGCCAGACAAGATTTGATCGTTGAAGCAACAATCTTCTCGGATTCTCACCATACTTCAACAAAGGTTGTTGCTCAGGGTTTCAAAAGTTGTTAGGGGGGATAGTGGTCATTGTATCTCAATGTATATTTTCCATTATGTATTACCATTTCCCAAATTTTGTAATCATCTATGGAGTCTCGCCATTCGCAGACTACCATTCTATTAATGAAATTCGAGCTTTTACCCAATTCTTTGTATTTTCTATGTTATTTAGCTTGCAAAGACTCCATTTATTACTGATAATAACTTTCAAAGCAAAGAGATTAAATAACAAAATTGATTTTTCAAAATAAAAGATTTTTACAATTTACTTTTACTTTGAGATTTATGATGAAACAATGACCACAAAAATGGTGATCCTAGGAATGGACAAACTCCGGTTGTTTTGAGAAGCTTTTGTTCCCCTCAGGAAGGTCTACTCGGGTTGTTTTCACCGTATTGGGTTCATGGTTCCGGTATCCTCGGTCAAGTTTGGATTCATTTCTCATTTTTCTGAGTTTTCATGATGTGAAGTTTCAATCCACATTTTTCTCCAGTGAAGTAGGCTTGAGTTCCCCAGTGAAGTTTAGATGTTTCGATGTCCGTCTGCTTTATTTGAGACTGGTCTTGCGATCTCCAATAGGCATGTTACTTTTGAAAAAAACACTTGTTTCCCTGATAAAGCCTGAAGAAGGATGTTCTACCCCGATATCTCTTTGGTTTGTCTACCTCCGGATTATGTTTCTCCTCAGTAAAGTTAAAAGCATGCAATAGATTTGGTTTCCGCAGCTGGCCTTTACCTTTCTTGGAATGGTCATCTTGGTTGAAGTTTAGCCGAGTTTTGTTAGTGCCCGAGGAATTTTTTCCTGGTTGTTCCCCATTGTTGTGTATCTGTTTTGTCAGCATGCACATGATAGCGCTCATACATTCATACATACATCATGCATAGATAAAATTGGCAAGTCATTGTTCATTGACATTTGTTAATATTTTTTAACATATTACCCTATTTTGCAGATTTACGTTATCCTCTCTTCAGCCGAATGTTGGACTTGAGCAGAAAACATACATTCTTTCAATTTCCCTATTGAGTTGTCCCTCATAGAAGATTTTTTATTTAAACTTTCTGGTACAGCTCCTTGTTTGGATAAATTTGGTTTTCCCTCTTGAGTTTATTTCTCAAAGGATGAATTCAGGATGACTATTTCATTCCAGTTTATTTCTGGTTTGGATCTGTGGTTCCCCGGTAATTCTATTCACTTTGGAATCCTGAAAAACTCCAAGCTTTGGTTGGTGCATTTATTTTGCACAAGAAGACTTTATCCCCTTAGCAAGAATATCATGGCATCTCCCCAGGAAGTCATACCTCTTGCCCCAAAAAAGTCATTTCCTTTTACAATCCCCCGTGACTACAAATAGCAAGTCTCTTTATTTGAGACAGCTTATGTATTATCCTTTCTAGGCGGAGTGCCTTGGTCAAATAAGAAGTTGAGACCCGTTATAGGCGAAACACCAGAATCTTGGGGAAATTTATTACCTTTTTGTTATCTTCAGTGAACGTTGATAGTTCGTCGTCAGTGAATGGTGGTGACATGATATTCTCTCTCTACCTTCAGTGAAAGTTGTTAGACCATCAACAGTGATTGTTGATGTTTGTTATCTTTTTGCTATCTTTAGTAAACATTGATAGTTCATCGTCAGTGAACGGCGGTGACATGATATTCTCTCTCTACCTTCAGTGAAAGTTGGTGGACCATCGGTAGTGAACGTCGATGTTTGTCATCATTTTGCTATCTTCAGTAAACATTGATAGTTCATCGTCAGTAAACAGCGGTGACATGATATTCTCTCTCTACCTTCAGTGAAAGTTGGTAGACCATCGGTAGTGAACGTCGATGTTTGTTATCTTTTTGCTATCTTCAGTAAACGTTGATAGTTCATCATCAGTGAATGGCGGTGACATGATATTCTCTCTCTACCTTTAGTGAAAGTTGGTGGACCATCGGCAGTGAACGTCGATGTTTGTTATCTTTTTGCTATCTTCAGTAAACGTTGATAGTTTATCATTAGTGAACGGCGGTGACATGATATTCTCTCTCTACCTTCAGTGAAAGTTGGTAGACCATCGACAGTGAACATCGATGTTTGTTATTTGTTTGTTATCTTCAGTAAACATTGATAGTTCATCGTCAGTGAATGGCGGTGACATGATATTCTCTCTCTACCTTCAGTGAAAGTTGGTCGACCATCGGCAGTGAAGGTCGATGTTTGTTATCTTTTTGTTATCTTCAGTAAACGGTCATCGTCAGTGAACGGTGGTGACATGATATTCTCTCTCTACCTTCAGGGAAAGTTGGTGGACCATCGGCAGCGAACATCGATGTTTTTTATCTTTCTCGATGCCTTCGGTAAATGTTGGTAGCTTCGCCTTCAGTAGAAATTGGTGTGTCCTTTGACCATCCTACCATCCTCTCTGATTCAGTTCTTTTGGTCCACCAGCAATTTATTTTCCTGGTGGGGTTGCTCCTTTGTTTCTTTATTATTGTTGCATCCTCAGTGATACTTTGCGTCTCTTTGGCCATGTTCATATGCATTCATATGCATAACCATTTTCATGGCATCTTAGGGGGAAAAATAGGGTTTGTTTTATATTTAAGCATCTTCGATCGCGTCGAAACGAAGATTTGTAACCTTCGTATCTCTGGATAGAAGAAACTTAAATAAGGGCAGCTGTTGTACCCCAATTTTTGCCCCTAAGAACCCTTCATCATACCATGTTGATTCACTCACAACAAGATCACACTAGGATTCTTGGTTCCCCTCCCTACTTTGAGTTTTGCCTCTTTTGAGGGATTACCAAGCACCTTGATTTATGTTCCTTTTGTGATCATGAATATTGTTTTGTTTTCTTCATTTAACTAATAAAATGCAATGTTGGTTTGTATTTCTTGTTATCCATGTAGGTGAAGGGCAATGAGATTTAACAAGTTACTCCATGGGTTCATGAGTTTATTTCCATGCCCTAGTCAATATAGCTTGAGAAGTTAAAACCTCACCATTGGATTGGTTTTGGGAGGATTGGCATGGCAAGGTTGCTTTGGTTCATCAAATTTTGAGGTTATTAGATTTGACTCAAAAGTACAAGGGGTTGATTGGAGAAGTTGTCATGTTTGGACAAGGCCTTGTTCCTATTGGTCACAAGAGCATATTTCTATCAAAATTCAAGACATGGAAGTGGTTTTGGTGGCTATGAGTCTTCATTATCATACTCAACAACTTCTATTCACAAAGCAAGAATATTGGTACAAGAAGTTTGTTCAAACTTGTCAAAGTTCCTCAAGGCATTCTCTTGATTTGGAAGCTAGGGTTTTGAACTTCAAAGGAGCATATCTTGCTCACCTTTTGGTATTTTTGAGTGATTCCAAAGACATCCTTCTCTTTAAAGGGGTATTAACAAATCACTTTAAAATTTCCAAAGAGTTTTCATGTGGAAGGAACTTAGTGAAGAATAAATATTACAAGTCATCCAGATGAATCCACAATTTTACATGAGTGACTTCAAATGGTCCTAACTTGGTCAATTTTTATCACCTTGAGCCCATTCTTTTTCCATAATGATCTTGAAGATGTGAACTTTTTGCCTTATTTTATGTGCAAAGTGGGAAAATGGATGGAAGTTTCCTTAAAGATGCAAAATATTATAGGTCATTTCATGATTTTTTGCCAACTTCAACAAGTCATAACTTTCTCAAAATATTATAGGTCATTTCATGATTTTTTGCCAATTTCATAACTTTCATTCAAGTGGTCTACTTCATGCCATCTTTTTTGGTCAAGGGAAAATTCCAAGTGGAAGGCCATGTTTGGATGCAAAAGATTATAGGTCATTTTTGAAGAAGAATTTGAAATATTTCTAAGTATGGAAAGTCAACCCTTTTTCTTCAACTTTGACTCAATTCAACTTTCAGCTCAAGCATCCATTTAACTCCATTATTTTTCCATTGCAAAGCTTGTAATCTCATCTTTCCAAATCATCAAGAATCATGCCTTGAGACCCCTTGAGCTGAGAATGCCATAGTTTCAAAAATGGTCACTTGGAATTGAAGTTTCCTTACAAGTCAGAAGTTGAATTTCATGTTACAACCTCTAAACCTCAAATTAACACGCGTTTTGGGTCTAAACATGATTAGCCAACTTTCCCAAGTGGATTAGTGCATCAAAACGCAAGAATTGGATGAGTTTTGATGAAGTTTGGATCACACTTCACTCGTGCATCAGGTTTGCACGAATTCCCTCCAAAACGCATCATTCACTCTTCCTTTTGATCCACTCGCTTCTCCTATAAATACATGAACTATCCCATTCAATTTCCCAAGCTTGGATAGCCAGAATCACCCGGCCAAACTTGCTCCAAAACTCAATTTTCTGTAACTTCAAAATCCATTCTCGAGCCTTTTTCAATCCAATTTTTCCATCAATTCACCTTCCTTGATCTTCCCTGAACCTAACCACATAATTACATTCAAGAATCGTGCCCTATACTGCTCCATAGAAGTCCAGTTTCAGAGCTATGCAACTCAACTTCAATAAGTAGATTCCTTCATCAATTCTTCAAAACTCTGATATCATTGTGTTGCTCTCATTGCCTCGGTTCTAGTCGCAACACTTACCTTTTACTGGAAACACGTTTTGACCATGAAATTTCAAATCCCTTTTCAAAACTTTCCTTCCAAATTGCTTGAGCTACAATTTATATAAATTTGGCGCGAGGGTGTGGTTGTCTTCGTCTTGAAGAGACGAAGCGAATGGCATAGGTCTGAGCTTCTGATTTTACAGTTTGAGAGACCTGTAATTCGTGATGGCTGGAGGTTGAAGATGACCAACATGTCATCTTCCAACCAATGAAGGCGCGCCATCTGTATTTTTCAAATCTGATTTAATTAATGATTTTGTACATTATTCACTAATGACCATGATATGCACAGCGTGCCAGATCCCTTGGATTTGATTACTAACGCGTTTTGACTCTCATCCAATTATCCACATATTTTACTTTTATTTTCTTTTTTTGATTTTTATATTTTAATTGTTTTAAATTTCAAAAAATCATAGAAAATTCATTTTTAGTCTAAAAAATCTGAAAAAATTATGAAAAATATTTTTGATTATTCTCTTTCTGATTTTTATTTTTTCACAATTTAATTTTATGTTTTGGTATTTTTTATAAATTTTAAACTTATTAGATTTTTTTAAATGTTTAAAAATATTTTTATACATTTTAAAATTCTGAAAAAATTATGGAATGATCCAATGATATTGTGACAAATATTGGTGACCTTATTTTATTTTTGTTTCTGACTTTACTATTTTTTACCATTTTTTGTTTATTTTACCCATTTATTTTAATTTTAAAAATAGTTTCTGTCTTAAAAAAATTACCAAAAAATTTGTAAAACTATTTGGGGCTTTTTCTAATTTTTCTGTGGTCTTACTTTTTATTTCTTGATTAATTTGAACATAGTTGATATTTTTCTCATTATTTTCTATTTTAAAAACATTTTAAAATCTTACTTTTGTGTATATTAAATGTGATATTATTTTGTGACTATTTTCTGGCTGATCTTGGGTTAGATTTTGGATCCATTGCGTTGAGTTTAACTCCACAAAAATGGATGAATGATTTTAATAATAGTTTGATTAAAATTTAATTCAAATGTGGTTTGTGTATTTTTTTTTTCCCATCCCTCTTCATCTCATCCCCTTCTTATTGCGCTAGATGTTGTTGGAGCATGATCTCTATATCATGTCTCAAAATAAATGGTGCATAAATTGCTATTGACCAGCCTCAAAATAGGTGCGACATCTATATAAGTCCACTTACGATTGCTTAACATAGCGCTAAATTTTGTCCTGATTCGAATAAATGATCATTCGTGGCCCAAACTTATGATTGTAAGCCCAAGTATGTTAATTTGATCTATTTGATCCAATAACCTTGAGATTCATTGTGTGGAGGCTTTGGTTCTACCAATTCTATAATGGATCTATAACACCTTTGGTCAACGCGGATCACTTAAACATCGTTGATCATTAAATGGTACTTATGAGAATTCCAAATGGATGATATACTTGACAAAAAGCAAATGCAACTTGTTGGGTGGAGGCTTTGGTTCTACCAATCCTCTAATGAGTTCCAAATGAAAGTTTCAAGATGGTCATCCAACTAACCACTAATTATTGACTTGTTTTACCTTATGCTTTTATTCTTTTTTATGCTTTATGTACTACTTACTTTCAGCATTTACATTTCATGCCATTTTCATCTTTGCTCATTTGAGCATTTATTTTCTTGCCATTTTTACTTTGCTCACTTGAGCTTTTCTTTTCCTTTCTTAAGATACTTAATAATCAACATAAACCCTAAAATATCTTTAATGGTACTTGGACTATTTGGTTACTATCCTTGGAATTATGGAGCATAGGACTTTTTCTTGGACTTAGGATTAGAAACCTTGGCCTATCTTGGAGACCTTGTGATCTTATCTGATTATTTTGTCTGGAGTTCTTGAGGTTTACCTAAAGACATTGGGTTGCTTGTTTGTTTTAGTGTGCAGGTTTTTGTGATTACACTCTCTGTTTGTAATCTGGAATTCACCCGTATACAGTCGTTACTCTGCCCAATTTTTGTGAAGACTTAATACACTTAAAGTTTGGTTCTCTCAAGAGGTCTAGTATCTTTGCTTGCTTGGTTTCAATCCAAAGAATGGGAATTCTATCTTGGCTCATAATGTCAAGTATTGGCTTTTTGTTGGTTATATGGTTCTTATCCCTAGCTTTTACCTTATGCTTTAGGATAGTCTCTTCTTCTCCTCCCATCTTTAATTTCAAAATCTTCTCCCTTCTTTTGAAAACTCTTCTTGTTTTGAAACTTGAACTATTTTCATAATAAACCTAGACTTATGTCCATCCATTTTCAAAACATTTTTATAAATAAATCTCCAATCAACTTAATAATACGTTGACATTTTTCGTGAGAAGACTAAAAGTAAATCAATCTCATTTCAAACCATTTTTCCACTTTGGCTTTTTACCTTTGAAACTTTTCTTAAAAGATTAAACTCTTGTCAATCCTTGTAGTGATGCAAACAACTATACTTCTACAATATGTAGTGAAGAGAGATATTTTCCACTTGGGTGTTGAGTGAGGCATTGTTGATTTTGAAATCCAAGACATATCCTCCACTTTGAGATGATGTAAATTCTCCTTTCTCATGATTGTGGGTAGTATTTGGTTTTTCCATATGGACAATGACGATGATGTTTTATCTTATAAAATTAACCAACGCATTTGTATTTCAAAATTTTAAAAGAGGAACTACGTGTAGCCTGACCCCCTATTGCACTAAAGGTGGTAAATAGGCACTAAAGGTTTGCAACTGCGGAGGGTGAAAAAATCATAAAAAAATATATTTCTTTTCTCACCTCTACCATCCATTTTATATACAACAGTTTTCTATAGCCAAAATTTACAGATTTTACAAAGAGGCTCCTGCGGAGCACGGTAAATGTTTAGGGTGTTAATACCTTCCCTTTGCATAAACAACTCCCTTACCTTGAATCTTTCCATCTCTTTTTGGGTTATTCGCTCTTTCCCATTCCTTTGGAAACAATAAAGCACGGTGGCGATTTTTATTTTGATTTGTATAAAGTCTAGTCAATCCAATGGCTTAGTCTTGAACATTTCTACCGCTACAACTTCTTACTCTATTTTTCTTATTAATGTATGTTGATTGTATTAAGCATGTTGCTGAGGTTTTTGTATGTTGTATTAAGCATGTTGTATGTTGATTATATAGAGCAGACTTGAGGAGAAAGACGACTTGATTGAGATTCTTGAGAGTCGGGCTGTAGAGACAATGGAGAGGCAAGGGGGTTTATTTTCCTCTAAGCCTCAATCAGATGCTAGTTGCTCACTTCCTGATTCAGGTGATTGGAAGGAGGTTGCCACCAGATGTGTGGAAGAAAACCGGAGGTTGAAGGCTCAGATTGCCAGGTTTACAGGGAAGCTCCAGCGTATAGAGTGATCTCCATCAGCTTTACTTCTTAGGGTTTTAGACTTTTTTTTCATCTTGTACTTGGGATTAGTGAAACTTGTAATCCATTTTGAAGTTATTATAATAAAGTTTTGTATTTCAAAATGTGTTATTTCTTTAATATTTGCAATGTGTCTATAAATCTTTAAGTCCCCTGAAATGATAATAAAATAAATTATGTGCATTGCATATCATGCATCATATTGCACATATTTCTTGCATTTGTTATGCATATCCAAGTGTCTTACCAAGCTTCTTTACTTTGTTCAGCAAGTTGTCTCACCACTATAATACTCGAGCTAATTTTAGAAGGAAGATGGACAACTTAGAACAAGAGAATCGCGAGCTGCGCGAGGAAGTTTCTGCTCTGAAGACCGGCATTGCCAATATCACTGCTCTGATGGAATCTCTGGTGGATGCTCAGAATCAGCCACCGAGTGTTCAACCTCAACAGACAAGGGTTACTACTGAAGCTCTGACTGTTCCTGTGTCTACCATTCCAGTTGTTGTTCAGAATTGCATGCCTCAAGGTTGTCCATGGGGAATGCTAGAGAACTGTGTACCTGAAGGTTTCAATCTTGGTCCTCAAGATACTCCAGTTGTTCAGACTACTGTTACTCCTGCACCTCCTGTGGTGCATGCTACTCCTGTTGCACCTCCTTCGGTGAATATGGCCCCATTTTCTAATGATGATATGTATCGTAATTTTCCTCCACCAAGTGAAGGTTTGGGTCTCTACGATAGAATGGATGATTGTCAAGATCAGTTTGACAAGATGCAGAGGGAGATGAAGGCCCTCAGGGGAAAGGAATTGTTCGGACAGAATGTGAATGATTTATGCTTGGTCCTGAATGTCAAGATACCCGCGAAGTTTAAAGTCCCAAAATTCAAGAAGTACAAGGGCAACACTTGTCCTTGTGCTCATCTTGTTATTTATGTAAGAACAATGTCTACCCATATCGATGATCAACGTCTGTTGATTCACTTTTTTCAGGATAGTTTGACTGGTGTTGCACTGAAGTGGTATATAAGTTTGGACAATGTCAATATCCATACTTTTAATGACTTAGGAGAAGCATTTATCAGACAATACAAATACAACATGGACATGGCGCCTGACTGTGATCAACTCAAGGCCATGGTCCAGAAGGACAGAGAATCGTTCAAAGAATATGATCAAAGATGGCGTGAGGTAGCCGCCCAAGTGATTCCTCCCATGGAAGAGAAGGAGATGACCAAGATTTTCCTGAAGACTTTGGGTGCTTTCTACTACGAGGATGGTAGCGAGTGTGCCAAGTGACTTTACTGAAATGGTGGGCATGGGTATTCGTTTAGAAGAGGTTGTAAGAGAGGATCGTTTGAAAAAAAGTGAAAGTTTCGGAGGTACGAAGAAGCCATCCTATGGGTTTGTCAAAAATAAGGAAGGAGATACAAATGTTGTCATGCAAGAGAGGAGGGTTAATCCTCCTAGAAGAAATTATCAACATCATCAACAAGTCGCCTCAGTTACTCCAGTTGTTGGTGTAGCTCCAACCACTGTTGCTTATGAGAGACCATCCCATCAGGGGAATCAAGGGTATAATCAGAGAAGGGAGAGTTATGACCCTATTCCTATGAGCTACACAGAATTACTCCCGGCGTTAATTTAGAAGAAGTTGGTTCAGACCATACCACCTCCCGTTGTACCATCATTGTTGCCTTGGTATTATAAGGCAAACCAAACATGTGCTTTTCATCAGGGAGCACCAGGGCACAATGTTGAGAACTGCTATCCTTTGAAAACTGAAGTACAAAATTGGTGAAGTCGGGTATCTTGTCTTTCAAGTATGTTGGCCCTAATGTGAAAGATAACCCTCTGCTAAAGCATGGAGGAGCGAATGCTATGAACATGGTGGCCGGTTGTCCAGGCGACTTCCGGATTTTTTATATTAAATTAGTTAGAGGAGATCTGGTGAAAATGCATACAGACCTCTATGAATTTAGCTACTATACGCATGACCATGCCGATTGTGCTATTTGCAGTACAGATATACAGGGTTGTGACAAGATAAAGGCTGATTTGCAGGAGATGATGGATGAGGGCCTCATCCATATAATCAGGCCTAGAGCAGAGTATGAAGAAGAATTAAACATGGTTTCTGGATGTCCTGGAGAGTTAAGAATCTTTGATGTGGAATATATGAATGAGGATCTTGTACAATTGCGTGCTACTTTCTGCCACACGGCTGGTCAGGTAGAACATCGGTATGGATCTTACCGAATTTGCTATCGGGACTCCCGAGGATGTTCAATTGTAAGGAAATGTATTCAGTTGTTGTTGGATAATGAAACTATCAAGGTTACAGGCCAAAGGGATGATTATCATAAAGTTAATGTGATTGAGGTTTGTTTGGCTGAAGAAGAGTCAGATGATGAGTATGCCTCTACGGATGAGTTCTTCTCCTCAGATGAAGATATGTTTTCCATAGATGACATTGTAATGACTCAATGTGTTGAAGAGGGAGTAAATGTTATTGTGCCTTGTTTTGGTGCACCTACCCCTTTTGAAGTTGAATATCATAGCAAGCCAGCTATTGCTCCATTGGTGATTAGTTTTCCAGGTCCTGTCCCCTACAAGTCAGATAAGGATGTACCCTACAAATATAATGCTACAATCTTAGAGGATGGTGTTGAAGTTCCCATCCAGCCAATGCCTAATGTTGGAAATATTGTTGAGACTAGTAGAGTGAACCCCAGTGGTCGTGTATTTGCACCAGTTGTTCGTGGAGATGTTAGTACTGGAAAGAAAGTTGTTGAAACTTTTGAACCCAAGAAGACAGTGGGTGAATCTAGTGGAGCTACGCTATAAAAAGAGGTGGATGATATTTTGAAAATAATCAAGATGAGAGACTACAGAATTGTAGATCAGTTACTATAGACTCCTTCAAAGATATCTATCTTTGCTTTATTGATGAACTCCCCTGCTCACAGAGAATCTTTGATGAGGGTATTAGACCAAGCTTTCGTGGAAACTGATATTCCAGTAGACCAATTCAGCAGTGTGGTAGGGAACATTATATCATGTAATAACCTGAGTTTCTGCGATGATGAACTGCCCGATGAAGGAAGGAATCACAATCTGGCCCTCCACATCTCTATGAACTGCAAGAATGATGCATTATCCAACATGCTGATTAATAATGGATCTGTATTGAACGTTATACCAAGGAGCATGCTTATGAAGTTGAAATAATAAGGAACGCCCATGCTCCCAAGTGGTATTATTGTGAAAGTGTTTGATGGATCAAGAAAATCTGTTATTGGTGAAGTGGACTTTCCTATTCATATAGGCCCACATTTGTTTTCGATTACTTTCCAGGTCATGGATATTATACCCGCTTACAGTTGTTTGTTGGGATGGTCGTGGATACATGAGGCAGGGGCTGTCACTTCGAATTTACACCAGAAGTTGAAGTTTGTGCGTGAAGGAAAAATGGTAATTATAAATGGAGAAAAGGCATTATTGATATCTCATTTGTCCTCTTTCAGCATTGTAGAGGCGGATGAAGCTGCTGTTGGAACCCAGTTCCAAGCTTTATCCATTGATAATATAAGAGGAAATGAGAACTTTATGGCTTCATTTAAGGATGCTCAGCAGGTTGTGCGTAATGGCCATAGTGAAGTATGGGGACAGATTGTTGATCCACCTGTAAACAAGAATAGAGTCGGTTTGAGGTTCTCTGTGAAGAATGACAAAGGTAATATCATGAAGCCGAAGTCTACTGCAAGAAAGTATCGAGACATCTTTCGTAGCGGGGATTATCTTCATCCAACTATTTCTGAGATTAATGTCATTGTGGAAGATGAAGCAGAACCAGAAATGCCAAATCATGTGACGCACAGAGTTAGGGTTCAGAACTGGATCACCACTGATGTTCCCTCTTGCATACATGTTTCAAAGTATTTTTTTTAATATTTTTGAAAAGCTTTCACTCTACCCAAGGTGAAAGTATTGATATTGTATGGGCTTATCAGTTTGCTTTGATTTTTAAAATCAATAATAACAGTTGTCTTTGTGTCCTAAATTGTGTTTTTATTTTCTGCTTTTTTCTTGGAAAATGATAATCAGAAAAAACCTTTCAAAATAAACAATAACTGAAATTCAATCTGCATGATCACTTGTTATATGTGTCAGTTTCTAAAAGCAATCATAAATCATATGTGCAGATTAATTATTAAAAAAAAACCCGTTGAATACAATGACCCTGCAACCTCTCCCAACATTGAATGTCCTGTGTTTGGGGCCAAAGAAGAAGACTATGATGAGATTTCAGAAGAGGTATCATGGTTTCTTGAGCGCGGGGAGAATGCCATTCATCCATATAAATAGCCATTAGAAGTAATCAATTTGGGTTCAGAAGAAGATTCGAAAGAAGTCAAGATCGAAGCATTGTTACGTCCTAATATGAATAGCAGGTTGATTGAGATGTTGAAAGAGTATATGGATATTTTTGCTTGGTCTTACCAAGATATGCCTGGTCTAGATACAGATATTGTTGAGCATCGTTTGTCATTGAAGCCAGAGTGCCTGCCAATCAAACAGAAGTTGCAAAGAACTCACCCAGAGATGGAAGTGAAGATCAAAGAAGAAGTTTTGAAGCAGATTAATGTCGGTTTTCTTGTGACATCAGTGTACCCTCAGTGGATTGCCAATATTGTCCTAGAACCGAAGAAATACGGAAAAGTTCGCATGTGCGTAGATCATAGAGATCTAAATAAAGCTAGTCCAAAAGATGATTTTCCATGCCACACATTGATATGTTAGTGGATAGCACAGCAAAATTCAAAGTTTTCTAGTTCATGGACAGATTTTCTGGGTATAATCAAATAAGGGTGGCTCCTAAGGACATGGAAAAATTAACGTTTTTCACATCCTGGGGAACATTCTGTTATAGAGTGATGCCCTTCGGGTTAAAGAACGTTGGTGCAACGTACCAGAGGGCTATGACAACCCTATTCCATGATCTGATGCACAAGGAAATTGAGGTATATTTTCATGATATGATTGCTAAATCCCATACTGAAGAAGGGCGTGTAGAAGATTTGTTGAAGTTGTTTCAGCATTTGAGGAAGTATCATCTCCACTTGAATCCAAATAAATGTACCTTCGGTGTTCGGTCAGGGAAATTGTTGGGTTTCATAGTTAGCCAGAGATGGATTGAAGTTGACCCTGGTAAAGTCAAAGAAATTCAAGAAATGCCAATGTCGAGGAATGAAAAGCAAGTCAGAGGGTTCCTCCGGCGTTTGAATTATATTTCCATATTCATTTCCCATATGACTGCAACGTGTGAACTGATCTTTAAGTTGTTAATGAAAGATCAAGGTTGTGTGTGGACGGATGACTGCCAAAGGGCATTTGAAAGTATTAAAGAATATATGCTTGAACCTCCTATCTTGCTCCCTCCTATTAAAGGAAGACCACTGATTATGTATCTGAAAGTGTTAGATAATTCCATGGGTTGTATTCTGGAACAACAAGATGAAACAGGGAAGAAAGAATATGCCATTTATTATCTCAGTAAAAATTTTACTGATTGTGAGTCGCGGTATTCCATGCTGGAAAAGACATGTAGTGCTCTAGCCTGGGCGGCGAAACGTTTGCGGCAGTATATGTTGAATCACACTACTTGGTTGATCTCCAAAATGGATCCAATCAAGTGCAGTTTTGAAAATCCTGCTCTTACTGGGAGAATTGCTCGCTGGCAGATGATGTTATCTGAATATGACATCAAATACTGCACTCAAAAAGCTATTAAAAGCGACGTGTTGGCAGATTATCTTGCTCACCAACCAGTTGATGATTATCAGTCTGTGATGTATGATTTCCCTGATAAGGATGTGATGTTTCTGAAACTGAAAGATTGTGATGAACCATTGCCTGAGGAAGGTCTTGATCCTGAATCTCGTTGGAGTATGATATTTGATGGAGTTGTGAATGCTTATGGTAAAGGAATTGGTGTTGTGATTGTCACTCCACATGGATCACACATTCCTTTTACTTCAAGGTTGACATTTGATTGTACTAATAATATGGTAGAATATGAGGCTTGCATCATGGGTCTCGAGGAAGCTATTGATCTCAGAATTAAAAGTCTAGATGTGTATGGCGATTCAAATTTGGTAATAAATCAGATTAAAGGAGAGTGGGATACTCGTCACCCCAGCTTGATCCCTTACAAAGATCATACTAGAAGATTGTTACCCTTCTTTAATAAAGTTTAATTTCATCACATCCCCAGAGACGAAAATCAAATGGCGGATGCTATGGAAACTCTGGCTTCTATGTATCAAGTGAATACTTGGAATGATATACCTCGAATTATAGTTTGGCGATTGGATAGGCCCGCTCATGTGTTTACAACAGAAGAGGTAGCAGATGAGAAACCTTGGTATTATGATATCAAGCATTTTCTCCAGACTCAGGAATACCCAATTGGTGCTTCGAATAAAGATAGAAAGACATTGAGAAGATTGGTTGGCAGCTTATTCCTCGGTGAAAATGTGTTGTACAAGAGAAATTATGACATGGTCTTGCTCAGATGCATGGATAGACACGAAGCAGACAAATTTATGCATGAGATTCATGAAGGTTCATTTGGAACTTATGCCAATGGGCATTCGATGGCTAAAAAGATGCTAAGGGAAGGTTACTATTGGCTGACAATGGAATCTGATTGTTATAAATTTTCAAATAAGTGCCATAAATGCCATATTTATGCAGACAAAATTCATGTTCCTCTGACACTTCTCAATTGTATTTCTTCCCTGTGGCCTTTCTCTATGTGGGGTATTGACATGATTGGAATTATAGAACCCAAAGCTTCGAATGGAGACCATTTTATCTTGGTAGCAATTGATTACTTCACCAAATGGGAGGAAGTTGCTTCATATGCTAATGTTACCAAGAAGGTGGTAGTGCACTTCATTAAGAATAATCTCATATGTCGATATGGTGTGCCGAGCAGAACCATCACTGACAATGGCTCAAATCTGAACAATAAGATGATGACAGAACTTTGTGAAGAATTCAAGATTTTCCATCACAATTCATCTCCGTACAGGCCGAAGATGAATGGGGTTGTTGATGTTGCTAATAAGAATACCAAGAAGATCATATAGAAGATGGTTGTTACTTATAAAGATTGGCATGAAATGCTCCCTTTTGTTTACATGGATATCGGACATTTGTCCGCACTTCAACAGGAGCAACCCCGTTTTCCCTTGTTCATGGGATGGAAGCGGTGCTCCCAATCGAGGTTGAGATTCCCTCTTTGCGTGTGTGATCGGTGGATCTGGAACTGACTGTTTAACGCTGGTTTGCGAAATGTCGCGGAAGCAAGAGTCGCCACCGTCTTTTATTTTCTCCAACATGGACAGGACAAAAGCACAACAAAATTCCTTATGAGATTGTCTCTCGGTTCGGGAGGTAGATTTATAGAAAGGGAAGGTGTTAGCACCCTTTCTATCCATGGTTATCCATGGGCTCTTAGATACTTGCTCATTTGTGTTTTCAAAAGTGTTTGCTTTTCAATGTGTGAGTGGGTTTGAAAAAGTTTCATTTAAAGATTTCAGATCGACTCTTGTATCAGTCCTCAAGAGTGTTTGAAAAGTTATTTTGAAAGCTTTTTGAAAAGTGTCGGTGTGAAAAGAGTTTTGATTTGTTTTTCAGAGCAAGTATCTAGGAGTCATCTACCTACCCTAAGGAATTAAGTTGTGTAAGTGTCCTTTAGATAGTGTTATCCCACCATTGAGAGGTAGGTAGCACCATCGTTGGAGGTGTTCGGGTCAATTCGATTATCAGGACAGTGTGGTCACCGAAGCAATGGTAGGACAACTTAGAAGTAACCCTAACGTCCTAGATCCCTTTTTTTTATCCGAGGCAACCGTTTCGAGGCAACTGGATCTTTTGGACATAAGGGCGACCTCTAAGACACCCTATACTTGATGACCACGTTTCGAGGCAACGAGTGAAGCGTACCCTAGGAGTGGCATGTGCTTTGTGTATTGAATTCAGTTTATGTTTGTCTTTACATGTTATTTGTGAGCTACGGATTGGTTTTATTATTCATACACTCTTTCATGAATTTTTTTAACAGTTAGAAGTGCGGAAAATAAATTGCGGGAAGATAAATCTAGCTATTACAAGGCGCGGGTCTATACATCGCCAAAAACAAAACCCGTTTTGAAAAATAAAAATGCAAGAAATTAAAAGAAAGCAATAAAGTCCTAATTAACTATTACATATCCGGAAACAGTTACATAAATATAATAAAAAGGAATTAAAGCGCGAAAAGAAATTAAATTGGGAACGTCCTAAGGGTTTTGACCCTTTTTTAGAATTAAATTGAATTTGTCCTCTTTTTTTTTTGTAATTAAATGAAAATTAGGCCTAATTACTAATTAATTAATTTAATTAAAAGAAAAATATTTTTGTATTTTTATGTTTTTAATGAAAATAAAAATAAAAAGGAATTAAAAATGTCAAAAGAAAAGCCTAAGTCTAAATTGTTTTTATTTATTGTAAAAAGGTTAAAATTAAACTAATTAACTAATTAATTTGTTAGTATTTTATTTACAAAAAATAAAAGAGTGAGATTAATAATAAATGAAATATTTACATTTTTTAGTTTTTGAATTTTTATTATGAAAAGTGTTAATTAATTGATTAATTAAATAATTACTAAAGAAAAGGAAAATAGAAAAAGAAATAGAAACCAATGGGGGTGTAATCTGGAATAGTGAGGCCCATTATCTCAAGCCTTGTGGACTTTGTGAGATTCTCCATGGCACGGTTGACTGAGAGCGTGGTGTCTAGCATCTTTTGGCCATTAGATCAGCGTTTGAGGACACATGGCGTGCATCAGGATGAGGTGTATGGTGGGACACTTGGGATAGCCTGTACAGAACCATGTTAAGAAAAAATAGAAATAATGTTTGGGGGACCTGGGAATACTTATAGTGCTTGATAATGGACCTTAGGACGTGGTAAGGGTTGCTTTAGCTTCAGGGTGTGGCAAAGAAGAGAGTCACGTTCTCCTTTTGGCCTGGAAATGCTTGCAAAACTCCTTTTGATCTCACACTTTTTTTGACACTTTTTGGATTTTGCTCTGGCCATTTGTGTAATGTTCTAGGTGTGAATGAGGCTTGCAAGGCTTGTATATATAGGCTTGGATGAGAATCAGTCACATTAAGGAGCTTTTAACCATTGCCATTAAGCTTTGGATTTTCTCATAACCACCATTAAAGAAACTTGCCATTTTTGTTCAAAATTTGAATTTCATGCTCATAATAGGCTTGGCACGAATTTGGCATGTGTATTATGACATATAAAAGTCATTCAAAACTCAAAGATACCATTTAATTCATTTTTTTTATTTTTTATTTGAATTATTATGGATTAAAGTGAATTAAATCCATAAAAATTAAATTAAAATGAAAAAATAAATGTTTGGTCTTGTAATGGGTCATGGGACACGTGGGTGGCATGACAAGTCTGAATCAAGTGGAAAAAAGTGGGCCCTTTTGTCAAAAATTGAAGTTTCAAGGATAGTTGACTTTGGCCATTTCACAAAACTTTCTCAACTTCTCCAATGCATATCTTGCTCAATTTTGATCATATGAACATGTTCTTGGACATTTTGGAAAGGTATTGAAGTCCTTTAACCAATGCCTTTGGTCCCATGTCATTTTGATTTACCAATCTCAAGTTATGGTCTTTGACTTAAAATGCCTTTTTGTTGACTTTTGAAAATGACCTATAATGTTGAAATTGGTAACTTTTTGTGAGAGCATTTCTTGGACTTGGAATGTGAGGATGAGTTGTAGGAAATGTCATCCCCTTCAAAATGAGCATTGGATGGGATTTTTATGATGAACCATGAAAAAGTTATGCCTTGGTCAAGTTACAATTGACTTTCCAACTGTCCAAAAATAGAAACTTTTGACACCTTGATGATTTTTGAGCCATTCTTGTGAAATCATGGTCAAGATTTGACCAAATGATGATTGTGGCTTCAAAATAAGATGTTGACCAAAAATTTTGACTTTTGACTGCCAAATGACCATTTTGCCCCTATAGTTGACTGTGAAGCAAATGAGGCTTTTGACTGTGCAACTTGACCTTGTGAGCCTTGAAACTTGACATGTAGGTGTTTGACAATGTATATGAGCATATGGGACTTGATTGAGCCCTTGAAAACCTCAACTTCCTTGAAGGAACCAAAACCCTAATTTGACTGGCTTAGGAGGGTGTTTGAACTGTGCAACCCTTGAGTAGACTTGAGCAAATTGAGATGATGCTTGTCAAAACTTTGAAGAATATGGGAGGGCAAATTTTGGGGTACAACAGTTGCCCCTGTTCAATCTTCTTAGACCTGAGGATGTAGATTGGCTTGTGTGCCTTTCGTGATCCGAGGGTGGAAGATGATTGAACATTAGAGTGCCCAAAAATTTGCACTCACATAGTAGAGTATCAGCAGTGTGATGGCGGGAATGGGCTTACAGATGCCATTTGGAGAGATGATGGATAGGAGGATGGGCTTATAGATGCCATTTGGAAATGTGACAGAACCTTGTCGGGAATGGGCTTATAGATGCCATTCGGAACTGTAATGGGAGGATGGGCTTATAGATGCCATCTAGGTGTCCATCGCGTAAGAGATTCCTTAGCGAGAACTTGCGTACCTGAGAAAGAAAGATAATTACCTGGCCTGTTACAGGGGTCGATCTTCACTCAGTCGCTCACAGACATGCCCTGGCTAGATACAGGTATCGAATCTGGAACTTCAAAAGGTTAATGGGTTGTCTCTACTGACAGGTTATCTCAGAAAAATCTTTGGGATTTAACCGAACCAGAGGAGGTTTTGTCTTTCTTGACGAGTTGTCTCTTTGGACGGGTTATCTTCATGGACGGGTTGTCTTTAACGACGAGTGATCTTCAATGACGAGTTGTCTTCAATGACGAGTTGTCTTCAATGACAAGTTGTCTTTAATGACGAGTTGCCTTAAATGACGAGATGTCTTCAATGACGGGTGTCTATACTGACGGTTTGTCTTAAATAACGAGTTGTCTATAATGACGGGTTGTCTTAAATGACGAGATGTCTTCAATGACGGGTGTCTATACTGACGGGTTGTCTTCAACGACGAGTGATCTTCAATGATGATTTGTCTTCAATGACGAGTTGTCTTCAATGACGAGTTGTCTTCAATGACGGGTAGTCTTCAATGACGAGATGTCTTCAATGACGGGTGTCTATACTGACGGGTTATCTTCAATGACGGGTTGTCTTCAACGACGAGTTGTCTTCAATGACGAGTTGTCTTCAATGACGAGATGTCTTCAATGACGGGTGTCTATACTGACGGGTTGTCTTCAATGACGAGTTGTCTTCAATGACGAGTTGTCTTCAATGACGAGATGTCTTCAATGACGGGTGTCTATACTGACGGGTTGTCTTCAATGACGAGTTGTCTTCAATGACGAGTGTCTATAACGATGGGTTGTCTTCAATGACGAGTTGTCTTCTTTGACTTTAGGAAGTAATTTAACTGGACCTATCTTCTTTGACTGGATGAGCATCAGAAAAACTTTTGGGATTTAACTGGACTTGTTTTCTTTGACTGGATTTGTCTTCTTTGACTGGATTTGTCTTCTTTGACTGGATTTGTCTTTTTTGACTGGATTGGTCTCTTTTGACTGTATTTGTCTACTTTGACATAGCTGATTATTTAATTGTATCCTTCCTGAAAGGTAAAGGTCAGTCGTATGCAATGCATGGTATGGATCAAGCAATGATGTTCTTGACATAGATGAGAATGTATGACATGATGCGTATATGCATGTATCATGATGTGATGTTTATGAATGTATTTTCGTCTAGGAAAGTAAATCCTTGACGCATGCCGGGAAGTTGAATCCTGGGCTGATGTTGAAGAACAGAGTTCTTCGTTTCCGCTGGGGATGATGATCACAAGAATAAACCAGTAGGAGAAGATGACTCCGTTGGGGAATAAACTTGTTGAAGAGATTACTCTGCGGGGAATTACTCTGTGGGAAGATATACTTTGCTGAGGTTTTGATGATAACTCCGCTGGGGATTCCGTTGATAAGTTATGTTGAGGGAATTGATGAACTCCGCTGGGGGTAGGAAGAACTTCGCCGAGGACGATCTTTCTGTGGTTTTTAGCTGAGGATAACCCAGTTATAAGCCCTGGTGGGGAATAACCTTTGAATAAAGCGGGGGAGACGCGTTCGTGCTCTGTAGGGGATAAGCTTCCAGAATCTACTGGGGAGATTGATTCAACTCTCCTGGGGAAACTTTTGAACCGTACTGGGGAATGGCTCCACTGGGATGTCTGGTGTTCCGTCGGGGAATAATCTTAGATCAAGACTGTCGGGGATGCTTGCTTAGGAACATCTGTATACTCCGCTGGGGAATATTGAGATCTTCTGGGGGTACCCAACTTCCTTAAGGCTGACAGTAGACTAACTCTGCTTGGGGAGAGCGTTGCTGACTTGCTGGAGAATATTGTGCCTTGTCAGGGCTGACGGGAGACCACCTCTGTTCAGGGAGAGTATTGGCTGAATTTTGTCTTACTCTGCGGAGAGTGGAGGTATCTTGGTTACGTTCTTCAGCTGAACCTACCTTGGTACCTTGGTGGACAGAGCAACTAGATCGCTTAGACAACTCATTATTGCCCTTGTTTCTGCGGGAGAAGGTACCTGTGGAGGTGCTTGATGACTGTCGATTGACAAATTTTCTTCTGGTAGGCAAGTGACGAGATGCCGGGACATAATCGTACGCTTCTGATCCCTAATTTTTGCCTGGACCGCCCTTTCGGGTTTTCAGTCCACCGGGATACCCATTTTTTCCCAAGCCGCCCTTTCAGGTTTTCGACTTGCCGGGTGTACAAATTTTTTTCATCTCATCCCTTATTTTTGCCCGAACCCTTTTGGTTCGCCGGGAAGCCCTTATTTTTGCCTAAGTGTGTCAACCTAGCGGGTCTTTGATTATGCGTAGTATTTTTTTGACCATGTCCGTGCTCAGAATGCAGGGAGATGTCACCGTTAGTAGTGTTGTGTTGTTGTACTACTAGAAAATGTTGATCGTGCAAGATTCGTTGCTGGAATTCATGTCCAATGCCCCAAGTGATCCAGATGGAGATTTCCCCAAGCTGGTTGGCCTTTTGAGAGATTCTCCGAATCTTGACTTAACTGCCCCAGATGATGGACAATGATCATGCCATGCCCCTTGATTGGAGGTGTTTTTGTTCATTAGACATTCGTCGTGCGAACTTCTATGCTGTTCAAACAGATAGTCATATGCAAACAAAGTTACGTTAAAAATGCAAAGCTTATGTCTGTCTTGAAGTTTTTGAAAAATGCATTTTTCATAAAAACAAGTGAAATTTTTTTTTAAAACTGTGATGTCAAATCGTTATTTTACCGCAAGCCTTAAGGAGTCAGGATACCTTTCGTAACAGTATGCTCTCGAACTAACCTATGCTTCAGCTAGGACTTTTAAGGGTTGTAACGTGGCCTGGTTCACGGTTTAAGAAACAAAAGATAAAGGCTCAAATTTTATTTGTACCCACCCGTTCTTCGTGACGTTCTTCAATCCTAAACTCAGCTGATCGTGCATTAGACTTTGTTTGAATCTTTGTCCTGACATTCCAATGATGGTTCGGATACTGATAGTTTATTTTGAATAGGCAGTCATTCCCTTTTTTTTTTGTTGAGGGTTTGTAGGACCTCTTTCTTTTTCTGATTTCATTGTCCCTATTTTTTGCCTGAACTGTCCCTTTTTGTGATTACAGTCAGCGGGATGCCCCGGTTTTTGTAAGTCTCCTTCATAGGTTTTGACTTGTTGGGCTTTTATTTTGAGAAATGATGACTGCCTGTCTTTATGATTATTCAGAACCATCATCGTCTCTTGTTTTGGAAGGACCTCTTTGGTGCCATTCGTTGTGCACTTGGATCAACTGAGAGAACTACCCTGTCCCAGGTTATGATTAAGGGTTTTAATTTTCGAAAAGAAAAACTCCTACTTATTTGGCTCAAAGGGGTTGACGAGGGATTATCTTCCTTATAACTCCAGTGTTTAGGAATTGAAACAATGCATGTACCTCATCAGCGGGGTCTGTTTAAAAGCATACTGTAGATTGTGGTATCGTTTTCGTCATCCTCCCTCAAGAGGCTTTAGAATTTTTCAATCAAGAGTTAATCATCACAAAAATATGAAAACAGTTTGTGTATAGTGAATACGAAATAATTACTTCAAAACAGACATGTGTAATGCATTAATGAAATAACAACGTTTGACATGAATACAATGTTTGAACAATCAAAGAAAAATACAACTTGAACATTCGAATGAACAAAAAAAATTCTAATCCTAGCCATGTTTTGGCAAGGGAGCAGTGATCACATTGGGAGTCTCTGGAGAGTCGAACTGGACTTCCTTTGCATCGATCAGATCCTGAACCTTATTTCTCAAAGTCCAACAATCATCTGTAGCATGCCCCGGGCTGTCAGAATGATAAGCGCAGCGAACGTTGGGGTTATACCTTGAAGGTGTCCTGTTGGGATTCTTAGGAGGGTCCCTTAGAGTTACCAACTTGGTCTCCAGCAGCTGTGGCAATATCTGGGACAAGGTCATGCCGAGGGGAGTGAATTGCCTTTTAGGTCTCTCTTCCCTTTGTTGGTTGCGATGTTGAGGAGCACCGGCCGGTTTTGGAATAACTACTGAGTTGACAGCACTAGATTCTTTCTTGGATGGTTTCTTCTCAGTGTTCGAGGAATCGCCATTCTGTATCTTCCCCGACTTGATACCGGCTTCAATTCTTTCCCCAGTCAAGATTAGGTTTGTAAACCCAGCGGAAGAATTTCCAATCAGATGGGTGAAGAATGGACCAGATAGGGTCCCCAGGAACATATCCACAAGCTCACGGTCAGTCAACGGTGGCTGCACTCTGCCAACCAGGTCTCTCCACCTTTGCGCATACTCCTTAAAACCTTCACCCGTCCCAAGTGACATACCCTGGAGTTGGGTACGCGTAGGAGCGAGGTCGGCATTATACTGATACTGATTATAAAAAGCAGTTGCCAAGTCCTCCCAATTACGAATGCTGGTTCTGTCCAACTGATAGAACCAATCGAGCTGAGTCCCTGAAAGACTCTCCTGGAAGAAATGGACCCATAGATTCTTGTCTTCCGTGTAGGGCTGGATCTTCCTCGCGTATGAACGGAGGTGCAGCTTAGGCCAGGAAGCCCCGTCGTATTTTACAAAGGAAGGTTCCTTGAACTTGTGAGGGATCACCACCCCAGAAGATAAACCTAGGTCTCCAAAATCCAACCCAGGTACACGTTGAATCTCCATAGCATTCAGACGGTCCTCTAGTTGTTTGTACCTGTCCTCAGCAGGAGGGTACGGTTCATCGTTGAAATCTGTCTCGGTGTCAGAGACCACAGGACTAGGAACCATTCCCTCTTGGTGACTGCCTTCCCCAACAGATGGAGTAGTCTGCTCAGCTTCATTCTGCAGTGTATTCCCAGATCTGCGTCTAGGGTTGAACAAAACAGTCCTCTTCTTCTTTTTCTTCAAAAGCAGAGTCTTCAATTCCTGTTGACCTTGGGCTAAGCTCATGACCAGCTCCTGGAACTGGGCGTTCTGGGCCTGGAGGGCCTTGATAGCTTGTCCATTGGATGATTCAGGATTCATGATGACTGTTGAAATAAACAGCGAAGAAGGTAAGTGACCTGCAACAAGTGTACCTGTAATGCAATGATATGTATGATATGCATGCTGTGTTTTCAAGGATCTCGTGGGGTAAACAAGAAAAGTTGTTAGGATTTGAATTTCGTAGCTTGATTGAAGGAACTTCGTGTTGTTGAGAGTCCTTCTTCAAGGGTCAAGGCTCACCATATCTAGTGGGTCATAGCCCCTGACAACTTTGGCTAGAGGAAAATAAATCCCCTTTGCCCCTTGCTAGACACTTTGATTCATCATGACCTGCATCACAAGCCCTTGAGATCCTTGAAATGGATTAGTCTTTATGCAGGATGCATGCAATGGTATGATGTTATGCTATGCATGGAGTGATGTAAGTAGGCCCTGTAATGAGTCCCAATTAAGGACTGTAAACAAAACCTGCAAGGAACCCATGTTGTTAGATAACAAGTATGTACAAGTAATCAAGTTTGAAGGCACACAAGTCACACAGAGAACCCTTGGAGTTTAGGCCAGCATGAAGTTTGGGGTACTACCCTCTTGAAGTTGGTGGGCTCAAAAACCTGTCCTATCAAAAGTAACAGGGTTCTAAGGAGCTCAATATCATTGGGTTGTTTTCTATGTTCATTGTTTTGATTTAGCCATTGAACTGGCGATCAAAATATTCCAAGAAAACAACCCTCAATGAGTGCAGTATCGAGTATCAACCAACTTCGGACTGCACCAAAGTCAGTTATCTCACTACCCCTAAAGAGGCCAGGATGGTCAAGTAAGGTTCCTAAGGTCAGTTGATGCTTCACGACACCACGCGGCGGCCCCGTACTCTCCTTGACTTAACTCAAGGGTTACCGGTACTCACCAAAGTGCCACATCAACGTAGCAAACTGCTTCAACCGTGTCGGTATACCCCGCACAGTTCCCTCACAGTTTGTTGCTACATTCTAAGAGGTATCCCCCAGATCCGGGTTAGGATCTATGAAACTCCCAAAACATGCTCACAATTTAAAGCAAACAAAACAAGCAATTGAAAACATGATGATGAACTATTCCTAAGGTACACCTCACTTATAATTGCCCCCAGTAGAGTCGCCAGTTCTGTGATCGGTGGGAATAGAACTGACTGTTTAACGCTGGTTCGCGAAATGTCGCGGAAGCAAGAGTCGCCACCGTCTTTTATTTTCTCCAACATGGACAGGACAAAAGCACAGCAAAATTCCTTATGAGATTGTCTCTCGGTTCGGGAGGTAGATTTATAGAAAGGGAAGGTGTTAGCACCCTTTCTATCCATGGTTATCCATGGGCTCTTAGATACTTGCTCATTTGTGTTTTCAAAAGTGTTTGCTTTTCAATGTGTGAGTGGGTTTGAAAAAGTTTCATTTAAAGATTTCAGATCGACTCTTGTATCAGTCCTCAAGAGTGTTTGAAAAGTTATTTTGAAAGCTTTTTGAAAAGTGTCGGTGTGAAAAGAGTTTTGATTTGTTTTTCAGAGCAAGTATCTAGGAGTCATCTACCTACCCTAAGGAATTAAGCTGTGTAAGTGTCCTTTAGATAGTGCTATCCCACCATTGAGAGGTAGGTAGCACCATCGTTGGAGGTGTTCGGGTCAATTCGATTATCGGGACAGTGTGGTCATCGAAGCAATGGTAGGACAACTTAGAAGTAACCCTAACGTCCTAGATCCCTTTTTTTTATCCGAGGCAACCGTTTCGAGGCATCTGGATCTTTTGGACAGAAGGGCGACCTCTAAGACACCCTATACTTGATGACCACGTTTCGAGGCAACGAGTGAAGCGTACCCTAGGAGTGGCATGTGCTTTGTGTATTGAATTCAGTTTATGTTTGTCTTTGCATATTATTTGTGAGCTACGGATTGGTTTTATTATTCATACACTCTTTCATGCATTTTTTTAACAGTTAGAAGTGCGGAAAATAAATTGCGGGAAGATAAATCTAGCTATTACAAGGCGCGGGTCTATACATCGCCAAAAACAAAACCCGTTTTGAAAAATAAAAATGCAAGAAATTAAAAGAAAGCAATAAAGTCCTAATTAACTATTACATATCCGGAAACAGTTACATAAATATAATAAAAGGAATTAAAGCGTGAAAAGAAATTAAATCGGGAACGTCCTAAGGGTTTTGACCCTTTTTTAGAATTAAATTGAATTTGTCCTCTTTTTTTTTGTAATTAAATGAAAATTAGGCCTAATTACTAATTAATTAATTTAATTAAAAGAAAAATATTTTTGTATTTTTATGTTTTTAATGAAAATAAAAATAAAAAGGAATTAAAAATGTCAAAAGAAAAGCCTAAGTCTAAATTGTTTTTATTTATTGTAAAAAGGTTAAAATTAAACTAATTAACTAATTAATTTGTTAGTATTTTATTTACAAAAAATAAAAGAGTGAGATTAATAATAAATGAAATATTTACATTTTTTAGTTTTTGAATTTTTATTATGAAAAGTGTTAATTAATTTATTAATTAAATAATTACTAAAGAAAATAAAAAGAAAAGGAAAATAGAAAAAGAAATAGAAACCAATGGGGGTGTAATCTGGAATTGTGAGTCCCATTATCTCAAGCCTTGTGGACTTTGTGAGATTCTCCATGGCACGGTTGACTGAGAGCGTGGTGTCCAGCATCTTTTGGCCATTAGATCAGCGTTTGAGGACACATGGCGTGCATCAGGATGAGGTGTATGGTGGGACACTTGGGATAGCCTGTACAGAACCATGTTAAGAAAAAATAGAAATAATGTTTGGGGGACCTGGGAATACTTACAGTGCTTGATAATGGACCTTAGGACGTGGTAAGGGTTGCTTTAGCTTCAGGGTATGGCAAAGAAGAGAGTCACGTTCTCCTTTTGGCCTGGAAATGCTTGCAAAACTCCTTTTGATCTCACACTTTTTTTTGACACTTTTTGGATTTTGCTCTGGCCATTTGTGTAATGTTCTAGGTGTGAATGAGGCTTGCAAGGCTTGTATATATAGGCTAGGATGAGAATCAGTCACATTAAGGAGCTTTTAACCATTGTCATTAAGCTTTGGATTTTCTCATAACCACCATTAAAGAAACTTGCCATTTTTGTTCAAAATTTGAATTTCATGCTCATAATAGGCTTGGCACGAATTTGGCATGTGTATTATGACATATAAAAGTCATTCAAAACTCAAAGATACCATTTAATTCATTTTTTTGATTTTTTATTTGAATTATTATGGATTAAAGTGAATTAAATCCATAAAAATTAAATAAAAATGAAAAAATAAATGTTTGGTCTTGTAATGGGTCATGGGACATGTGGGTGGCATGACAAGGCTGAATCAAGTGGAAAAAAGTGGGCCCTTTTGTCAAAAATTGAAGTTTCAAGGATAGTTGACTTTGGCCATTTCACAAAAATTTCCCAACTTCTCCAATGCATATCTTGCTCAATTTTGATCATATGAACATGTTCCTTGACATTTTGGAAAGGTCTTGAAGTCCTTTAACCAATGCCTTTGGTCCCATGTCATTTTGATTTACCAATCTCAAGTTATGGTCTTTGACTTAAAATGCCTTTTTGTTGACTTTTGAAAATGACCTATAATGTTGAAATTGGTAACTTTTTGTGAGAGCATTTCTTGGACTTGTAATGTGAAGATGAGTTGTAGGAAATGTCATCCCCTTCAAAATGAGAATTGGATGGGATTTTTCTGATGAACCATGAAAAAGTTATGCCTTGGTCAAGTTACAGTTGACTTTCCAACTGTCCAAAAATAGAAACTTTTGACACCTTGATGATTTTTGAGTCATTCTTGTGAAATCATGGTCAAGATTTGATCAAATGATGATTGTGGCTTCAAAATAAGATGTTGACCAAAAATTTTGACTTTTGACTGCCAAATGACCATTTTGCCCCTATAGTTGACTGTGAAGCAAATGAGGCTTTTGACTGTGCAACTTGACCTTGTGAGCCTTGAAACTTGACATGTAGGTGTTTGAAAATGTATATGAGCATATGGGACTTGATTGAGCCCTTGAAAACCTCAACTTCCTTGAAGGAACCAAAACCCTAATTTGACTGGCTTAGGAGGGTGTTTGAACTGTGCAACCCTTGAGTAGACTTGAGCAAATTGAGATGATGCTTGTCAAAACTTTGAAGAATATGGGAGGGCAAATTTTGGGGTACAACAGCGTGTGATAATGGAAACCAAGTTGTCAGAGGATGAATGGGTCCAGAATAGGTTTGACCAATTGAATTTGATCAAAGAGAAGAGAATGACGACTTTGTGTCATGGGCAGTTGTACCAGAAGAGAATGAAGAAAGCTTTTGATAAGAAGGTCAAACCTCGTGAATTCAGATAAGAAGACCTCGTGCTCAAGAAGATCATGTCTTTTAATGATGATTCTAGGGGCAAGTAGACTCCCAATTTTGAAGGCTCGTTTGTTGTCAAGAAAGCCTTCTCTGGCGGTGCATTAATTCTTGAAACTATGGATGGCAAGGAGTTCCCAGTTCCCATGAATGATGATGCAGTCAAGAAATACTTCTCCTAAAGAAATAAAAAGACTAGCTCGCTAAGTTGAAAACCCGAAAGGGCGGCTTAGGCAAAAAAGAGCGTCTCGGTAGGCCGAAAACCCAAAAGGGCGGTCTAGGCAAAAATTAGAGACATAAACAGAATAAAATTTCCCGCTAAGTTAAAAACCCGCAAGGGCAGATTAGGCAAAAGTTAGGGACTTTCTTGGCAAGTAACTACATCAGACAAGACTTAATCATTGAAGCAACAATCTTCTTGGATCCTCACCATACTTCAACAGAAGCTGCTGCTCGGAATTTCAAAGTTGTTAGAGGGAATAGTGGTCATTGTATCTCAATGTATCTTTTCCATTATATATTACCATTTTCCGAACTTTGTAATCATTCGTGGAGTCTCGCCATTCGCAGACTACCATTCTATCAATAAAATTTGAGCTTTTATCCAATTCTTTTTATTTCTTGTTTTATTCAGCTTACAAAGACTCCATTTATTATTGATGATAATTTTCAAAGCAACAAGATTAAATAACAAAATTATTTTTCAAAAAGAATTTACAACTTACTTTTACTTTAAATTTTGTGATTCAAGAGGAAAACAAAAGTGGTGATCCCAGGAATGGACGAACTCCGGTGATTTTGGGAAGTTTTGATTCCCCCAAAAAGGTTTTCTCAAGTCGTTTTTGCTATTATATGTATGATCTTCTTGTGTTTCTCATGATCCTAGTGTCCCCAGTCAAGTCTTGGTTCATTTTTTTATTTTTGGGTTTGTATGGTCTGAGGCCTCTATCCCAGGTTCCCTAACGAAGTCTTCCCTCATAGGACGAAGAGTCTTGTTCCTTGGTGTGATGAGATGGAACTATTTGCAAAATGTCGCTCTTTCTGCAGTATTAGCATTGTTGTTGGTATTTATTTCCCAGGCATCTAGACCAGGGCAGTATATTTTCTAAGAAGTGTTGAGACAGTTGTCAACATTTGGGTTTTCACCTGCCCAATGTTGGGTTTGATTTAAAATCCCTATGAGTTTGACCTTTTTCTGTAATGTTGACTTTTTGATTCCCCAGGAAGGTTATCCTAGGGCATCTTTTGTTGGAATAAGTTTGCATGATATGAAGACTCAATCCGAGATTCCCCAGTGAAGGCCTTGCTTATTTGATAGAAGTCTTTTCTCCTCGTGCATGCTGAGATTTGACTCATTTACAAAGCATCTCCCTTTCGGAAGTACTTTAATTTTGTTTGATTACCCGATAATCAGGCAAGGGCATTGTTATATTTAAGAAGTGTTGAAATGGTTATCAACATTTTGGGTTTTCCCCCGCCAAGTGCTGGGTTTGATTTAAAATCCCCATAATTTTGATTTCTTGCTGTTATGTTTGACTTCTTAAGTTGTTATCCCCATGAGGTTTCATACTTTCTCCCTAGAGAAGTTGGCACAATACTTATTCTCAATAGTGAAGAACGTATCTCTGGTTTCCCCAGTGAAGGACGTACCTTGGTTTCCCCTCTTCGATATGGTGTTGGCCTCCCCAATGAAGTCAGCACGAGGTCCCCAGTTGATATCTCGATGATAAGGCACTTTCTCCCCTAAGTGAAGTATGTATGATATTTCCCCAATGAAGTCAGCTCGAGATCCTCAGTTGATGTTTTGACGATATGGTTTCCATCTGCCTTATTTGAAATCAGTATTGCAATCCCCAGTAGAAGTGCAGACCGTAAAACATTTGCTTCCTCATTGAGGTCTGGGTGCTATTCCCCGGTGGAGCATGGAGAAGGGCGTTATATCCCTATATCTGTACTGTTTTGTCGCTATGATTTGATTATTTCCGAATTATGTCCCTTCCCGATGAAGTTAAGCCACGGAATAGGATTTTGTTTCCTCAGTTGTTGCTTATCTTTTTATGGAATTTTCATCTTTGATGTGATTTAGCCGAGTATTGTTTGTGCCCGAGTTGGTTTTGTATGGTTACTCCCAGTGTTATATGTCTGTTTTATCAACATATACATAATAACACTCATACATTCATACATATTATACATAGTTAAATTTAGCAAAATCATTTCTCATTCACATTCGTTAATATTTTGTTGACATATTACCCTGTTTTGTAGAGTTGTGTTGTCCTCTCTCCAATAGAGTGTCGGCCTTAAGCAGAAAGTGTATATTCTTTCAATTTCCCCACTGAGTTATCCTTCGTGGAAGATTTTTGCTTTAGCCTTCCTGTACAGCTCTTTGTCTGGATAGATTTGGTTTTCCTCTTGAGTTTATTTCTCAAAGGATGTATTTTGGTTGACTGTTTTACTCCAGTTTATTTCTGGTTTGAATCTTTGTTTCCCAGTAATATTATTACTTTGGATTTCTACAACCTTCGAGCCTTGGTTTCATAATGTGCATTTATTTTGCACGAGAAGACTTTATCTCCTCAGCAGGAATATATTGGCATTTCCCCAGGAAGTCATGATTCATTCCCCCAGGAAGTCATGATTCATTCCCCAGGAAGTCATATTGCTTTCCCCATAAGGTCATTTTTTACAATCCTTCCCATAACAGCAAGTAGCAGGTCTCTTTATCTGAGCAACTTATACTTCCCCATAAAAGTTGACGTTACTTTTTTTTGCTATCTTCTCTATAAGTGGATAGTTCGCATTTCGTTGTCAAAATTACTCCATTGGATGGTAAGTCTTTTCAATATGACAGAGGCAATTCATTATGAAAACTTTGCAAGTGGTAGTCTCTTTTTTTCAGACAGCTTATATATTACCCTTTCCAGGCAAAATGCCTTTGTTAAAGAAAAAGTTAAGACCCGTTCTAGGTGCAACACCAGAATTTTGGGGAAAACTTATTATATTTTTGCTTCCTTCAGTGAATGTTGGTAGTTCACCGTCAGTAAACGTCAGTGCTATGATATTTCTTTTCTCTCTACCTTCAGTGAAAGTTGGTAGATCACCATCGGTGAAAGTTGGTGATTGTTATCTTTTTTATGCCTTTAGTGAACGTTGGTATTTCATGGACAGTGAACATCAGTGCTATGATATTTGTTTTCTCTCTACATTCAATGAAAGTTGGTAGATCACCATCAGTGAAAGTTGGTGATTGTTATCTTTTTGCTGCCTTCAGTGAACGTTGGTAGTTCACCGTCAGTGAACGCCGGTGCTATGATATTTCTTTTCTATCTACCTTCAGTGATAGTTGGTAGATCACCATCAGTGAAAGTTGGTGATTGTTATCTTTTTGCTACCTTCAGTGAACATTGGTAGTTCACCGTTAGTGAACGTCAGTTCTATGTTATTTCTTTTCTCTCTACCTTCAATGAAAGTTGGTAGATCACCATAAGTGAAATTTGGTGATTGTTATCTTTTTGCTGCCTTCAGTGAGCGTTGGTAGTTCACCGTCAGTGAACATCGGTGCTATGATATTTCTTTTCTCTCTACCTTCAGTGAAAGTTGGTAGATCACCATCAGTGAAAGTTGGTGATTGTTATCTTTTTGCTGCCTTTAGTGAACGTTGGTAGTTCACCGTCAGTGAACGTCGGTGCTATGATATTTCTTTTCTCTCTACCTTCAGTGAAAGTTGGTAGATCACCATCAGTGAAAGTTGGTGATTGTTATCTTTTTTCTGCCTTCAGTGAACGTTGGTAGTTCACCGTCAGTGAACATCAGTGTTATGATATATCTTTTCTCTCTACCTTCAATGAAAGTTGGTAGATCACCATCAGTGAAAGTTTGTGATTGTTATCTTTTTGCTGCCTTCAGTGGATGTTGGTAGTTCACCGTCAGTGAATGTTGGTAGTTCACCGTCAGTGAATGTTGGTGCTATAATACTTCTCTTCTCTCTACCTTCAGTGAAAGTTGGTAGTTCACCGTCAACGAACATCGATGCTTGTCTCTCTACCTTCAGCGAATGTTGGTAGTTCACCGTCAGTGAATGTCGGTGTTGTTATTCTTTTCACCTTCTACCTTCAGTGAACATTGGTAGTTTCGCCTTCAGTAAAAGTTGGTGTATCCTTTGACCTTTTACCATCCTCTATGAGTCGGGCCTTTTTTATTCACCAGTGATTTATTTTCCTGGTTGGGTTTCTCTTTTGATCCTTACTTCATTTGCTATATCCTCAGTGGTGTTTTGGTTCCTTTTTAAGTAGTTCATACGTATTCATACTCATAAGCATTGCATGGCATCTTAGGGCCAAAAGTAGGGTTTGTTTTATATTTAAGTATCTTCGATCGCGTCGACATGAATATTTTTAACCTTTGTATCTCCGGATAGAAGAAACTTAAATAAGGGCAGCTATTGTACCCCAATTTTTTCCCCTAAGATCCCTTCATCATACCATATTGATTCAATCACAACAAGATCACATTAGGGCTTTTGGTTCTCCTCCCTATCTTTAGCTTTGCTCTTTGAGGAATCACCAAGCACCTTGACTTGTTTTTCTTTTGTGATTATGCATGTTTTGTTTTGACTTTTCCTTTTAATTAATAAAATGTAATGTTGGTTTGTCTTACTTGTTAATAATGTAGGTAAAGGCAATATGGCTTAGCAAGTTGATCAATGGGTTCATGAGTTTATTTCCATGCCCTAGTCAATAAAGCTTGAGAAATTCAAAACTCACCATTGAAGTTGTTTTATAAGAAATGGCATGGCAAGGTTTATTTTGGTTCACCATATTCCAAAGTTATCAAGATTGATTTAAAAGTACAAGGGGTTGATTGAAGAAGTTGTCATGGTTGGACAAGGCCTTGTTTTCCCAACTTTGACTCATTACAACTTTCAGCTCAAACATCCATTTGATTCCATTCTTTTTTCCATTGCAAAGCTTGTAATATCATCTTTCTAAAGCTTCATGAATCATGCCCTAAGACCCTTGAGCTGAGAATGCCATTGATTTGAACTTGGTAACTTGAAACTGAAGTTTCTACAAAAGTCAGAATTTGAAATCCTTGATTTATCTTCTAAACACATTTTTTCTACACGTTTTTGCTTCTAAACATGTTTAGTGAACTTCCAGAAGTGATTAGCATAGGAAAACGCGCGTTTTGGATGAGTTTTCATCAAAGTAGAAGTCACAATTTTCTTGTTTGCAACTTCACACGATTTCCCTCCAAACTTCATCATTTCACACGCTTGAACATTCCATTTGATTCCCTATAAATAGAGGGTCATCCCTCATTCATTTCCTCAAGCTTGAACAACCAAAATCACCCTGCCAAACTCGTTCCATAACTCACTTTTCTGCAACTTCGAAATCAGTGTTCAAGCCTTTTTCAATCCATTTTTTATATCAATTCACCTTCCTTGATATTCCCTTAAGCTAACCATATAATTACCTTCAAGAATCGTGACCTATATTGATCCATAGAAGTCCAGTTTCAGAGCTTTGTAACTCAACTTCAATAGGTAGATTTCTCCATCAATTCTTCCAAACTTTGATATCATTGTGAAGCTCTCATTGCCCTGGTTCTAGTCGCAACACTTGCTTTTATCTAGAAACACGTTTTGACCATGAAATTTCAAATTCCTTTTCAAAACTTTCCTTCCAAATTGTTTGAGCTACAGTTTATATAAATTTGTCGTAAAGTTGTGGTTGTCTTCGTCTTGAAGAGACGAAGCAAATGGCATAGGTCTGAGCTTCTGATTTTACAGTTTGAGAGACCTGCAATTCACGTCGGTTAGAGGTTGAAGATGACCAACGTGTCATCTTCCAACCAATGATGGCGTGCCATTTGTTCTTTTTGAATTTCTGATTTAATTAATGATCCAGTGTTTTATTCACTAAAGTCCATAAGATACACAGTGCGCCAGGTCTACTTGATCTGTTTACTAATGTGTTTTGACAATGATTAGATGGCCCATATTTTTTTGGTTTGATATTTTATTTTTTGATTTTTATTTTAATTGTTTTAAACTTCAAAAAATCATAGAAAATTCATTTTAAGTCCAAAAAATCTGAAAAAATCATGAAAAATATTTTCGATTTTTCTCTTTCTAATTTTTATTTTTTCTCAATTTTATTTTTTGTTTTGATATTTTTTATAAATTTTCACTTTATTTGAATTGTTTTAAATGTTTAAAAATACTTTTATGCATTTTTAAATTCTGAAAAAAAATATGGAATGATCCAATGATATTGTGACAAATATTAGTGACCTCATTTATTTTTTATTTCTGACTTTGTTATTTTTTATCATTTTTGGTTTACTTTACTCA
This sequence comes from Vicia faba, assembly GCA_948472305.1. NCBI lineage: Eukaryota > Viridiplantae > Streptophyta > Magnoliopsida > Fabales > Fabaceae > Vicia > Vicia faba. The sequence continues at coordinate 1,352,354,237 of OX451740.1, forward strand.
TTTCTTTTAATTTTTAAAAATAGTTTCTGATTTTAAAAAATTACCAAAAATTTTATAAAAATATTTGAGTCCTTTTCTGATTTTTCTATGGTTTTACTTATTATTTCTTGATTAATTTGGACATAGTTGATATTTTTCTCTTTTATTTCTATTTTAAAACCTTTTTTAATATATATATTTGGACATAGTTTGTGATTATTTTTTGGCTGATCTTGGGTTGAATTTTTGATCATGAACTTTGTTAACATCATTAGATCCATGATGTTGAGTCTAACTCCATAAAAATGGATGAATGATTTTAACAATAGTTTGATTAAAATATAATTTAAATGTGGTTTATATTCTTCCCCACCCTTCTCCATCTCATCCCTTTCTTATTGCACTAAATGTTATTGGAGTCTGATCTCTATATCATGTCTCAAAACAAATGGTGCATAAATTGTTATTGACCGGCCTCAAAATAGATGCGACTTCTATATAAGTCCACTTACGATTGTTTAACATAGCGGTAAATTTTGTCCCGATTCGAATAAATGATCATTCGTGGCCCAAACCTATGTTTGCAAGCCCAAGTATGTTAATTTGATCTCTTTGATCTAATAACCTTGAGATTGATTGTGTAGTTGCTTTGGTTCTACCAATCTTTTGATGGATCTTCATTAATTTTGGTCAACGCGGATCACTTAAACATCATTGATCATTATATGGTACTTTTGAGTATTGCAAAATGGATGGTATACTTGACAAAAAGCAAATGCAACTTGTTGTATGGAGGCTTTGGTTCTACCAATCCTCTAATGAGTTCCAAATGCAAGTTTCAAGATGGTCATCCAACTAACCACTAATTATTAATATTTCACTTTATTTTGTATTTTATTTTATGCTTTTTTATTTTATGTACCATTTACTTTTAGCATTTACATTTCATGTTATTTTCATCTTTGCTCATTTGAGCATTTACTTTCTTGTCATTTTTACTTTTCTCACTTGAGCTTTTCTTTTCTTTTTTAAGATACCTAATAATCAACATGAACCCTAAAAATCTTTAATGATACTTGGACTACTTGGTTACTATCATTGGAATTATGGAGTATTGGACTTCTTGGACTTAGGATTAGAAACCTTGGCCTATGTTGGAGACCTTGTGACCTTAATTCATATTTTGTCTGGAGTTCTTGAGGTTTACCTCAAGACATTATGTTTTTTGTTTGTTTTGTGTGTAGGTTATTTTGATTACATTCTTTGTTTGTAATTTAGAATTCACCCGTATACAGCCGTTACTCTGTCCAATTTTTGTGAAGACTTAATACATTTAAAGTTTTTTTTCTCTCAAGAGGTCTAGTATCTTTGCTTGCTTTGTTTCAATCCAAAGAATGGGAATTCTATCTTGACTCATAATGTCAAGTATTGGTTTCTTGTTGGTTAGATTATTCTTATCCCTAGCTTTTACCTTATGCTTTTGGATAGTCTCTTCTTCTCCTCCCATCTTCTTTAGTTTCAAAAATATTCTTCCTCCTTTTAAAAACTCTTCTTGCTTTTAAACTTGAACCACTTTCATAATAAACTTGGACTTATGTCCATGCATTTTCAAAACATTTTCATAAATAAACTTCAATCACTTAATAATACCTTGACATTTTAGTGAGAAGACTAAAAGTCAATCAATCTCATTTCAAACCATTTTGCCACTTTGGCTTTCTATTTTAAAACCTTTCTCAAAAAGATTATACTCTTGTTAATTCTTGTAGTGATGCAAACAACTATACTTCTACAATGTGTAGTAAAGAGAGATATTTTCTAATTGGGTGTTGAGTGAGGCATTATTGATTTTAAAATCCAAGCCATATCCTGCACTTTGAGATGATGCAAATTCTCATTTATCATGATTATGGGTAGTAAGTATGTTTTCCACACGGACAATGACAATGATGTCTTATCTCATAAAATTAACCAACACACTTGTGTTTTAAAATTTTCAAAAGGTGAACTATGTGTACCCTGATCTCCTATTGCACGAAAGGTGGTATGTAGGCACTAAAGGTTTGAAACCACGGCGGGTGAAAAAATCATAAAAATATATTTCTTTTCTCACCTCCACCATTTATTTTACATACAACATTTTATAGCCAAAATATGCAGATTTTACAAAGAGGTTCATGTGGAGTACCATAGATGTTTAGGGTGCTAATACCTTCCCTTTGCATAACCAGCCCCCTTACCTTGAATATTTCCCCCTCTTTTCCCATTCCTTTGGAAACAATAAAGCACGGTGGCGATTTTTATTTTGATCTGTATAAGTCTAGTGAATCCAATGGCTTTGTCTTAAACATTTCTACCGCTACACTGGGATACCCCTAACTTTCCTTAGAGGTACAACAGTGAACACACGACCGATGTATGTCAAACCACCAACATCAGCTATGTTAACAACAGAAGAATGAGAAGGAATGGGAACATTTTTCCCATTTTCAATCATGGTAGCATTGTATTTGTACGGCACAATTTTATCAGAGTCATATGGAGTCGGTCCAGGAAGGTATACGACCAAAGGAGAAACGGGAGCTCTTTGACTGCTATATGTTATTTCCAAAGGCTTGAGTATATTAAAATAAGGTATTATGACATTCACTTTGGTGTTCACATCTTTTCATTTGTAAATAATGACCTTTATACTTGTATCAAGAGAATTTGTAACTGATAATGTAATTTTAGCTGATTCCTCTTCCTTCTTCTATCAGCAAGAATGGATATCGTTATCTCTCTTTAAGTAAAAACATGTCTTTTAATATATGGAGATCCCTTCTCAGAGTAGCATAGCCCCATGGTTTCTTTTCACATTCTGGGCACTAGTCATGACTAAAATCAATCAACCTTCTTTGAACCCAATGTTCATGTATCTATACGGGAGTCACTGTGCTAAGATCTTCAATTGTAGGTTCTCTAGCATATCTTGCATACGCCTTAGCGGGAATTAATGCACTGTCATCAACAGTTATAATTTCAGTAGGACCATCTTCAATCATATTCACTTCATTATCATTTTGGTATCTAGTGATTGTTATGAGACCCTGATCTAGTAGGCGTTGAAGACCTCTCTACATAATATGACATCCACGGGAGTCTCTACAACAGATCCGACAGGAACCATAGTTGTTTTATTCTTGACCATTCATACTATAAAGGGTAGCATGCATCTGCATCAGGTCTCCCTTCAACAGATAGGCATCAAAAATATGGTATTCCCCAAGACACCCATCCACCATATTCACAGCATGCTCTCCATGATTAGGTATTGGATTAGCTTGTACATTTGGACCAACGTCTCTAAATGATAAGAGGCCACTTCTGACCAATTTCTGGACCTCAATCTTCAATGGGAAACACTTTTCAATACTATGACCTAGAGCTCCTTGGTGAAAATCACAATAAGCATCTGCCTTTTACCAGTATAGGATGTCTTTTGGGATAGCAAATGGTGTTCTTGTCTAAATAAGATTCTTTTGCAATAATCTAGGTAACAACTCTTCATAAGTCATTGGGATCGGGTAAAATTGTGGCGCACTTCTTACTCTATTTTTCTTATTATTGTATGTTGATTGTATTAAGAATGTTGTTGAGGTTGTTGTATGTTGTAAGCCTATTGTCAAGGCTGCTGGACTTGTTGAGGGAACTATGGCTGGTAAGCTGGTGTTAGATTAATAACGGGAGTGACGGCTGCAACATGTTATTATGGATACCTTCTTCTTGGTCTTTTGGATGATACTACACTGACATCTTGTTCTTTCTTCTTTGGGAAACAACTTCCAAATTTTCTTACGCCACTTGATGAACCAACTTTTTGGTCAGTCGTCCCGCACGGACACCTTCCTCGAGTCGCATTCCCATATTCACTATTTCGGTGAAATCATTTGGTGCACTCGTAATCATTCTTTCGTAGTAAAACGGGCCTAAGGTATTCAGAAAGATTTTGGTCATTTCCTTCTCCTCCAGGGGTGGACTAATTTGGGCAGCAACCTCGCGCCATCTTTGCGCATATTCCTTGAAACTTTCCTTGTCTTTCAGGGACATATCTCGGAGTTGATATATGTCCGGAGCCAGATCGACATTGTATTTATTCTAGCAAACAAAGGCTTCACCAAGGTCTCTAAAAGTGTGGATTTGTGCGCTATCCAAACTCATGTAACACCTGACAGCGGCATCAGACGAACTATCTTAAAAATAGTGGATCAATAATTGGTCGTTATCAGTTTGAGTTGACATTTTTCTGGAATACATAGTCAAGTGACTCTATGGGCAAGAATTCCCTTTATACTTTTCAAAGTCAGGTACTTTGAACTTTGCAAGTATCTTTACATTCGGCACCAGGCATAAGTCATAAGCATTATTTCAAAATAGGTATTTCCCACAAAGGGCCTTAAGTTCTTTCTACATTTCTTGAAACTGATTTTGGAAGTCATTCATTCTTTCCTCAACACCCAAACATTCAGACGGTTCAGCATGGAAAACTTGTTCATTTCCAAACTGGACAATATGTACCACTGGAGGAGGAATAGACATCACAGAAGGAGGAATAGTCATCACATGATGAGGAATATCCATCCCATGAGGGGAACATAAATTACATGTTGTATTGCGGGAACTTCAATAAAAGATTGGTATCCCTCAGGCATAAAGTTGAGTGGTATGCCCCAAGGATATCCATATGGCATCTGATACTATGGAACATTGACTAGAGCTACTGAAATAGGAGTGGTAAGAACTTTAGAGATCATTATGGTTTGGACTTGTGTTTGATTTGAACAAGGAAATGGGGGATTCAATGACTAATTTTGAGCAGTCAAATTCTTCGCCATAGTTGTCAATCTTTCCATTCTGGCCCGAAGGGTAGTCACCTCTTCACAAAGCTCATAGTTTTCTTGCTCTAGTGTGATGTCCATCTTTTTAGTGATTAGCCTGAGAGCAGTTTTTTGACTCTATTGGAGAGAAAAGGCACGAGTAAGACTCTAGAATGCAAATATTGGATGATGAATGACGAATGATATGAGAAATAAAAAATATTTTTTTTATTTTTTTGATAGTTTTCAAGGAACTTACTTATAAATTTGCAAGCATTTGTAAATGAATTAATACTTTAAAAATAGCCATGAAAAACCTCATTTCATTAATCATGGAATGATTAAATTTTAAGTATACTTTCAAAGATCCTAAAAATACTAGAGGAAAACAACTACGTCTTTTGGGTCCTAAGGAGCTCCATTTGAAGATTTAAATCTGCCTTACAGCTAGAGCCTCTTGATCTTCTCCTTGTAAAAGTCTTCCATCTTCGTCTTCTCTTTGACTAATAAATCAATAACTTTCTACCAAGCATCGGAAGCGGGACCAACATCTATCAAATCTTCATGTTTCCTCTTCCTCTCGTTGGCACACCGCTTGAGCAAAGCATCCTTTTTGGCAAAGTTTCCCATCTTGTTCCACAAGCCAACCATCTTGAATAAAAAGTACGTCCTCCTTGTCCTTCAACTGTCTTTCAAAAACCCTATTGTCATACTCTGAGATGTGATATTTTGCTTCCCAAGTGTTTCTTTCCAACTCCATCCTAGCCAAAATTTACTGATACTCCTCAGTATTCTCAATGGGAAGAATTGAAGATGAAGGCGCAAGCAAAGGTTGAAAAAAAATTTCAAGCAAATAGGGCACCTTGAGCTTGCAAGATCTATCATTGACCCACCGAGTTAAGGGTTTAAAGGCAATGCAGTCCTTCTTTTCTAACTGATATTTACCTTTCACATGAATCTTCCGCCAAGCATCTACAATTTCCTCCTTCAATCTATATTATCCTCCTCATTAAGGTAAAAGAAACCTGACAACAGAATGTTATTGGGTTTTTCCTCCATAGGGTATCCAAACTGACGTCTAGAAAGAATAGGGTTGTTGTTGATTCCTCCTTTTATACCATGAAGATGTACATTAGAAAAACTAGCGCAACTGTCGATGATCGCCCCCTTGTCATAAGATGGGATATACCAAGTTAAATCTACTTGAGTAATGGACATAAGCCTTCGGGACCACCTAAACTTTTCTGGATTATCTTTGAAGATATTGGACTTTGGTATGTGCAAATTAAACCACTTGTAAAATAGAGGGACACAACATATTATAGTTCCATATCCTTTTTAAATTTTATGATGAATAGAATGTTAGGTATCTCCAAGAAAAATAGGCACTAGGTTACCAATCAAGAATATTTGAATAGCATTAACATCAACAAAATGATCAACGTTTGGGAATAGCATGAGACCATAAATGAGTAAGGCAAAAACTACCTCAAAAGCATCCATGTTATTTTCTTTTTCTAAGACAATAGCCTTTTTCATCAAGAACTGGGAAGTCAAACCTTAAAAACCTTTTCTGAAATTAAAATTTTCCTTCACAAACTGCAAATCCAGAACTGTGAAGGATTTTTGCAATGACAGGGGGCTTGGGGACCTCTTCAAATCCACTGAAAAGTAAATCATTCGTCACTGGAAAATCAATCCAAAAAGAGTAATCTTCTAAAGTAGGAACCAACTGATTATCGGAGAGCGTGAAGAAATGGTAAAGGGGATCATAGAACTGAACAAGAGTCTCAAGAATTCCATCTGGTATATTAACTTGGAGAATACCCAAAATCCCTTCATACCATTTTCTAAAATCTTCATAATAAGATACCAACGACCCTAGCTTTCTCAAATTTTGTAACTCAGGCTTCTTGAAATCGTACTTCTTAGTGTTCCTCTTTCCAATGATTACAAATCATATTATGTTTGCAAAGAGAATTTTATAAGTTCCTTGAAAAAAGAGTTTTAATGAATGCATGGTTATGTAATAATCACAAACATGGTTTTAAGGTTTCAAATTCACGAGCATGGAGCCAAAGGTAAGAATCACCTCACAAGGTATGAATTATGGGTTCATTTGTACATGTACAACAAGATTCTAAAAGTACCTTTGGAGTCGTGATTCTTCTTTCAGATATTACTGATTTACACAACTACTTGTGAGTACCAATAATATTCTCAAGAAAAACTCGTCCAAGCGTAGTATCGTGTAAAGACTAATTCAAGACTACTTTTAAATTGTCACCATACTACATCTTAAAGGCCAAGATGGGTAAAATGGTTCTACGGCTTCTCAGCTTCATGGGCTCTCAGGTTTAAAGTAGTAATGCTTTAACAGCTGACTTGTTTTAGCATTACAATCCCAAGGAGGCCTCCACTGAGTGGGGTTATCATATGCTACTTATGTGAGGATTACTCCATTCATGTAACTTTTGATTGTACTATCATCCTAATTCTTAAGTGTTACTATAATCCGGGTGTAGGATTTGTCTTTTGCAAAACACCAATACCCAAAGAACCTAAAAACAACACATATAAACAAACAATAATAACAAAAACAGATAAAATAAGCTAGGTTCGACCCTCTTGAGGATACATGTATCCCCAGTGGAGTTGCCATTTTTGTCCCTGTGAAAAATCGAGGAGACCAAGCTATTGAGAAACTAGACTCACAATGACTTAAGAAGTCGCCACCGAACTTTATTGTTTTCAAGGAAAGAGAAAAGATCGAAACCCTATTATTTAATATGCAGCGTAATAAGTAAATCTATTATCAATCTATTAAAAGTAAAGTACCATTAACTTACCATAATACCCTAATTAGTAAATTTCAATTTAGTCTTAATCTAAGGGTATATTTGTAACTTTCTGAAATACTTGCACCATATTGATTTGACAATAAATATGGCTGATGTGTCACACAATGGTTTTTTCTGCCACTTTTTACTTTTTTTAATTATTTCTAACTAACAACAATTATGCCATTTTGTTTATATTTACACGTTATAATCATACCTAATTATGTGCTACATACCACTTCCCAAAACCCTCATCCAAACCAAAGGTCATTCAATTTGAAATTTAAATTAAAACACTCATATTATAGCTGCTACGTACACTGGGTTTTGAAATTCTAATTATTCCACTAAACCCTAATCACGTTTTTTGTTGCAAGATTTAAATTGGCAGCACAAGATGAACAACCATCATAAATGTTGAGTTCTTGAAACGGTAAATCTATACAACCAAAGAAATCGTTTTTCCCAAGATGCAACAAATAACTCATTCACCCAACTCTATTAAAACACAAATCAGAAAACCTAATTTCATCTTCTTACCTAATTTCATCTTCTTCCTGCGTCGCTCCATCTCTTTTCATTCTTCTCTCTTTGTTGCTACCAATTTCGTTTCATTGTAATCTCAACCATCTAATATTCTCATCCTAACTTGTTAATTTATTTGTTTCAGACGTTCAAGCGTAAGAATGGTGGTCGCAACCAAGACCTCTGAATCTCAACAACATCAATAACCAACAACACCCGTTATAGATCTATAAAAGAATTTCCTTCAAATGCAATTTTTAACGTTAATTTGATTCATACATATGTAAGTGACGAAGGTGAGTGATTGAAACATGTGATTGAAAGTTGAAACTGAAATGTAGTTTGGAATATCATATTTTATGTTGTATTCTTTTCGTTTTCAGGGTTGTCTTACTATTTCTCCTTTTCCAAAAAAAAAAAGCTTAACTTGACACCTAAAATGGGATATCTTTATCTTTAGGTTTGAGAGTTGCAGAAGGGGATTTTTGAGCTTGCATGTGACGAACAACACAACCATGATATTGTTTATTTTTTGCTGTTAGGTATGTTTTTTTTTTATTCAGATTTTATTTCTCAATTTTTTAAATTAAAATATGAGGTTGAGTTTTGGCTTTTTTTATTTGTTTAGTCTTGGTGAATACAAAGCTCACACATATATATTTACGATTGATTCTCCAAATAGATAGAAGCTTATTTCTTTTGCTTCCTCTTTCAATTTATTATTAATCTATTTCAATTTCAATTTCTCCCATCACATGTTTGATAAAAGAAGGCAGTATATTCTCATCAATTTTGTTGTTTATTTTGCTTACTATTATATTTATTTGTATCTAATTGAGATTTTTGTATTTATTTTCTTGATTTAATCGGTTCTTCTTTTGGAATATGTATGGATATGGAGGCTGATAATTGATTTCACACTTGAATTAGTAGGGGACCAATCAACAAATTGAATAACGGATTGTTTCACAGTTTAATTTTTATACATTGATACGTAAAATGAACTTATGCTGATTGCGATTTGATTTTGTCATGTGAAAATAGGTTTAATATAGTCACAATCTGTCTTAACAAGGAATTATCAAACTTTACCTCATGGTCGATTCAAGCATTTGTTTTCGAGGTTGAAGATAGAGAGAGGATTAGTGGTTCGGCTTATGGGGTCAACAGGACATCTGTTGCACCAATGATCTTCCTAAACTCACTGTGTGCAATGATGGACCGGCCTTCTCCCATGAATTCAAATTGGCCTGAAGTTTATGGCGTGGCTTTTTATCATGCCCAAGAAATAAACAGTTTGTTTTTAGTTTTAATGCTTTATAATATTATTGTTTGCAGAGTTGTCTTAGCATTTTAAGTGCCAATATTCACCATGGTCATGGTTGAGTGACCATTTGCTTCTCTAATTTCACAAACAAAAATATTGCTAAAGAAGAATTGGAGACTACCACAACAGAACCAGAGACCACTATTTTAAATCTACTTAATCGAGTCGATTTTCACATGTGATTCATCATCAAAGCCAAGTGTTAACTTATATTTTCATTCAAGTTATTTGATAGTTAACCTTATAATAGTAAATATATGTTCAATATGGTGCAGATGATTTGATTTCCCGAGCATTTGATTTCCATCTACAGCCGTAATTGAAGATTAGGAAATTGAAACCATTGAATTTTATGCTTCCACAAGGAATATCAATGGCTTTCATTGGCAGGTACTGATTATATACTAATTGTATTTTCTAAAGTAATATGTTTTTAAGGGTTCAAGAGTAGCAGGTGTTGCTGAAGTTCACTACCAATTTCAGAAGAACCATAAGCAAGGCAATAATTATCTAAGATGTATAAGATGATAAAACCAACGTTGATATGCGATCATTTTCTGGTTCTATAGAAGAATGTTTTTAACCAGATTTGATTCAAATTATGTATATGTATATTATTATTGCTTTCATATTTTGTTTGTCATATCAACATTGGTTTTGGCATAATATATTTTACTACTGCAAATTATGTTGGCCTATGTTTTAATGGAATTTATTTTACACCAAATTCTGAGTTCTTTTGAATGTAGCATTGCCGAATTTCTCTTCTCCTTCTCTTCTCCTAAAGAGAAGATAATAACCTACAAGTTGGTGTTGATGTGTCTTCAAAATTCTAATTTATTTTGAATCGAAATTATAATTCTCATTTGTCATGAAATTTGAATAAATTTTATATTTTGTATTGATATTTTTTTATTTTTAATTGCTATAATTTTAGAAACAAATATTACAATTTTTAATAAAATATTTACGATTTATTTTTTTAAAGTACGACTAATTAATATATTTTTATACAATATTAAAAACAAATATTACAATTTTTTAATCAAATATTGGAGTATCATTTAATTCGATACTTTACCAATATATCTTTTGAATGGAGACATTATTTTCATTTATTTTTATTATACTTATATGGAAATTATTTTGAATGGTGACATAAATATATTTAACTTTTATATATGATTTGATTTCATAAAATATTATGATCAATAAAATTTGAATTCTCTTTTAATATTATAGGTTTGATACTGTTTCAGTCTAACCTTTTGATTAGATGTTATAACTTTTCTTATTCCAATAGTATAATAGACTAATCAACACTATGCTGTTACCATATTCATTTGGCATTTAATTTTGCTGACATGTCAATCTATCATAATTTTACACTATTTTTTATTTATTTGATTTATTAATTTATTTTATTTATATTTGAATTTTATTTATATTTGAATTCCAATTCCAATGTTTCATTCACGGTTAATTTATTTATATTTGAATTCTAATGTTTTTTTTGACAGAATTTGAATTCTAATGTTTGACTCACGGTTAATGAGGAAGGAATTGGAATGGCCAAATTAGATCTATTATAATTAAATGGAATATTATTCATTGCATGATTTAAAAATACCCATTATTTATCATTACACTACAAGATTAAATGTATATTATTGGAATTAGAATGGATTATTTTGATATTCCAAGATATCACAACTTCCCATGCATTCTAAACCCTATATATAGCCATTCTAAACCCTTACTCTTTCAATCATCAATCTTCTTCATTCTCCATTTTTTTATTTTGAATTGCTATAATTTTAGAAACAAATATTACAATTTTTAATAAAATATTTACGATTTATTTTTTTAAAGTACGACTAATTAATATATTTTTATACAATATTAAAAACAATTATTACAATTTTTTAATCAAATATTGGAGTACCATTTAATTGGATACTTTACCAATATATCTTTTGAATGGAGACATTATTATTATTTATTTTTATTATACTTATATGAAAATTATTTTGAATGGTGACATAAATATATTTAATTTTTATATATGATTTGATTCCATAAAATATTATGATCAATAAAATTTGAATTCTCTTTTAATATTATAGCTTTGATACTGTTTCATATTGTAGGAATATTATATACATTAGAATATATAAAGATATGAAAAAAATTAAATCAAAACTTTACAAATATATCTTTTGAATGGAGGTATTAATATTATTTATTTTTATTATATATAGAAAATATTTTGAATGGTCACATTAATACATTTTATTTTTATGCATGATTTGATTTCAAAAATTTATGATCAATAAATTTTGAATGGAATTATAATTTAACCAATAAAATTTTCTACCGACTTCTAAATATATTTGTGTATATTTTTTGAAATGTTACATTTATATTCTTGAAAAAAATAACGTAGTTTAAAGGATGTATTGTTAACTATAAATATATTGTTAATAAAATTAGCAAAAAAAGTATATTATAAATATATAAAAGATAAAGTAAATAAGAACTCAATGTTTATCTTAAATATTTAATTTATCATTCTATAAATGTAAGAAAAAATATTATTTTGTAATTATTTAGATCCTTATTTGACCTAAAATAAATTATTTCAATTTCTATAATAAAAAGGTTAATAAAACAAAACAAAATCAATTGAGGTTTGATAATTTTTTTAAGTTTATGAAATAACTAAAATATATCATAATCTTTTCAAATTAACTTTATAATTGTAATCATGATAAAATAATATTAAATGGTAATCGTGAAAATTTAATGATAAATGATAATCATAAAAATTTATGATAAAATAAAAAATTATTGATACAATCATTTTAATAAATTAAATAATTTATAATTAATTTTATAAAGGTGAATAAATTACAAATAATTTTATAAATGTAATAAATTAAACTATTTATAAAATTATTTATATCAATAATAGTAAATTACATATATTTTAATAATGGACACGAATTCAACATGCTTATAAACCGGAAAAAAGTTACAATAATTTTATAAACAGGAATAAGTTAATATCATTTTATATAAATTAATAGTATAATATAATGTATTAAATATTTATATAACACTTTATTAAATAAATTTATTTCATGAAATTAATTTTATATAATATCATTAATATTTAATTATTGAAAATTCGCAATAAACTGAAAAATATTTATTACAAATCGAATATAATAAAACATAAGAAATAAATATATGATTTTGAAATGTTATATATGATTCATTGTAATAATAAATGTTAAATTATTATTTAATATTATAATAAATTTTCCGATATTCTTAGATTTAATTTATTCTTTTTCCCGTATATAATAATAATATTATATTATTATTTAATATTATAATTTTTGATTGACAATAATAAATTCATTTTAATTAGTTAGACATTAAGATAATAAATTTAATATATATCACTAATACACGATATTTAATTTGATTTTGGAGTGAGATACAATCAATATGGTATGGCTATATCAAAAAACGTTTCAAGCCTATCAAATGCATGCTTGAGTAGTTATTATTCATGATGCACTTCATTTTCGGTTTCCAAAGTGAAACTATAATGATTTTTTTTTACCATTGCTTTTCTTTTCAATTCAAGATTAATTGGCAGAATGGTTAGAATCTGGAAAGTTACCTTTTCTTATTGGTACTTGATTGTCCATAATTATAATATTTTTAATTAAATTTTGAAATAACACTTAACACTATTTAACGTTATTATTATTATTAATTATTATTATTAATAATTAAAATGGTTCACAAAAATAATCACTTGGTATTCTGTTGACTTCAGTATTTTACTTCAAAATCTTGGAACCGTGAATGTTGTATTAACAATTATATTTATTATCATATAACCAAAAACTTTATTCATTTTATGTCTACAATCATTTTATGTGGTTAACAAAAAAAATTTGAATGACAACCATACAATCAAAGTGATTTTCTACCCATTCATTTTTGCATCACCTAACCAACACTATGGAACCACAAGTTGCAGCAATGGCAAGACGTAAAAGGAAGCAGATTCTTAAAGATAAAAGATTGAAAAAAGGAAGAACTGATGAAAACACAATCAATCCCATTGAAAACTCTCAAAGGTATTATGTTCCAACCATGGTTAATATCAGAACACCACTATCTAATTTAACTTCATCAATCTTTAATGAAAGAAATATGAGTTCACCTTCACCAGCATCTGCATCAAGCAACTCAAGTACAATGAAGAGTTTCAATATTGTTTCTACAAATCAACTGGCTGCTTCAGCACGACAGCGGAGGAAAAGTATTATGGAAGGTAAGATGCCCCAATCTTACAAACTTCATAACAACCTTAGCAATAACAGTGGGGTCCTTTCAGGATAAATTCTCCATCCTTTTCGCATTTCAAAACACCATTTTCTGATATAACTTCCTCATGTTCTAACCAAAGAAACATAAAACCTCATGCACCGCCAAGTTGTTCTATTCAAAAATCAAAAAAACAGTTGACTGTTACACCTCTTTCTGATATAACTTCCTCATTTTCTAATCAAAGAAATATGGAACCTCATGAACATCCAAGTAGTTATGTTCATAAATCAAAAAAACAGTTGAATGTAGGTGTTATTCAATCCATGACGGTCAAACTCTTCAATTATTTTGGAAATGAGAATCATAATCTGGCTTTTTCATCCACAAGCAATATTCCTATACAAGAACCCACAACATTCACTTCAACTCCATATGTTAACATTGAGAGTGATTACTCTGGTGATGAGACGGTAACAGATGATTCTCTCAGTGATAGCTCATGTGAATTCAATGCTGCAGATGCAAATTATGACTCAAGTTCCAGCTATGATGACGAAGATGTCTATGACTCCAATTCTACATCATTTGATTCTTTAAATATTGGTATTTATCATTAAAACCAACTTTATTTCTTCTTTAAATTCATTATACATATCAATTTGACGTTGTCCATTACATGTTGCACTTTGATACCTGCTATGATTTAATGTGGATTTTAGTTATAATTTTATTATTTAATATGAACGATTTTAGTTATAATTTTATTATTTAATATAAACCAATTGCTCAACTACGTTTCATTTAAATAGGTTATTCTGATATTGGTGATCCTATAGTTGAATGCACACAATGTGGGGCACTTATGTGGTATCAAGAAAAAACTGACAAGCGAAAACATAGTGCAGTTCCTAAGTTTCAACTATGTTGTGGAAAGGGGAAAATTGTGTTGCCACTTCTGAAAACACCACCACTATTACTACAACGTCTTTTGTTTGATAATAGTGAGATAGACAGTCGAAATTATCAACAATTTTGTAGAATGTACAACATGATGTTTGCTTTTACGTCTCTGGGAATGAAATTCGACAACAGATTTTTAGCTGGAAGTGGACCACCTAACATAAGAATTCATGGACAGACTTGCCATCAAATTGGGAGCATGTTACCTTTAACTGGACAATCTCCAAAATTTGCTCAACTGTATGTTTACGACACCGACAATGAGATTCAACATAGAATTAAAGGAATTGGGTAATTTTACCAAACTTTGTTTTCTTTACAACATATTAAATATTTTTCATTGCTGCATCATAGTATTTCCTTTTATATGCAGGAACAACCCCAATATTATTCCAGAAACAGTTAGTAGATTGAAGGACATGTTAGATGAGTTCAACACACATGCCAAATCTTTTAGGATGGCAGCAGATAGATTAAAGGATTGTCCTTTGCCTGATCTCAAGCTTAAGCTAATATCTGATAGATCAACAGATGGAAGGATTTATAACCAACCTACTGTTTCGGAGGTAGCCGCCCTAATAGTTGGTGATGTTGATACGGGTTCTAAGAGGGATATTCTTCTTGAAAGAAAGAGCGGAAGGCTAAAAATAATAAGTGAGTTTCATTCAAGTTATCTGGCATATCAATATCCACTTTTGTTTCCTTATGGGGAAGATGGTTTTAGACTTGGAGTTCTTCTTAGAGAAACTAATACCAAAAAAAAAATGAAGAGGAATAAGCTTACCATTAGAGAATGGCTTGCTTTTAGGATTCAATGCAGACATAACGAGGCACAAACTATATTGCGGTCAAGAAGGTTGTTTCAACAATTTTTGGTTGATGGATTTACTATGATGGAGTCACAAAGATTGAATTATATTCGAAAACATCAGAAAAAGCTGCGTGTTTCTAAATTTTGCAATTTGAGCTCATCTGAACAGAATGCAGACACTCAAGGATCAAACAAAGGTAAAAGAGTGGTTTTACCTTCAACTTATGTTGGAAGTCGGAGGTTTATGGAACAACTCTATTTTGATGGAATGGCAATTTGTAGCCAAGTTGGATTTCCAGATCTTTTTATCACATTTACTTGCAATCCCAACTGGCCTGAAATCCAAAGGTTGCTTAGCAAAATTAACTTGAATTCTCAAGACCGTCCAGATATCATCTCAAGAGTCGTCAAAATTAAGTTCGATGAGTTGTTGTGTGATCTAACAAAAAAGCACGTGTTAGGGAGAGTGATTGCATGTAAGTCAATTTAATACCCTTTCAGTCGAGTTATATTTTTTGACATTAATCTTATTAAATATGTAATATGCATCGTTTTACTAAGTTTAAACTTACTTAATTTCAGATATATACACCATTGAATTCCAAAAGCGGGGTTTACCACACGCCCATATACTATTATTCTTGCATCCTTCAAGCAAGTATCCGACTCCAGATGATATAAACAAGATCATTTCAGCAGAGATACCAACGGAAGAAGATGATAGGCAACTCTACCATTTGGTCAAGACACATATGATTCATGGCCCATGTGGTTTAGCAAATGTGAATTCAACTTGCATGAAAAATGGAAAGTGCTCAAAATACTTTCCAAAGAAATATCAAACCGAAACCATTGTTGATCAGGATGGATATCTCGTGTACCGAAGAAGAGAAACTGGTAATACAGTGCTGAAAAAACACGTTCAACTTGATAACAGATATGTAGTTCCTTACAATCCATATTTGTTGAAGAAATTCCAAGCACACATCAATATGGAGTGGTGTAATCAAAGTACTTCAGTTAAATACTTATTTAAGTATATTAACAAGGGGTATGATAGAATTACTGTTGTTGTTGTCCAAACTGACGGTGATGGATCTCCCTCGGTCAGAATGGTTGACGAAATCAAGCAATATCTTGATTGCAGATATATCTCACCAAGTGAGGCATGTTGGAGACTTTTTTCATTTCCTATTCATGGTAGATCACCCGCAGTTGAAAGGTTGTTCTTTCATCTTGAAGGAGACAACTCTGTTTATTATACCGATTATGAATTGATAGATGAGGTGCTTGACAAACCAACTGTGAAAGAATATATGTTTACGGCATGGATGGAAGCAAACAAAGCATACCCAGAGGCAAAGAATTTGATGTACTCACAATTTCTTTCCAAATTTGTTTATGATAAAAGATACCGTCGATGGAGACCGCGTAAAAGAGGAAATACAATTGGCAGACTTATTTGGGTCCCTCCAAGTACGGGTGAGTTATATTTCTTGAGAATGATGCTAACAGTCGTCAAAGGTCCAACTTGCTATGAGGATATAAAATTTGTGGGTGGAAAAGTTCAGGATTCTTTTAGGGATGCATGCTTCGAAATGGGCTTTCTTAACGATGACAAGGAATATGTTGCAGCCATCGATGAAGCAAAGAATTGGGGTTCCGGGCATTTTTTACGAAAGTTATTTGTCACTATGTTACTATCCGGTACTGTCAATAGACCACGACATGTTTGGGAAAAAACTTGGAGGACGTTATCTGATGGTATCCTCTACCAACAAAGGCAAAAAACAAATAGAAGAGGTATGAACACTTTATTAAACTTTTTTAAGTCAACAAATATTATTTTCCGAATGCAAGCTGTATCTTTTTTTATTACAAAATATAATGATATGAACTTACTTTAAAATATAATTATTCTTCATCCATATGTCCCTTATTTAATATGTTTCATAAGGTATGTCCATTTACGTAAGAAACATTTTCATATTTGTCATTTGTCATGTATGTAAGTTATTTTCTTAACTTGCAGCTGCAACAGTGTCTTTGGTTCCATTTAATTTCACGCAGCCGCAACATCAACAGTTTGATTTATGTTCAATGTATTTCAACATCACGACAGCAGTTGCATCATACATATGTAATTATATAGAAAACTAATGAAAAATTTTTAACAGAATTGCAGCTATCGGACAATGAGTTAAAGAATCTCACACTAATTGAGATTGAGAACATGATGCAATCGAATCGAAGAAGTTTGCATGAATTTAAATGTATGTCGTATCCAGATTCATACATCACAAAACATGTTGGCAATAGGCTTATTTATGACGAACTTAATTACGATGCTGATACCGAGAAACAGAAATTCCAAGAACTTTTTCATGCCCTTACAGGTGATTTATTTTCTTTATACTATGAATTACAAAAATGATTTTTATTGTCCTTGCACTTATAATTCTTGGTTTGTATTTTATAGATGAACAACGTTTGATATTTGAGAAAATCATGGATGCTGTTAACAAACAGAGTGGAGGGGTATTTTTCTTGCATGGTTACGGAGGGACTGGTAAAACTTTCATGTGGAGAACACTATCAAGTGCACTTCGTTCTCAAAAAAAAATTGTTCTTACTGTTGCTTCAAGTGGGATAGCTTCGTTATTATTGCCGGGTGGAAGAACAGCACACTCAAAGTTCAAAATACCTGTGCCAACGCTTGACAACTCAACTTGCAACATCGACAAAGACACCGAACATTCTCAATTATTTGAAGCAACGGATGTGATAATATGGGATAAGGCACCTATGTCTCACAAGAACTGCTTCGAAGCATTGGATAAAACCCTTAAAGATGTAATAAGCAAAAAGGGTGTTGAGAATACTATTTTTGGTGGAAAAGTTGTTGTATTTGGAGGAGATTTTAGACAGATTCTTCTTGTTGTTCCAAGAGCTGGGCGTTCTGATATTGTTCATGCATCAATTAGTTCATCTTATGTATGGGATTATTGCCAGGTTTTAACACTATAAAAAAATATGAGACTTCAAGAGGGAAGAGACAACACAAGTTCTAATGAACTAGCGGAATTTTCAAAATGGATTTTAAATGTGGGTGATGGTAAGATTTGTGAACCCAATGATGGTTTGGTTGATATTGAAATTCCTCAAGAGCTATTAATATCAAATTTTAATGATCCTATAAGAGCAATTGTTGAAAACACATATCCCAATTTGTTGGAAAAATATCAAGATGTTGAATTCTTACAAGGAAAGACTATTCTTGCTTCAACCATTGAAGTTGTGGACAAAATCAATCATTATGTATTAGACTTGATACCAGGTACATGTGTTTTATATTTACTGTATTATTACATTCGTAATATATATATATATATATATATATATATATATATATATATATATATATATATATATATATATATATATATATATATATATATATTTAAGAACATAGTTTTACTAATTTATTTATGTTTTGCTTTTAAACTTTTTTTAGGAGAAGAGAAAGAGTATTTGAGTTTTGATTCCATTGATAGAACAAATTCAAGTTATACTGAAGCATATGAAGTTCTAACTCCTGAATTTCTCAGTAAATTAAGAACGTCAGGGCTTCCCAATCATAGGATCAAATTGAAGGTTGGTACACCTATTATGCTAATGAGAAATTTGGACCAAGCCGATGGGTTGTGCAACGGAACAAGATTAATTGTTACAAGATTTGCAAATCATGTCATTGAGGCAAAAATCATGTCTTGAAAGAACATAGGTAACATTTTTTACATTCCACGAATGTCTATGTCACCTTCTGATTCACCTTGGCCATTCAAGTTGATTAGGAGACAATTTCCGATTATTGTCTCCTATGCAATGACAATTAATAAGTCACAAGGTCAATCTCTTGATAGTGTTGGATTGTATTTGCCTACTCCTGTGTTTAGTCATGGTCAATTATATGTTGCAATTTCAAGAGTTAAGAGCAAAAGTGGGCTAAAAATCCTAATTCATGACAAGGAGAATGTACCGTGTTCTACTACTACTAATGTTGTGTACAAGGAAGTCTTTCAAGCACTTTGATAGTTGGTAAACTTTATATTTTATACTTTACGATTCAAATTAAAAATATTTTTTGAATTAAAATATATAGTATGTACATTTTCCATGTATTTCAAGAAGTATATAATCTTTCCTATTTGTTCATGCAGACGTGATTTGTTGATAGGACCGACGCTTGCTACAAATATGGAGTTAAATGCCAACATGGTTTACATGAGACATATACTCAACTGAAAACATGGTAACATACTTAATAATTTAATAATCTATAAATGTAATGTGAATCCAGACGAGACCCGTGCGATAGCACGGGTTTGTTACTAGTACTAAAAGAAAATCATAAGGAAGAGATCCAAGGTACGGAAGTTGGTTATACAAAGGGAAGGTATTAGTGTCATACCCCAAATTTGTCTGCCCTTAGTGCTACCGTCAAGTTTATTTTCAAACTTAGATTTTTATGAAATTCTTTTGATTTACATTAATATTTCGGGATTTTATAAATATTCGTTCTCAAAGTCTATTTAAAAATATAATAATTTATTCCAATTATTTGTATTTTTTTAAAATATAACAAACACTTGCTCGTCTCCATATACTTGTAATTGCATTTCTATTTAAAATAAACAAAATAGCACAATTGATAAAGAATGAAGCATGCAAGTATGACGTCATGGGTTCAAATCTCATTTGGTGCATTTTAGATTTTTTTTGTTTATTTATTACTAACTATTTATATGTTTAACAATAAAAAGTATTTTTTATTAATTAAATATTATTTTCATTTTTATAATTAAGGTATTTTTAAAAAATAGTTATTTATTTAATTTTATGCACTTTTTACCAAAATTGAGCGCAATAATTATAATAAATATTAAAAAAATATTGTCTTTTCTAATTAATTGGTTCTTATTGGTCAAATTGTGTCATTTTATGTCATACTCAATCTCTAATTGGTTAGCTTACTGACCAAGAAAATTTTGATTGACCAAGAAAATTTTATTTTCTAATTTATTGACCTAATTATCACTATAAATAGGTCACTCTTTTACATTATTAGGACATCAATAATCATTAGAAGAATCCACAATTTATTAAAATTATTCTCTCAAAGTTGTTGCTCTTCACATCGAAGAACAACAACAAAGAAACCATAATCCTTCAGCAAGCGGTGATCTCCAAAGGAAAAACCCCGCGCCAAAAAAGGAAAGAAGCCGCTTAAATTGGGCACGGCACTCCAAGTTAGTAAACTTCAAATTTTTTAATGTGTGGTGTGTTGTTGATATGTTGTTGTGCTTGTATACTGTTTGTTTTCAATTCTATACGGGTTGATTGGTAATTGCCCTGCTTGTTGTCTATATGTTGTTTTTAGTGATCTATTTGATTTGTTTGGTCTTTTAGTTCTCATAAAAAAATTGCTATATGTTGTTTTCTATTCACTTATTTGTTCTAAATCATTAGTGTCATTATCTAAATGTTGAATAGAAAATAAGAAAAGGAAAATATAATCTTGTCTAAAGAAAACACACACACGCACATTATCACCATCATTCGTCATCTCATACTTATGCTTCTACAATTTTGTTTTTTTATTAACAAAACACTACATATCGCTCCCTAATTGGCTATAGCACTTAAAAGCTTTTAAAGGAAAAAAAACCAACTAATAAGGTATAATGTTAATTGACATGTATCATATATAAACTCACGGTATTAGATTAATTACTATCTTGATTAAATTAGTATAGTTATTGGGGTTTTAAAATATACAAAATATATAAAAACATAAAAATAATTATAATTCAGACACTTATAAATAAAATCACTAAACATGTGTTGATATTCAATATTTTTTTAATTCAACATTTCTTGAAGATATTACTAAATCCTCCTGTATAAATTGGGCCAAATTCAATTTCTGAACTTGGACCCTAATACCTGCACCCCCCATTTTTACTAGCCTATTCTAATTTATACCCCCTGCGTTTTGTTTAATTTTCTTTATAATTTTTATTTTAAAATTTTTATATTCTACATTTCCTATTTTATAATTATAGTATTATATTAATTATTACTATTATTAAATCAAATATATTTTCTAAATTCATCTAAAATATTATTTATTTTATTGCATTAAATTATTTTTAATCATGCATTTAACAAGATTTTTTTTACAATTAATACATAAAAAAATATTTAACCAAAACTAAATCATTTTCATAATAAATTAACTCAACAATTAATTTTTGAAAAGAATTACGAAAATGTTTTAATTAACTGTGCGCTTTGTCCAAAATCTCCGCTATTCACACACCCGGACTAAGTACAAGGAGAATTAAAATATCTTCGTAATCCATAAAAAACACAAACCCATGCAAACTACGAATTGAGACTCTGATTCCTCATAAGAGGATACGTAGGCATACACTAAAATCGTGGCAAGTTCCCCTAATTAAAATTAAAACCCTTACCCTAAACCTTTAAAACCTAAACCATGGTATCCTTGCGAACAAGGTAGATGGGGGGTGCCTAACACCTCCCCTTCATCTAAATGAAGTCAGAACCTAGAATTTTGTGTATAAAATTAGATTTTTATATTAGACTCTCTTCCTTAGGATAAAAACTAGTAGTGACGACTCGATTTAAAATCCAGTTACGACAATTAGCACCATATGTATCTATAGTACTCTATAGGAACCATTTATAATACCTGTTTTTGGTTTAAAATTGTTTGTTTGCTAAATGAGTTTGGAGATGGGAAAAGAAATATTTTTATTATATTTTTGTTTGGAAAGGCATAGTCTTATACCTACGTACCAATTAAGGATCACAACCTCGTAGTTCGTGGTAAAAATAACAAAAGTGTTTGTTGTGGTTGATTATAGGAGAGGAGATATTTCATCATCTTTTAGAGAGAAAGCTCAACTAATACCAGCACAAGTATGAGAAGATGGATCTAGCATCATCATGAAGGAAGGGTTACTAACTTGGATATAAAGATCAACAAGTTTCCAACTAACATCTTTATGTGGAAATAGTCACATTTACTTTGTTTTGCTGATTGTTGTATATTGATTGTTGTAAGCCTGTTGCTAAGGTTGTTGTGTGTTGTAAGCTTATTATCGAGGCTGCTGAACTTGTTGAGGGAACTGTGGTTGGTAAGTTGGTGTTGGATTAATAACGGGAGTTACGGCTGCAACATGTTGTTGTAGATACCTTCTTCTTGGTCTTTCGGATGATACTACACTAACATCTTGTTCTTTCTTCTTTGGCAAACAACTTCCAAATTTTCTGACCCCACTTGATGAACCAACTTTTTGGTTAATCTTCCCGCACTGACACCTTTCTCGAGTCGCATTCCCATATTCACTATTTCAGTGAAATCATTTGGTACACTCGCAATCATACTTTCGTAGTAAAATGGGCCTAAGATATTCAGAAAGATTTTGGTCATTTCCTTCTCCTCCAGGGGTGGACTAATTTGGGCAGTAACCTCGCGCCATCTTGGCGCATATTCCTTGAAACTTTCCTTGTCTTTCAGGGACATAGCTCGGAGTTAGTTTATGTCCGGAGCCATGTCGGCATTGTATTTATACTAGATAACAAAGGCTTCACCAAGGTATCTGAAAGTGTGGATTCGTGCATTATCATAACTCATGTATCACCTGAGAGCGGCATCAAACAAACTATCTTGAAAATTGTGGATCAACAATTGGTTGTGTAAGTGTTTAGTTATTGGCATGTATTTTTGGTAAAATCAGGTGTGTGAATGTCATGACTGATGTCATAACATTCTGGTTTATTAGGTACTTTATGCAGAAAAATTATGGCATACAGTAGCTACTGTTTATGAGTGTGTATCTGAGCAATTTGCAATGATCACATTTATTGCCTTCTACCAAAATCAGTAAACAGGAATTCTGATGTCATAACAAATGTTAAGACATCCTGTACTGATCTAACAGATATGCAGTTTGGTTAATTCTGAGATTTTTTAGGAAGATGGCTCATTCTTTCCAGAACAGAATCTCACGTGGACCTTGGGTTAACCTAGCTCAACCCTAATCTGGTTGATAAAGTCTTGTGACCAAGTCTTAAGGTTAAACCTAATTAACCCTAGCGTTTTGTGGAAACCCTAACTGAAGAAACAGCTGCATATATATTCAACAGGAATGCTGGCTGCAAAGTAACTCTTTTGACTGAAGATCAATTAGGAGCTGTATAGTTTTAACTGTTGTAATCCAAGCAAGTATCATTGTGATACGTGACTTGGAATAGGTATTGATTGTAAGGGTTTTTGTATCACTCAAAGCTTTGAAGCAAGAGTGTTTTGTGTCTCTTGACTAAAGCTTTGAAGCAAAGTCAAGTTAGGTTTATGTATCACTCAAAGCTGTGAAGCACGAGTGTTTGTGTTACTTGATTAAAAAGAAGTGTATGTTCTGAAGAGTGTCTTCATTATTTCATTAGTCAATTGTTTTAAGTATCACTGCTGTGATTGAGGGGGAGTGAGTAGGAACTCAGGTTTAAGTTGAAATTAGATTGAAGTTGCATTGGGTAGGTCTTAAGTGAAGGAGATAAACTGGTTGGTTTATTCCTGAATTAATATCTCTTATAGTGGATTTCCTCCCTGGCTTGGTAGCCCCCAGAGTAGGTGTTGTTTCACACTGAACTGGGTAAACAATTGACTGTGTTCTTTACTATTTTTATTTACTGTCTTATAGAAAGTCAGATACGGTGTCATAAAATTCACTGTGACATTGAGTATCTGCTGCCAGAATTTTCAATTGGTATCAGAGCAGGCACCCTGCCTGTATTACTGGGTGAGATCTAGGGATATCACTTTCTGGCACTATGGACAAAGAAGGAGTTTTTGGAAATAGACCACCCATTCTGGATGGAACAAATTATGACTACTGGAAACCTCGTATGATTGCCTTCTTAAAATCACTGGACAAAAAGGCTTGGAGAGCTGCTGACAAAGGATGGAACCATCCCACCATAACTGAGAAAGATGGGACAATCAGCCTGAAGCCTGAGGAAGAATGGAGCAAAGAAGAAGATGAGTTAGCCCTGGGTAATTCCAAAGCTTTAAATGCCTTGTTCAATGGAATTGATAGAAACATATTCAGACTAGTACATCAATGTGAATTGGCCAAGGAAGTGTGGGACACTCTCAAAACTACCCATGAGGGCACATCCAAAGTAAAAATGTCAAGGCTTCAGATGCTGACCACCAAGTTTGAGAATCTAAGGATGAAGGAAGATGAAACCATTCATGAGTTTCACATGAACATCTTGGAGATTGCCAACACCTCAGGAGCATTGGGAGAAAAGATGTCTGAAGAAAAACTGGTGAGAAAGATTCTCAGATCCCTGCCTAAAAGATTTGCAATGAAGGTAACTGCTATAGAGGAAGCCCAGGATATCAGCAAGTTAAAGGTGGATGAACTCATTGGGTCTCTTCAGACTTTTGAGATGGGGATCAGTGACAATGTTGACAAGAAAAACAAGAGCATAGCACTTGTATCCAACTCTGAAGATAAAAACAAGGATGATGAAGAAGAAAAATTTTCAGAAGCTATAGCCATGCTTGGAAGACAATTCAACAAACTCATCAAGAGAATGGATCCAAAGTCAAGGTCAAATGTTGAGAACATCCCCTCTGACATTAACAGATCTTATGACTCCAGCAGAAGACCAAGGTCTGAAGAGAAGGGAAATCAAGGTAGAGGAATTCAATGCCATTGTTGTGAAGGATATGGGCATATTCGAGCTGAATGTCCTACCTTTCTTAAGAAACAAAAGAAAGGAATGACTGTTACCTGGTCTGACTGTGATTCAGAAAGTAATTCTGAAGAAGAATCTGCCAAACTAGTTACTGCACTAACTGGTGTTTGTACCTCTGAAAGTGACACTAGTGATGAGGAAGTGACATTTGAAGAACTGGTTGATACTTACAAGAAATTGTGTATCAGAAGTGCTGAAGTCTGTGTGCAAAATGAGAGACAAACAAAACTCATCATAAAGTTGGAGGCTGAAAAAAGGGCAGACCTTGAAACTATAAGTCATCTAGAAAGGGAAGTTCAAATGCTGAACTCAAAATTGAACCAGATGACCAAATCTGTCAAGATGCTGACAAATGGAACTGACAAATTGGAAGAAATCCTTCAGGTTGGACAAAATATGGGAAACAAGTCTGGTCTAGGATTTGTGGCAGCAAAGAAATCTGGTGCAGACAAGAAGATCAAGTCTGATAAACAAATGTCAAAGCAGATGTCACAACATAACACTCAACATCGGGAACAGAGAAATATGAAGAAAAAGTACCAAAGATGGAGATGTCATCATTGTGGGAGGTTTGGTCACATAAAGCCTTTCTGTTTCAGATTGTATGGATACCCTAATCAGAACCCAGGTGTCAAACCTAAGTCTAACAGGGTACCTCATACTCCTCAATGGAAGAAAAAGGCTACTGCCCTGATAGCCCACACTTCCCTGAGAGTCTCTGCAAAGGAAGACTGGTACTTTGACAGTGGGTGTTCTAAGCACATGACTGGAATCAAGAACCTTCTCAATAATGTTAAACCTCACACCACTAGTTATGTGACCTTTGGAAATGGTGCTAGAGGTGAAATCAAAGGAGTTGGTAATTTGGACTGCCCTGGAGATCCAAATCTGAATGAAGTACTATTGGTAAAAGGCCTGACTGCTAATCTCATTAGTATCAGTCAATTATGTGATCTAGGATTCAAGGTCAACTTCTCAAAATATGAATGTCTTGTAATTAATGAAAAACAAGAAGTTGTAATGAAAGGAGTCAGATCTAAAGACAACTGTTACTTGTGGGAGCCTGAGAACACTAATTACTCCACTGTGTGTTCTATTGCCAAAGAAGAAAAAGAGGTGAAACTGTGGCACCAAAAACTTGGCCATCTTCATCTAAGAGGAATGAAAAGGATTATCTCCATGGAGGCAGTCAGAGGGATTCCAAGACTGCAAATTGATGAAGGGAGAGTTTGTGGTGAATGTCAGGTTGGTAAGCAGACTAGGATGTCACATCCAAAGTCAAGACATCTGACCACCTCTAAGGTTCTGGAACTTCTACATATGGATCTGATGGGACCAATGCAGGTGGAAAGTCTTGGTGGAAAGAGATATGCCTATGTTGTTGTGGATGACTATTCCAGATTCACCTGGATTAACTTCATTAAGGAAAAATCTGATGTGTTTGAAGTTTTTAAAGAACTGTGCAAAAGAATTCAAAGAGAAAAAGAAGGGTGTATTGTCAGAATCAGAAGTGATCATGGCAAGGAATTTGAAAACAGTAAGTTTAATGAGTTCTGTTCCTTAGAAGGAATTAGTCATGAATTCTCTTCTCCTATAACTCCTCAACAAAATGGAGTTGTAGAAAGGAAAAATAGGACCATACAGGAATCTGCCAGAGCTATGATACATGACAAAAGACTTCCTATTCATTTTTGGGTTGAAGCTATGAATACAGCCTGTTATGTCCATAACAGAGTCACTTTGAGAAATGGAACCTCATCCACCATTTATGAACTCTGGAAAGGAAGAAATCCAACTGTGAAGTACTTCCATGTTTTTGGCAGCAAATGCTATATTCTGGCAGATCGTGAACAAAGGAGAAAGTTGGACCCTAAAAGTGATGAAGGTATATTTCTAGGATACTCCTCCAACAGCAGAGCTTATAGGGTATTCAATTCCAGGACCAAAGTCATGATGGAATCAATAAATGTCATAGTTGATGATTATCATGAAGAAACAGATGTCCCTTGTAATGTTGAGACATTCTTTGAGACTCCAACTCAACAGAATGACCTTCCTAACACCACTACAGCATACTCTGAATCTAAGGAAGCTAGCAAAATCCCTTCCATCAGAATTCAGAAAGATCATCCTAAAGAACTCATTATAGGGGATCCAAATAGTGGAGTCATTACAAGATCTAGAGAAATCATCTCAAACTCTTGCTTTGTGTCTAAAATTGAACCAAGAAATGTCAAGGAGGCCTTAACTGATGAATAATGGATTGGTGCAATGCAAGATGAATTGAACCAATTTAAGCAACATGAAGTTTGGGAGTTAGTTCCTAGACCAGAGGGAACAAACATCATTGGCACAAAATGGATATACAAGAACAAATCAGATGCTGAAGGAGTTGTCACTATGAATAAGGCAAGACTTGTTGCCCAAGGATACACTCAAGTTGAAGGGGTTGATTTTGATAAGACCTTTGCCCCTGTAGCCAGACTGGAATCTATCAGAATCCTATTGGGAATTGCTTGTCTCCTGAAGTTCAAGTTGTTTCAGATGGATGTAAAAAGTGCCTTCCTAAATGGGTACTTAAATGAAGAAGTTTATATGGAACAGCCTAAAGGTTTTGTGGATCCAAACCACCCTGATCATGTCTACAAATTGAGGAAAGCTCTATATGGCCTGAAACAAGCTCCTAGAGCATGGTATGACAGGTTAATAAAATTTCTCTCAGACAAAGGATACAGAAAAGGAGGCTTGGATAAAACCCTCTTTGTCAAAAATGAAGGAGGGAAGTTAATGGTAGCTCAAATATATGTTGATGACATAGTGTTTGGGGGAATGTCAGAACAAATGGTTAAACATTTTGCTGACCAGATGAAGGTTGAATTCGAAATGAGTCTCATGGGAAAACTGACTTATTTTCTTGGACTGCAAGTCTCACAGATGGAGGACTCAATCTTTCTATCTCAAAGCAAGTATGCAAAGAATATTGTCAAGAAGTTTGGTATGGAGAATGCCAGTCACAAAAGGACCCCTGCACCTACTCATTTAAAGCTATCCAAAGATTCAAGTGGGGTTAAGGTGGACCAAAGTCTGTACAGAAGCATGATAGGAAGTTTGATGTACTTAACAGCCAGCAGACCTGACATTGCTTTTGCAGTTGGAGTTTGTGCAAGATACCAAGCTGATCCTAAAGTCAGTCATATCAACCAAGTAAAGATAATTTTGAAGTATGTAAGTGGAACTTACAACTATGGCTTGTTGTACTCTCATGGTTGTGAACCAACTCTGACTGGTTATTGTGATGCTGATTGGGCTGGAAGTGCTGATGATAGAAAAAGCACCTCTGGAGGATGTTTCTTCTTAGGAAATAATCTGGTCTCCTGGTTCAGCAAGAAACAGAACTGTGTGTCTCTCTCTATTGTTGAAGCTGAATACATTGCAGCTGGTAGTAGCTGTTCTCAAATGATCTGGATGAAACAGATGCTTACTGAGTATAATGTCACACAAGATGTTATGACATTGTACTGCGACAATCTGAGTACAATCAACATTTCCAAGAATCCTATTCAGCACAGCAGGATCAAACATATTGACATAAGACATCACTTTATCAGAGACCTTGTAGAAGAGAAGACGATTAAACTGGAACATGTTTCCACTGAGCTACAGCTGGCTGACATTTTTACCAAGGCACTTGATGCAAATCAATTTGAAAACTTGAGGGGCAAGTTGGGTATTTGCCAATAGGAGGAATTGTAGCAATTAATTTTGCTTAAAACAAGGGTTGAAGGAGTTATTTTTCTCTGCATCAAATCCCATTCTCTCAATCAAAGCTCTCTCTCTAGTTGGAACAGGAGGAGACTGAAGGAAACAGAAGGGAAGAGGGTGCTGCTGAAGATCAGCTCAATGCTGAAGAAAGTAGCTCCTCTGAAGATGACAGTGCTTAAAGTTTGGAGGAGTGACAAGCCTGATGCTAGTTCCTGTTGATGCAAGTGTTTTCAGATTTTATTTGTTGCTTTTGTTGCTCATTTTGGATGACTGTATAACATTTAAGTACATGTATCTTTGGCCTATTTGTGGCTAAAGAGGGGGAGATATGTGTTAATTTCTTGGTAGACATTATATTTTTCTGCAGTCATATTCATTCTGCTGCTCTCTATTCTCTGATTGCTTAGGGGTTTTAGCCAAAAATCTGCCAAAGGGGGAGTTTGTAAGTGTTTAGTTATTGGCATGTATTTTTGGTAAAACCAGGTGTGTGAATGTCATGACTGATGTCATAACATTCTGGTTTATTAGGTACTTTATGCAGAAAAATTATGGCATACAGTAGCTACTGTTTATGAGTGTGTATCTGAGCAATTTGCAATGATCACATTTATTGCCTTCTACCAAAATCAGTAAACATGAATTCTGATGTCATAACAAATGTTAAGACATCCTGTACTGATCTAACAGATATGCAGTTTGGTTAATTCTAAGATTTTTTAGGAAGATGGCTCATTCTTTCCAGAACAGAATCTCACGTGGACCTTGGGTTAACCTAGCTCAACCCTAATCTGGTTGATAAAGTCTTGTGACCAAGTCTTAAGGTTAAACCTAATTAAACCTAGCGTTTTGTGGAAACCCTAACTAAAGAAACAGCTGCATATATATTCAACAGGAATGTTGGCTGCAAAGTAACTCTTTTGACTGAAGATCAATTAGGAGCTGTATAGTTTTAACTGTTGTAATCCAAGCAAGTATCATTGTGATACGTGACTTGGAATAGGTATTGATTGTAAGGGTTTTTGTATCACTCAAAGCTTTGAAGCAAGAGTGTTTTGTGTGATCTCTTGACTAAAGCTTTGAAGCAAAGTCAAGTTAGGTTTATGTATCACTCAAAGCTGTGAAGCACGAGTGTTTGTGTTACTTGATTAAAAAGCTGTGAAGCATAATCAAGTGTATGTTCTGAAGAGTGTCTTCATTATTTCATTAGTCAATTGTTTTAAGTATCACTGCTGTGATTGAGGGGGAGTGAGTAGGAACTCAGGTTTAAGTTGAACTTAGATTGAAGTTGCATTGGGTAGGTCTTAAGTGAAGGAGATAAACTGGTTGGTTTATTCCTGAATTAATATCTCTTATAGTGGATTTCCTCCCTGGCTTGGTAGCCCCCAGAGTAGGTGTTGTTTCACACTGAACTGGATAAACAATTGACTGTGTTCTTTACTGTTTTTATTTACTGTCTTATAGAAAGTCAGATACGGTGTCATAACATTCACTGTGACATTGAGTATCTGCTGCCAGAATTTTCAGGTTGTTATCAGTTTGAGTTGACATTTTTCTGGAATACAAAGTCAAGTGACTCTCTGGGTAAGAATTCCCTTTGTACTTTTCAAAGTCAGGTACTTTGAAATTTACTGGTATCTTTACATTCGGCGTCAGGCGTAAGTCATAAGAATTCTTTCCAAATAGGTGTTTCCCACAAAGGACCTTAAGTTCTTTCTGCATTTCTTGAAACTGATTTTGGAAGTCATTCATTCTTTTCTCAACACCCAAACATTCAGATAGTTTGACATGGTAAACTTGTTCATTTCCAAACGGGACATTATGTACCACTGGAGGAGGAATAGACATCACAAGAGGAGGAATAGTCATCACATGAGGAGGAATAGCCATCCCATGAGGGGAACATATATTACATGTTACATTGTGGAAACTTCAACAATAGGTTGGTATCCCTCAGGCATAAAGTTGAGTGTTATGCCCCAAGGATATCCATGTGGCATCTGATATTATGGAACAATGACTAGATCTACTGAAATAGGAGCGGTAACAACTTTAGAGATCATTGTGGTCTGGACTTGTGCTTGAGTTAAACGAGGAGATAGGGGATTCGGTGACTAATTCTGAGCAGTCACCAAATTCTCTACCATAGTTGTCAATATTTCCATTCCGGCCCGAAGGGTAGTCACCTCTTCACGAAGCTCATAGATTTATTGCTATAGTGTGATGTCCATCTTTTTAGTGATTAGCCTGAGTGCGGTTTTTTTGACTCTATTAGAGAGAAAATGCACCAGTAAGACTCTAGAATTCAAAGATTGGATGATGAATGATGAATGATATCAGACACAAAAATGATTTTTTATTTTTTTGATAGTTTTTAAGGAACTTAGTTATAAATTTTCAAGCATTTGTAAAGGAATTAATACTTTAAAAATAACCAGAAAAAACCTCATTTCATTAATCATGGAATGATTAAATTTTAAGTATACTTTCAAAGATCCTAAAAATACAAGAGGAAAACAACTAGGTCTTTTGGGTCCTAAGGATCTCCATTTGAAGAACTAAATCCTCCTCACAGCTCGAGCATCTTGATCTTATCCTTGTAAAAGTCTTCCATCTTTGTCTTCTATTTGACCAATAAATCAACAACTTTCTACCAATCATCAGAAGCGGGACCAACATCTATCAAATCTTCATGTTTCCTTTTCCTCTCTCTGGAACACCGCTTGAGCAAAACGTCCTTTTGGAAAAGTTTCCCATCTTTTTCCACAAGCCAATCATCTTGAAGAAAAAGTACGTCCTCCTTGTCCTTCAACTGTCTTTCAAAAACCCTCTTTTCATACTCTGAGATGTGATCTTTTTCTTCCCAAGTATTTCTTTCCAACTCCATCCTAGCTAAAATTTTCTGATACTCCTCTGTATTCTCAATGGGAATTATTGAAGATGAAGGCGTAAGAAAAGTTTGAAAAGGTTTTTCAAGCAAATAGGGCACATTGAGCTTGCAAGATCTATCATGGACCCACTTAGTTAAGGGTTTAAAGGCAATACAATCCTTCATTCCTAACTGATCTTTACCTTTCACATGAATCTTCCACCAAGCATCCATAATTTCCCCCTTCAAATCTATATTATCCTCCTCATTAAGGTAAAAGAAACCTAACAAAAGAATGTTATTGGGTTTTTCCTCCATAGGGTATCCAAACTGACGTCTAACAAGAATAGGATTATAGTTGATTACTCCTTTTATACCATTAAGAGGTACATTAGGAAAACTATTGCAACTATCGATGATCGCCCCTTGTCATAAGATGGGATATACCAAGTTAAATCTGCTTGAGTAATGAAGATAAGTCTTCATGACCACCTAAACTTTTCTGGATTGTCTTTGAAGAGATTGGACTTCGATAAGTGTGAATTAAATCACTTGCACAATAGAGGGGCACAACATGTGATAGTTCCATATCCTTTTTTATTTTTATGATGAATAGAATGTTAGGTATCTCCAAGCAAAGTAGGCATTGGGTTACTAATAAATAATATCCAAATAGCATTAACATCAACAAAATGATTAATGTTTGGGAATAGCACGGGACCATAAATGAGTAAGGCAAAAACTGCCTCAAAAACATCCATATTATTTTCTTTTCCTAAGACAATAGCCTTTTCCATCAAGAACTGGGAAGTCAAACCTTGAAAACCTTTTCTGAAATTAAGATTTGCCTTCACCTCAGACGCCTTTAAGTGCAGGATTTTTGCAATGACAGGTGGCTTCGGGACCTCCATAAATCCACGGAAAGGTAAATCATTCGTCACTAGAAAATCAATCCAAAAAGAGTACTCTTCTAAAGTAGGAACCAACTGATAAACAGAGAATGTGAAGCAATGGTAAAGGGGATCATAGAACTGAACAAGAGTCTCAAGAATTCCATCTGGTATATTAACTTGGAGAATACCCAAAATCCATCCATACTATTTTCTGAAATCTTCACAATTAGATACTAACGACCCTAGCTTTCTCAACTTTTGTAACTCAGGCTTCTTGAAATCGTATTTCTTAGTGTTCCTCTTTCCAATGATTACAAATCCTATTATGCTTGCAAAGAGAGTTTTATAAGTTCCTTGAAAAAAGAGTTTTTAATGAATGCATGGTTATGCAATAATCAAAAACTTGATTTTAAGGTTTCAAACTCAAGAGCATAGAGCCAAAGGTAAGAATCACCTCACAAGGTATGTATTGTGGGTTCGTTTATACCTGTACAACAAGGTTCTAAGAGTACCTTTGGAGTCCTGATTCTTCTTTCGGATATTACTTATTTACACAACTACTTGTGAGTACCAATAATATTCTCAAGAAAACTCGTCCAAGCGTAGTATCGCGTAAAGACTAATTCAAGGCTACTTTTGAATTGTCATCGCACTACAATCTAAAGGCCAAGATGGATAAAAGGGTGCTTCGACTTCTCAGCTTCATGGGCTCTCAGGTTGAAAGTAGTAATGCTTTAATAACTGGCTTATTTTAGCATTACAATCTCAAGGAGGCCTCCACTGAGTGTGGTTAGCATATGCTACTTATTTCAGGATTACTCCATTCATGTAACTTTTGATTATACCACCATCCTAGTTCTTAAGTGTTACTATAATCCAGGTGTAGGATTTGTCCTTTGCAAAACACCAATACCCAAAGAACCACAAAATAACACATATTAACAAACAATAATAATAAAAACAGATAAAATAAGCTAGGTTCAACCCTCTTGAGGATACATGTATCCCCAGTGGAGTCGTCATTTCTGTCGTGTTGAGGAGACCGAGCTATTGAGAAACTTCACTCACAGTGACTTAGAAGTCACCACCGAGCTTTATTGTTTCCAAGGAAAAGAGAAAAGATTGAAACCCTATTATTTAATATGCAATGTATTAAGTAAATACTAAAAGGAAAGCATAAGGAAGAGATTCAAGGTACGAGGGTTGGTTATACAAAGCAAATGTATTAGTGTCATACCCCGAATTTGCCCACCCTTAGCGCTACTGTCAAGTTTATTTTCAAACTTGGATTTTTATTAAAAAAAATTGATTTACATTAATATTTAGGGGTTTTATAAATATTTTTTCTCAAAGTCTATTTAAAAATATAATAATTTATTTCAAATTATTTGCATTTTTTTTAAATATAACAAACACTTGCTCGTCTCCATATACTTTTAATTGCATTTCTATTTAGAATAAACAAGATAGCACAATTGATAAAGAATGAAGCATGCAAGTATCAGGTCATTAGTTTGAATCTCACTTGGTGCACATTAGAATTTTTTATCACTACAAATATGCCACTCTTTCACACTATTAGAACATCAACAATCATTTGGAGAATCCATAATTTATTAAAATTATTCTCTCAAAGTTGTTGCTCTTCACGTCGAAGAACAACAACAAAGAAACCATAAGCCTTCAGCAAGTAGTGATCTCCAAAGGAAAAATCTCACGCCGAAAAAGGGAAAGGAAGCTGCTTAAATTAGTCACAACACTCCAAGTTAGTAAAATTTGAATTTTTAATTTGTGATTTATTGTTGATATGTTGTTGTGCTTGTATACTGTTTGTTTTCAATTCTATACGGCTTGATTGGTAATTGTCTTGCTTGTTGTCTATATGTTGTTTTTAGTTATCTATTTGATTTGTTTGGTCTTTTAGTTCTCATAAAAAAGTTTGCTATTGTTATTTTAATTTCGAATAATTAATTCATATAGGTTAAGGATTTTCTATTTACTTATTAGTTCTAAATTATTAGTGTGATTATCTAAGTGTTGAATATAAAATATATAAAAAGGAAAATATAATCTTGTCTCAAGAAAATACACACACATTATCACCTTCATCCGTCGTCTCATACTTATGCTTCTACAATTTTATTTTTTTATTAACAAAACATCACATATCGCTCCCTAATTGGCTATAGCACTTAAAAGCTTTTAAAGGAAAAAATCAACTATTAAGGTATAACGTTAAATTAAATAAATCACGTATTTCCATATTTGAATTATTTTCCATTATTATACCATTTGAAATGTCACTTGTGTTATTACTATTTTATTGTTCGTCAGTCATAATTGGAGTAAATCATTATTTTTTTGTTTAGAAATCTTATTAAGTTAATTAATTTGATTCAACTTAGGTTAGTTTTTATTCTAAAAAAAATAATACCAAAGACATTAAAACTCACGGTATTAGATTAGTTACTACCTTGATTAAATTAGTGTAATTATTGGGGTTTTAAAATATACAAAATATATAAAAATATAAAAATAAGTATAATTCAGATACTAGTAATTAAAATCACTAAACATGTGCTGATATTCAATTTTTTTTAAATCAGTTAATTCAATATTTCTTGAAGATATTACTAAACCCTCCTGCATAAATTTGGCCAAATTCAATTTGTGAACTTGGACCCTAATATTTGCACCCCCATTTTTACTAGTCTAACCTAATTTACACCCCATGTGTTTTGTTTAATTTTATTTATTATTTTTATTTTATAATTTTTATATTCTATATTTTCTATTTTATAATTATAATATCATATTATTTATTACTATTATTAAATCAAATGTTTTTTCTAAATTCATCCAAAATATTATTTATTTTATTGAATCAAATTATTTCTAATCATGCATTTCATAAGATATTTTTTTACAATTAATACATAAAAAATATTTAACCAACAATAAATCATTTTCATAATAAATTAACTCAACAATTAATTTTCAAAAATAATTACGAAAAAATTTTAATTAATTGTGCGCTTTGTCGAAAATCTTTGCTATGCACACACCCGAGCTAAGTACAAGGAGAATTAAAATATCTTCGTAATCCATAAAAAACACAAACTCATACGAACTATGAATTGAAACTCTGATTCCTCTTAAGAGGATAGGTAGGCATACGACTAAAATAGTGGCGAGTTCCCCTAATTAAAATTAAAACCCTTACCTTAAACCTTTAAAACCTAACCCCTGGTATCCTTGTGAACAAAGTAGATGAGGGGTGCCTAACACCTTCCCTTCGTCTAAACGAAGTCAGAACCTAGAATCTCTGTGTATAAAATTAGGGTTTTCTATTAGACTCCTTTCCTTAGGATAAAAACTAGTAGTGGCGACTCGATTTAAAATCCAGTTACGATAATTAGTACCTTATGTATCTATAGTACTCTATAGGAACCATTTATAGTATTTGTTTTTGGTTTAAAATTGTTTGTTTTCTAAACGAGTGTGGAGATGGGAAAAGAAATATTTTTATTATATATTTTATTTGGAAAGACATAGTCTTGTACCAATTAAGGATCAAAACCTCGTAGTTCATGGTAAAAATAACAAAAGGGTTTGTTGTGCTTGATTTTAGGAGAAGAGGTATTTCATCATCTTTTAGAGAGAAAGCTAAACTAATACCACCACAAATATGAGAAGATGGATCTAGCATCATCATGAAGGAATGGCTACTAACTTGGATATAAAGATCAACAAGTTTCCAACTAACATCTTCATATGGAAAGAGTCACATTTACTTTAACAATTACTATGGGGATAGGAGAATTATATCTCAACTATAAAGAAGATTTATATCTAATCTCTTTGAGCAAAAGTTTTTGAATTGAAAAGCCAAGTGGAAAAAATATTTGGACGAGGTTAAGTCACTTTTAGTTTTTGAAATTGTTTTGATAAGGTTAAGTATATTAAGGTTTTTTATTAAAGAATGAAAGTTTAAAAATGCAATGACACAAAGTCAAGGTTTTTATATGAAAGTGGTGAAAGTTTGAAAAATTATTTTTAGGGTTAAGAGGTTTTCTAGAGTACATGAGAAGATACATAGGGTAACGTATTCACTAAGGTTTTATGCAAGGGGGAATGCACATGCTTATGACTATAAAGTCAATAATACAATCATTTTCCTTGAATTTCTGGGGTGGTTGTTTCATCCTTTCATATTATAACTATTAATAAATATAAAATAAACTCATTTTTTGAAAAATAGCGCCAGGGACTTCATCTTCTTCCCCGAGCCACACCAATAACTTCTCCATTTTTGAAATTTAAACTCCTTCGTTTCTCAATAACTTTGGAAACTATAAGAACCAAACTTGACTAAAATTTCACAAGAAATGCAATGGTGTAAGTTTCAAAAGCTATAGATCAAAGATAAACACGAATTTAACCCAGTACCAAAACAAAACCCTAACTATTCAGAGACACGATTCTTATCCAACAGATAAAATCAATGAAAAGTAATTACACGGTTAGCTTCAAGACAATAATATCTACATTTTATCTTTAGAATTCAAACACAAATGATGCATGGATAAGGATATCACAGTTTGAGAAATTTACCAAATTGGAGAAAGTCCAATGCTTCTTCTATGGCTTTTCAGTGTAATGTGATGATATGGTTAGCTTGCTGGGACCTCTCTGAAGCTATTCAAATCCTTACTTTGCCTTTAAACTAGCTGGAACTCTTTGACCAAATCAATATCTAAGCCACGGTTTTGGATTTTGGAGGATGGTGAAGATGATGTTACAGAAGTGTAACAGGGTTTTGGATGAGTTATAAATGATGATTATGAGGTGTTTAGATGGTTAGCTTGCAAAGATATGGAAAGGGTGACAAATTTCGAAGATAAGGTTTTCAAGGTTCAAAATGGAGATTTGAACCAATTCTGATGTTGAGAGAGTTTGGGAGTGTTTTAGAGTTGTGAATTCGAATGTGTGAGGTGAAAATGAGCTCTCTATTTATAGAGAAAAATCAGAGGTAATGAGATGAATTAGTTCTCAAGTTATGGTTTTGGTTCAAAAGCAAATACCAAGTTATGTGAACTTCCATGGTTCCAAGACATAGTAAAAAGAGTGGTTGGGTGAAGAGACTTTGTTTCCTTGCTTTAGGGTGGAGTGTGATCAGAAGAAAGTAAAGGTATGGGCTTAAGACATGCCTTGTACAAAAAGTTTGCTTTTCAAGAATGACAATGGTGACTTTCTTCCTTAAATAACAAGTTATTTGGATAATAGCTTGTATAACTTGGATAAATGCTCAAAGGCTTGTGTACCTTTCTGATTTTGGATAGATTTAAAGATTTAGAGGCCTGAAAAGCAATATCCTTGGGCATGGCTAGGAGATTTGATCTTAACGTTATCACAAAAATGACTTGTAATGCAACCTTGAACATCGAACTTCATAAATTAGAAACTCCTAGCTCAAGTATGATAAATTTATGCTCTTGGAAATTTTAGAAAGCTTGAAAATTTATCTACAATTTTTATGTTGAACACTTTTCTCGAATCAATTTGGATCTTAGTGAAAAACGGCCATGAAGTTGAGATAAAAAAAACTGATCAAAATTGTTTGACAAATTTCTCCAAGTGTTGGCAGAAATTCACATGACCATATCTCTTGATTTGAGCATTTTTTGGAGATCAATCATCTGTGACAAAGTTGTAGAAATTTCCATTCCCTACAACTTTCATGTTGAGAGTTTTCTTTGAATCATCTTGCATCTTGTTGAAACTTGCTTATGAAGTTAGGGCATTTTTAGACACAACACTTGAATTTTTCTGTGTTGGAAAATCTTCAATTTTGACTTTTGTTGACTTTTTTTATTCTTGATGATAAAGTTTGATGAATTTTGAATGTTTTGATGATCCTTGATCTTTGAAGTTCAACGTTGACCAAAAATTCCAAGTTTGACTTTTGTGTGACTGTTGATTTTTCATTAGTTGATTCCAATTCTTTCACCATCAGTCAATTGTATCTTTGAAGATGTCTTGAGCCATATAATTAGGTCAAGATGGTGCATTTGAGTTTTTTAAACCATGCCTCAAGTCATTAAGTCATGCACTGAGTCAAAGGTCAATGATTCACTCCCTTCAATCAAAACCCTAATTGTTAAGACTTGTATTGATGAAGATCTCTTGATTCAAAAAACTGCTTGAAACAAGGAGCAAACACACATTTGTTTTTGTATTTTGTTAGAGATATAATGATGCATATAAAGTGGGATCTTAGGTAAAAAAAATTAGGGTACAACAACATGTAACATGACCACCACCTTATTATGACTACTTTTTATATAAGGAGTCGATACCTTACTTAAACTATTGGTTCTGATACTACTGATGAGTCAAGAGAGGGAACATCCATGTTGGTTCAAATAAAGATCACACAAGTGAGCAAAACACCACATATTCATCCAAAAATTTAAGGCATTAGGTATATGGGTGTTGGCTCCTAAATTCGACACCCACGTTCTATTATCATATAGATCATTAATTATGAGTTAGAAGAGTTTCCTACACAAGAAGGCTTCGATTAGCTGATCACATCGAAGGCTTATCAAATAATGACAAGATACTTAGAGAAATTTCTATAAGTTGGAATCATGTTATTTTCAACGTCGAAGGAGCAACCTTTCGACCAAGGTCCCTGATGCCCAAGATCGAACGGTTTGAATTTCGAATTGTTGGAGGGAAAACGGTTCCCAGTAGTTACCAAGCGCAACGTGGCGTGGAAGTAGGCGTCGAGGGTTGTGAACGTGCCATGTGGTGTCACCACGAAGCGATATAACTGCCCAGCAGTTACTTAGGATTTTTAGTATAAATACTAAGTGTTCACGTAGTTATTAGGGGTGTTCATCATTGTATACAAGTCACTCATTTAGATTTAAGTACCCAGCGTGAGAGAAAGAATCATTGAGAATGTATGTGTGAAACACCATTTACCTTAATAGAAATCTTTTACATTCAAGCAATTTATCGCTTTCACTTATTTATCTTAGTCGAAGTCATTTATTTAACAAGCCTTTAATGCTTTTATTTACTTTATCAAGCTTTTCTCCATGCAATTTACTTAAAAGTGTCTCTACCTTACTTGCGTTAATCACCATTAGGATTAGTTGAAACTCTCTATTTTAAAGCATTTAAACGATAAAAATCAGCCATGTCTTAGGATCAATCTGATCAATCCTGCGAGTCACCAAATAAGTTACCTTTTGGAAGATCAGCAGTTGTTTACCATTTTTCACGGTAAACAAATTGGCACACCCGGTGGGACCTTGTGTTGATTTTACGAGTTTAGTCGTTTTTTATAAAACATACTCCTTTTTCGAGAGTATTGCATGTTATTGAGAAGTGGTAGAATATACACCAACGAAACCAATACTAGGAGAACAAGTAGAGAAATGGAGAATCCGCCAAACAATGGAGAAAACCCACAAACAAACGTGGGAGCAATGGTTATCCCAACCATAAGCGAAGTGGTAACCGCTGGTTCAACGCCAGCAGTAACGGTTACACAAACGGGGCCAATACCTTCATTTACAGGCCCCAGAATGCCTTTGGGAACTCCCCCACGAAGGGGAAACCAAGGAACCAGACCATATGTTCCCCCGGGTTTTTCAACAGTCTGGTTAAATCGAGAACCACCCTACGGCATGCCAACTTCTGAATTGACTAGCCTGACAAACGCTACGTCCACCTTTTCAGAACCTTTAGTGAGCGCCTCTTCGCCACTCCAAGGCTCTGGAGTTGGTATGGCGAACATGGGTAGGAACCAACTCTTAGGAGGAACGTCCCACGTAATGCCTGGCCTTACGAATGCCTCGACAGCAGTCTTGAGGCAGCAAATGGACGAAAGCAACCACGACATGGTTCAAATGTTGGCGCAAACTTTAAGTACAGTGCTAAATCCTCTAATACAGAATACCACCCAGTCGAATCAGCAAATGACTGCGCAAATGTCGCGTCTGGCTGACTTCTTTGGGGTACCCCAACCCATTCGACAGCCCTAAAGGGCACAGATAAGGGGAAACCAAGGCATACTTCTAGAGGAAGAAACCACTATTAACCAAGTCCAGCAGCCTGTCGAAGAGAACCTTAGGGTACAAATGGAACAACCCGGGGTCGAAGAGCCTAGAGTTATAGCCCCGGAAATAAGGATGGTTAATATAAACCAAAACGCTGACGAAGTAGTTCAGCAGATCCAATACCAGAATGTTGGTTTGGAGAATAACTTGACAGCCATGATTGAAAGAATCATGATGCAAAATGGGATGAATACGGGCTTCCGTAGGCCCAACTTCACATCCCCGTTGTCGGAATATGTGTTACAAACGGACTTGCCTCCTAGATGCAAAGTCCCTAAGTTCACTAAGTTTTCAGGGGACACGACAGAAACCACTGTCGAACATGTGGCAAGATATTTAATCGAAGCGAGAGAAATCTCAAACAATGAGAACCTAAGGATTAAGTATTTCCCAAGTTCCCTAACAAAGAATCCATTTACTTGGTTCACAACTCTCCCCCCCAATTCGATCCACCATTGGACCCAGTTGGAGAGATTGTTCCATGAGCAATTCTACATGGGACAAACCAAGATAAGCTTGAAAGAGTTGGCTAGTGTAAAGAGGAGATTCACTGAGCCTATAGACGAATACCTAAATAGGTTTAGATTGCTCAAGGCAAGATGCTTTACGCAAGTGCCAGAGCACGAGTTAGTCGAAATAGCCGCTGGAGGTCTAGATTACTCCATTAGGAAGAAATTAGACACTCAGTACCTGAGGGACATGGCCCAATTGGCCGATAGGGTTCGACAGGTAGAAAGCCTTAAAGCTGAAAAAGCTAGGGCGACAAAAACTCATAAAAGAGAAAAGATAGCATATGTCTAAATGGACGATGAAGATCCAGAAACATTCGACGAACTTATAGCCGTCGAGGAGAGTGAGGTCGATTTAGCTGAGTTAAAACGAGGGCCACCATACTCTTGCAAATTACTAGTCCCCTCAAGTGGAAAAAAACCCACTGAGTCTGAAAAGGCCAATGATAGGTTCCCTAAAAAGACTTACAGTTTTGATATTACGAAATGTGATGAAATTTTTTATTTACTTGTAAAAGATGGCCAAATGATAATACACCCGGGGGTAAAAGTGCCTCCTCTTGATCAAATAAAGAAAAGAGGCTATTGTAAATATCATAACTTTCTGGGCCATAAAACATCTCAATGTTTTCTTTTCAGGGATCTCGTTCAAAATGCTATCAAAGAAGGGAGGCTGAAGTTCGTTGACAAGGCCCCCGTGAATGTGGATTCGAGCCCTTTGCAGGCGGAAGCCCACTATGCTGAACCCTCAGGGGTAAATGTGATCGAAGCTTCCAGGAGTCAGGTGAAAAGGCCAGGGATAACTATGGTCGAAGTCACCAAAGATCATATCAATATGCCAATATTTGGCAGTTTTTCTAGGAACCTTTCTAGAAAAATAATCGAAGCAGTCCAAAAGGCCGCTGAGGGCCCAAAACTGGAAACAGGTGGAGTCTCAAAATGTGGAACTAAACCCACTTCCTACTTGGCTGCGGTGCAAGGCCAAACAAAAGGCCTGGAGGCTCAAATGAAGCAAATGACTCTTGCTACTAAAGACAACATGAATGTCAACATGGTCGAAATCTCTAAATCAAAAGTTTCAGAGGAATCCATCAGGCAAGAGCAAGCAAACAGAACAGCGTTCCCCCGAGAGAATGAAAATCTGGCAGAGTTCTTGCAACAAAGCCAGAAGAAAAAATCAGAAGTAATGTTGTGTCCTCGATGCAGCTCTATTTTTGACAAGAAAGCTGCTGAACACATCGAAGGTGTGAGAGCAGCAAACAAAAAATGGAGCAGAAATGCCCAAACAAGTGCAGGCTCTGATGTTCGACACGATCCTAGAAGAACCTATCAAAAGGGTTCAAGTCAGGAAAAGAGGCCACTAACTTTCAGGCCTCCAACCAATGTGCCAGTCGATACATGGCTCAAAACATCGAGTTGAAAGAGACCCAACGAAGAAAGGTGGCATTCCTTTGAAGTGCCAAGAGGTTCATCTTTGACACTCAAGAAAGAACCTCATGTAGGTGCCACCAAAATTTCTCAAGTATCGAGTAACTACAAGGGAAAGAACCCAATGTCTCAATCCCAGTGGAGAAGGTACCAAAGGCGGCGCAAGGCTGAGAGAGAGGCTGCCAACGAACCAAAACCAGAGTCGAGCTCAAATGTCCCCCAGCGAAAGCAAAGAAAGCCTTTGGAGAGGGAACCAGTGGCCAATAGATTGGTATGGCCTGATCAAGACGAATCTGGTGACGAAGATAGCTCCGAGTCTGACGACACATTAGACATCATGATAAATATAATTTCGGTCTTGCCAAGAGAATTTGGCCGCCAAATGGAAGTCGAAGCAAACGACTGGGAAGTCGAACAAGAGATGGCCAAGCATAGGCCAGTATGCTACTTTGTCATGGGTAATGGCTGCACTGAAGAGCAAAATGGTTTCTTCGAACCACCAACTGAGGCGATGAAAAGTCACCTCAAGCCTTTATTCATAAGGGCAAAGCTCGAAGAGGCCACTGTAAATAAAATCTTGATGGACTGTGGGGCGACTATCAACATAATCCCCCACTTCATGCTAAGAAAAGTAGGCAAGAATGATGAAGACATTAAGCCTCATAATATGGTCCTATCGAACTACGAAGGCAGAATAGGGACCACCATGGGTGTGATTCAACTAGACCTCAAAGTGGGATCCATCCTTCGACCAACCATGTTCGTGGTCATATCGGCTAAACCAAATTACAACCTACTGTTAGGCCGAGAATGGATACATGGTGTCGGAGCAGTACCATCGTTGATGCACCAAAGGGTGATATTATAGCGTCCCGATGGGATTGTCGAGAATATAGAAGCAGATCAGAGCTACTACTTAGGCGAAGTTAATCACCTAGGGAGAGCTGACTTCGACAAAAATTTGGCTCACATTGGGCCATGTCCAGCACCTGACTTCGACATGGCGCCAGCGCCAAATGCTTTTTGTTCCTTGTACCTGCATCCTGATCATGGGTTTCAATGGGATAAAGAAGACTTGTCTCACATTGATTTCAGTGGGCTAACTGACATCCAGCCAACTGGTTGGGGAAGCGAATTCAGTGATAATGACTGAGTCGCAAGCGTTACAGCGAATTTCGGCTTACGTAGCCGAAACAAGAATGATAGCGGCTCTCGAAGCCGAAGTAAAATATATGGCCACCAAGGCCAATGACCAA
Source organism: Vicia faba (assembly GCA_948472305.1). Lineage (NCBI taxonomy): Eukaryota > Viridiplantae > Streptophyta > Magnoliopsida > Fabales > Fabaceae > Vicia > Vicia faba. The sequence goes on from OX451740.1 coordinate 1,352,398,592, forward strand.
GTACTACCTTCTGCAGGTCCTGGAAAAGATTTCGACCCAGAGCCACCAGATATAGGTCCTGGAAAAGATTTCGACCCAGAACCTCCCGATATCTCGACAGAAGGAATGCAGGAACAGAGGCTCGACGCCATCTACGACGATGAGCCTTTGGGTTTCGAAAAGGACCCCATGGCGAACAACATCAAAATGTTAGCACATGATCCTTTAGAAGAAATCGACTTGGGCGAAGGGTTAGATAAAAGACCCACTTACATCAGTGCCAAAATAGACCCAGAGCTCAGGGTCGAAGTGATCCAATTACTGAAGGAGTTCAAGGACTGCTTTGCATGGGATTACGACGAGATGCCTGGTCTCGACAGAAGATTGGTAGAACTTCAGTTGCCAATCAAACCCGGGAAAAAGCCTGTCAAACAAACTCCAAGACGCTTCGCTCCAGAAATACTGTCGAAGATCAAAACGGAAGTCGAAAGACTGCTGAAGTGCAAATTCATACGAACTACGAGGTACGTCGAATGGATTGCAAACATTGTGCCAGTTATTAAGAAAAATGGTACATTGAGGGTGTGCATAGATTTCAGAGATCTGAATGCTGCAACACCGAAAGATGAATATCCTATGCCTGTGGAGGAAATGCTTGTCGACTCTGCCGCTGGCCACGAGTACCTGAGCATGCTCGACGGTTACTCAGGATACAATCAAATTTTCATTGCTGAAGAAGATGTGTCGAAAACATCTTTTCGATGCCCTGGGGGCCTTAGGCACTTACGAATGGGTAGTAATGCCTTTTGGCCTAAAAAACGCTGGGGCAACATATCAGCGAGCAATGAACTCTATCTTCCATGATTTTATTAACACTTTCATGCAAGTATATATTGACGATATTGTTGTAAAATCTGTTTCCAGGAAGAACCATATAGACCACCTTCGATAATCATTCGAAAGAATGAGAAAGCATGGTCTGAAGATGAACCCTTTGAAGTGTGCATTATGTGTGAAAGCTGGAGATTTCTTGGGCTTCGTCGTCCACAAGAAAGGAATTGAAATCAACCAGAACAAGATGAAGGCAATCTTGGAAGCGAAAGCGCCAACAAACAAGAAGGAACTGCAATCTCTGTTGGGCAAGATAAACTTCTTAAGGAGATTTATATCTAACCTAAGTGGAAAAGCGCAAGCCTTCTCACCCTTACTTCGATTGAATAAGGAAGGGTTCGAGTGGGGGAAAGAGCAACAAGAAGCCTTCGACAAGATCAAAGGGTACCTCACCAAGCCACCTATTTTGGTGCCTCCTTGTAGAAATAGGAGTATGAGATTGTACATAGCTGCATCCGACAAAACTTTGGGAAGCATGTTAGCCCAAGAGGATGAAAATGGAGTCGAAAGACCCATTTACTACCTTAGCAGAGTTTTGAACGATGCAGAAACTAGATATAGCGAAGTTGAAAAATTATGTCTATGTCTTTATTTCTCTTGTACAAAGCTCAAACAATATATAAAACCAGTCGATGTGTATGTTTCGTCCCATTTTGATATTTTCAAATACATATTGTCGAAACCCATCTTGCACAGTCGAATTGGCAAGTGGGCGCTAGCATTAACTGAGTATTCGTTAAACTTTATGCCTCTCAAGGCAGTAAAAGGACAAGTGGTAGCAGACTTTATAGTCGACCACTCAATTCAGGTACAAAATATAAATTACTTAGAGATAGAACCCTGGAAATTTTACTTCGATGCTTCCAACCATAAAGATGGAACGGGAGTAGGGGTCTTAATTATTTCTCCAGAAAAAATTCCAACAACATTCAAGTACAAGATAAAAGGTACTTGTTCGAACAATGAGGCTGAATATGAAGCTCTAATTACTGGCCTTGAAATATTGTTGGAATTGGGGGCAACTCGAGTCGAAATAATGGGAGACTCAGAGTTAGTCATTAAGCAAATCACAAAAGAGTATAAATGTATAAGAGAAAATCTCATTATGTACTTTGTGATAGCAAATCGTTTATTGAAAAAATTCGAAGTGGTTAATATTCGACACATACCTAGATTGGAAAACCAAATAGCCAATGATATGGCACAAATTGCATCTGGGTATAGGATTTCAAAAATGAGATTACAAAGAGCAATCGAAGTCCGAGAAAAAATGACAGCAACCAGCTTGTCTCCAACTGATTTGGAATCGACAAGACTAGGATATGCCGATCAAAGGGATTTCGAAATTTCGTTCATAGACAATTTATCGGATCAAGATTGGAGGAAACCCATTGTAGATTATCTACAAAATCCAGCAGCTTTGACAGAACGAAAAATTAAATATAGGGCGTTAAGTTACGTACTCATGGGGAATGAGTTGTTTAAAAAGACGTCTGAAGGGGTATTATTAAAATACTTAAGCGAAACCGAAGCATACATAGCCCTTTCGACTACGCATGCTGGAGCATGTGGGGCTCACCAAGTAGGTCATAAGATGAAATGGTTGTTGTTTCGACAAGGACTATATTGGCCCATTATCTTGAAAGATTGTGTCGAGTTCGCAAAGGGTTGCCAGGAATGCCAAGTCCATACTGGTATCCAACATGTATCAGCAAGCTAGCTTCACTCAATAGTGAAACCTTGGCCTTTTAGAGGATGGGCGTTGGATTTTATTGGATAGATTCGACCAGCATCATCGAAGAGCCAGAAGTATATACTGGTAGGCATTGATTATTTCACTAAATGGGTCGAAGCTATCCCTTTAGTCAACGCAGACCAAGAAAATGTCATTGAATTTATTCAAAAGAACATTATCTACAGATTTGGAATCCCTGAGACTATAACAACTGATCAAGGGTCAGTGTTCACTGGTCGAAAGATGCAGGAATTCGCGCAAGAAACAGGCTTCAGACTCCTAACATCAACGCCTTATTACGCGCAGGCAAATGGTCAAGTCGAAGGTTTGGATGCGAGAAAGCGTAAAGAGTCCAAATGAAGCACTTAGTGCTGTTTATAGTGATTGGAAAATCACAGGGCTCGAGGTCATTTAATGCCACAGACGGGAGTGGGGCACGTGGCACGCATTGGCGCTGTAACCGTTCTGAAAAACGGAAACGTTGCAGCATGCTTCCTTGATTTCAGAGAATGGTCATGATGACAGCGTATGAAAGGCCATTGTGCGTGCGAAGTGCCTTACTGAAGTGACATCTTGGGAAAAGTTGAAATGATGATTTTTTTTTAGATTGTCAGATGGTTGGTAGGAGACGAAAAGCGCACAAACTAATTTGTGGCTGAGAGCGAAGGACAGGTGTCGAATGGAATATCAAAGAATGCCTTTTTCTTCTAAGCATCGAAATAAGACATTCTTGGGGGGCAATTTGTTGGCTCCTAAATTCGACACCCACGTTCTATTATCATATAGATCATTAATTATGAGTTAGAAGAGTTTCCTACACAAGAAGGCTTCGATTAGATGATCACATTGAAGGCTTATCAAAGAATGACAAGATACTTAGAGAAATTTCTCTAAGTTGGAATCATGTTATTTTCAACGTCGAAGAAGCAACCTTTCGACCAAAGTCCCTGATGCCCAAGATCGAACGGTTTGAATTTCGAATTGTTGGAGGGAAAACGGTTCCCAGCAGTTACCAAGCGCAACGTGGCGTAGAAGTAGGCGTCGAGGGTTGTGAACGTGCCATGTGGTGTCACCACGAAGCGATGTAACTGCCCAACAGTTACTTAGGATTTTTAGTATAAATACTAAGTGTTCACGTAGTTATTAGGGGTGTTCATCATTGTATACAAGTCACTCATTTAGATTCAAGTACCCAGCGTGAGAGAAAGAATCATTGAGAATGTATGTGTGAAACACCATTTACCTTAATTGAAATCTTTTACATTCAAGCAATTTATCGCTTTCACTTATTTATCTCAGTCGAAGTCATTTATTTAACAAGCCTTTAATGCTTTTATTTACTTTATCAAGCTTTTCTCCATGCAATTTACTTAAAAGTGTCTCTACCTTACTTGCGTTAATCACCATTAGGATTAGTCGAAACTCTCTATTTTAAAGCATTTAAACGATAAAAATCAGTCATGTCTTAGGATCAATCTGATCGATCCTGCGAGTCACCAAATAAGTTACCTTTTGGAAGATCAACGGTTGTTTATCATTTTTCACGGTAAACAATGAATCCTCTCACTTATAAAGTGTTTAACCTCCATTTTTCAAGCAATGTGAAATGCCTAAGTCACACATGTATCACAATAATCTCCTCCTCAAGTGTGATTATATCCATTATGGTTCCCCTCAAGTGTGATTTCATTCATTATATTCATTATGCAATCCCTCAATTATAAGCTTTTTCATCAACATACACTTGTAATGTTGTTAACACCCTTATCATGTCATAGCCTGCAACGCAACATGTCGTTTGACTACCACCTTGTCAGAAAGACTTTCGATACAAGGAGTTGATCTCTTACTTGAAGCACCGGCTCTAATACCACTGATGAGTAAAGAGATGGGAGCTCTATATTGGGTCAAAGAGAAACTACACAAGTTAGATAAACACCACATATTAACCCAAAACCTTAAGATATTTTGTTCACTTATTAAATGTTCGACCTTTTTTTCAAGCAATGTGGAATTTCTAACATACACTTGTATCACAATAATCTTCTTCTCAAGTGTGAGTTCATCCATTACATCTAATATGATCCCCCTTAAACGAAAGTTATTTCATCCACATACAATTGTATCGCCATTGACAATCTTATCACGCCACGGGCGCTTTAATGGAACACGATGTCTGACCACTACATTATCAAAAAGACTTTTAATACAAGAAGTTGATCTCTTACTCGAACCATCGGTTGTGCTACTCTTGATGGATCATGAGGATAAGCTTTCATAATGAGTGAAGAACAACCATATGAGTAAGAGAAATCAAATATTCATTCAAAACTTTAAGATATTATATATGAATCATTTCACTTATAAAGTGTTCGACTTATATTTTTTCAAACAATGTGAAACATTCAACTCGCATTTAATGTCAACAAACTTATCATCTCAGCATCTAAACAAAATGCACGCCAATTTTATTTGAGTCGAATGGAAAAATGTTGCAATGCAAATACTTGAAAATTTAAAGTGCTTATTATTTATTAAAAATATAAAGTGTGATAATGTATACAAGTAGTGCAAAATAAACTTGTGAACTTGAAAGAAAAAAAAAATGAAAAATAAGTCAACTCGATAGTGCCATGAAAACGTAGAAGAAGACATTAGGTCGATCACACAACATATATAAAAATAGTGTGCCGAAGAACAAAATAATACTTCAATAAACACAGAATTCAAAAAAAAAAAAATCATAATCATGTTTATCCAATTCAATTATAACCACATAGTTAAAACTTACAGAAATCAACTACAGAAAGTTCCAATTCATCATTCAATGAACATGGTGTCATTTCTAGATATGCACATTCATGTTATTAATCCATGTTTGCAAAAATATGAACTCATTGTGTGGAATTAACAACTCAAAATGATAAAATCAGTGTGGCGTGCTTTTAAGCTGTTATTGCATCCAATTCATTTTATGCTGTTTGGAATATTCATAATCCATGCAATGTTTGTTATGTGAAAGTCTTCAGAGTTGGTTGACTTCCATGTATTATCTTGCAAAAATAGGTCAAGCTTGATTAGTGTAAAACTAGTTATGGTAGAACAAAGTTACTTTAGCAAGCAGATATACACTTAGCAATGTGACACTGTAATTCAAAATTGTCTTTGGCGCCAATTGGGCCAGCATTCACACAATCAATTGTAATACACACTTCAATTGTTCTGTCAATTTTGCGACGAAAGTGTAATGAACATAAACAAAAATCACAACGAGCAGAACACAGTAGCGAATGGTATCTACTTGAAGAACTCCATAACCCAAAAAGTATTAACATAACATTCATATCTAATGCCACGAAAACCAGCTCCATTTGCTAAATCCATGAATTCTTGCTCAGTTCGCTCTTTCCCACCTGGATTTTGAGTCATCATCAGAACATCTGATTGGGCTGCAAACTTCCAAGTAGCATTATTGTCTGGTATAATAGACATAACTGTCTCCAAAACAATCACCTTTCCATCATCGGGAATAGCATCATAGCAATTCTTCAAAACCTTCAAGCACTGCTCATCACTCCAGTCATGAAGTACCCACTGCACAAAATTTCAGCATTTATTTATATAATAACGTAACTTTCTCCAAAATATTGCATAAAACTCATCCAAAATGCATTATTTTATATTTACAAAGCAATTCACAATTCTGGGCTATAGTAAGACTGAAACAACAGTCCTCACCCGCTGATTGCATTTCTTCTGGAATTGTGGAAACACTAAGCATATTTGCTTTATGCTTTTATTTTTCATTTCTATTTTATTTACCCTACAAGTCTAAATGATAAATCAAGCAAATTATTATGTGTATGAAAAAATTTCACTTAGTTTTTTATCTCTTTTATATATTGCATCTACAATTCTCCCTCTCATGTCTTATGCCACACAACTTTGTATACATGATTGTGCAAGAACCCAAGATTATACCCAAAAAAAGGACTTAAAGGGCCCCTGATGGTCTCTTACAAGTTACAACACTTCAACAAGCTGCTACTTTGTCTTGGTAAAGAGAAAAATCCAGCAATGCCCTACACCAAGGGGTAGTGTGAAACAAAGAAGACCCTTGGCCTTTGAGCATATCTATTTGTATTTGTATATCATTAATCATGATCCCAGTAGATAGAGTAGTCTTCTAAAAATACATGTCGGTTACTATAATTCCCAATAGTGGATGCTGCAGTCCTAAACATCATGCTCCATTCGTTTTAATTATATGAAATCATTCCATGATTCAAATTTTAATTGAGCCAACTTTCAACATACCAAAGAAAAAGTCTAGGCATAGATGATATGAAACAAAACTTGCCAGAATTTGAAGCTTTAAGTCAACCCTTTTTACATGTTGAACATATGCTATTAATCATACACTTAGTTGCCATCACAATCATTGTGAAACTCTATACCAATAACCACTATGTTGATTCTGAGTCCCAACTGCCATTCAGTTTCAAAAATTTTGTCACTAATATTATATTGTTAACCCTTCAATGGCTGTTATAAACCACCTAAAGACAAGCTCAACAACTAATAGTAATAGTGATAATTGTTGATAATGAAAATAATTTTGAAACGTTGAGTTAAATTAAAAAGGTTTTCTCTTTATCTAAATTTAGAATATTTTTCAGTACATTTAATATTTTTCATTCAAAGTAAATACTACCCCTTAATCATCATTGCTATTAATTTTTCATAGGCAATTTAAAGAGATTGGTAACCTAAAAGCAAACACAAACATCCACTCACCTTCATAAATATGGCATCTGCTTTAGGCACACTTTCAAACATATCTCCCACAACGTGTTCAACTCCTGCCAACATAAGGTATTTTTTATTTTGATTAATGATGTACAATTGATATATATTATATGCCCAACATATAAACAGGATTAGAACTTATAAAAAGATTATACCAGGATACGAAGGGGCGTGCTCAATGACACGAGGCAAGTCGAAATTGATACCCTTTATATGAGGGTATTTTGAAGTGATCAAGTTAATGCTGATCCCAAGACCACCACCAACATCCACAAGCCTTTTTACCTCTTCAAATCCTCTGTAGCCTTCAAGAACCTTCTTCATTATTAAAGTGGAGTGATTGACCATCGCTGTATTGAAAACTTGATTAAACCTCGAGTCCAAGCTGAGATACTCAAAGGCATGTGTACCATGAACCCTGTTGAATGGAATACCCCCTTCCCGGATTGAATCTTTAAGCTGGGACCTACAATGTAATAAACAGTTATATATCTTGCCCTCCTAAATAAAGAAACTGCTGCATTGAAAAAGTCTTTATTGAAAGACTGATATACAAAACCATCTGTCGCTGCCCCTTAAAAGTGTTCAACTCATCTTTGTTTCTTAAGAAATTACCAAACTTCAAAAAACTAATTCATTTTCCACAATGAATTTGAACTCACTTCTCGCTAACATAAGAATGTATGATTAGTTAGATGGGAAATGAAAGTTTGATCGCCGAGGAATGAAAATTGACTGCATAAATGTATACATTGTAATGTCTCTAAACATAATGTCAAGCTTCACCGACGAAAACAATTCCCTACTTAATACTCACGACCTTCCTTTTAAGCCACTGTTTAACTACCATATAACTAGAATACCTTCATAAATTAGATTCTACCCCCCCACCCCAACAACATAAAAAAAAATTAAAAAAAACAACAACCAAGCCTTATCACACTAAGTGGAGTCAGTTACATGCATCAACTTTCGCCATATTATTCTATCCAAGACCATGCGTCTATCCAAATCATTAATCTCGAGATCTTTCTTAATAACTTCTCTTATAGTTTTTCTAAGTCTTCCTCTACCTCTAACTGTTTGACTCCTCTTCATCTAATCTACTCTCCTTATCACAAAATCTTCAAGTCTTCTCTCTACATGCCCGAACCATCTAAGTCTCTTTTCCACCATCTTTTTTCCGATAGGTGTTACACCAACACTCTCTAATAATTTCTAATCCCATCAACATAAAAAGAAGAAGAAGAAACTATGAATGAATTAGGCCCAACCACACATTCTTGACACATTGTAATGTCTCTAAACATAATATCAAGCTTCACCGAAGAAAAAATACCCACGACCTTCCCTTTAAGTCATTGTATAACTACTATTTAACTAGACTATACCTTCAAAAATTAGATTCCACATCAACATAAAAAGAAGGAAAAAAAAACTAAACAATTTGAAGTATATCCCTCTGGACTAACAATAAACGTTTGCTTCTACCGAACTCCGAAGTCATTAAAACAGAAAACTGTGTAATTTACTAAGAAAGCAAATCAGTAGTTAAGAAACTAAGTCAGTGTTATTGAACAAAATGTCTAGAATATAGTAAATGTACAGAATTAGGGTAAAAGGAATAGAATGAGTTGATAGATATAGGTTGATTATTGTACTTGAAAACCTAGAAAGAGATCCAGTTTATAGAGTTGGAAACTGACCAGCTTTCGAAGAAGACTTTATCATGATGCAATGCAATCAAAGGAGCCAACGAAACACCATCAGAATTAGGAGCAAAGAATTTAGCAACAGGAGTGATACTATAAAGTCTATGAAACGATCCAAGGTTTTGCTGATCAGGAACAACAGAGCAGTTAAGCACGGAGTGAGAAGCAAGAAGAGCGAGAATTCGATCTAACATTTTCGGAGCTTCGGGATTAGTGCATGAGAGACGAGAAGCGATTTCGTCGGGGGAGAGTGGAGAATCTGAATCGGAGTTTTGTAGGACCTGGAAAATGCCGAGTTCGGTGGCGGATTGAAGTGCCATCGAAAGAACGACGGAGTTGCTGAGCTGGACGGCGTATGCGAAACTTTCTTCATCTTGTAACTCTTGTTGCGTCATCGATTATGGTTCGATTTCGATCGATCTGCCGTCAACTTTTTGTTTTGTTTTGTGATTTTCTAAGGGTGTATTATTGATTATTTTACTATTTATTACAATATCAATCGTTTTCCTTAGTCCTTATCTACTTGTGTTGTCTTTTATATTTAACTTTTTTGTTTTTTCTTTTTGTGATTTTCTAAAGGGTGTGTTATTAATTATTTTATTATCTATTACAATATCAATCGTTTTCCTTAGTCCTTATCTACTTGTGTTGTCTTTTATATTTGACTTTACCTTTTTAATTTTAATAATAAACTTATAATAAAATAAATAAAGAATCACGTGAATAAAAACGAGGGTATGTATTTTTAGAATTTTTTCTAGCGATAATCTAGTTTTACAATTACAATATTTTAACAATTATATTTTTAAAAAATTACGCAAATAATCCGGTTTAAGATCTAAATTAAGTGAACATGTCATCTCACAAACATGAAAATTTAAATTTAGTCCGTCTAAACATTTCATTTAATGAAGTCTCTGGCGTCAATTGGAGCTAACGGCAGTTTACGTGGCATGACACGTGTAATATAAATTCATTTAACTTTTTTTAATAATTATAATATACTATTTCAATTCATATGTGGTATATGACTAATTAATAAAAGTTTTCCCCCAAAATATTCATTGACCTGACTCTTTCCTTTTGTGTGTCGCCTCCGTTTGGTTTTCATCTTCATCACTATTGTAGCGATAGAAATGTTTAAGACTAAGTCATGTGATTGACTAGACTTGTACAAATCAAAATAAAATCGTCACTGCACTTTATTGTTTCCAAAGGAATGGGAAAAGAGCGAATAACCAAAAAAAAAGGGGAAAGATTCAAGGTAAGGGGGTTGGTTATGCAAAGGGAAGATATTAGCACCCTAAACATCTACGGTACTCCGCAGGAACCTCTTTGAAAAATCTGTATATTTTGACTATAAAAATGTTGTATAAAAAATGGATGGTGGAGGTGAGAAAAGAAATATATTTTTATGGTTTTTGCACCCTTCGCGGTTGCAAACCTTTAGTGCCTACGTACCACCTTACGTTCAATAGGGGATCAGGGTACACGTAGTTCCTCTTTTAAAAATTCTAAAACACAAGTGTGTTGGTTAATTTTATGAGATAAGACATCATTATCATTGTGTTTACAGTGATTTCTGGTAAACAACCGCTAGTCCTCCAAACTATCGAATAATCTTACTGACTGTTATTCAATTTCTCTAGTAACTCGCAGGATCGACTAGATTGATCCTAGAACGTGTTGGTCATTAGGGTAACTCTCATGATCGAACTGGTATTCATGGTTGGTATTTAGAATGTTGTGTAGGTGCTTAACTTACTTCGAAAAATCTAAAGGTGTGATCAAGTAAATGTGCGCGAAACTAAATTGCATGAATAAAGTTAAATTGTAAAGACATGTAAAAACTGCATAAAAGACAAGTAAATGACTTCGAAGCATAAAAACAGTTAATGTAAAATATTCTCTGGAATGTAAAAGATTCGAAATATGAAGAAAGCGTTTAAATGCAAGAAAACTGTAAAATGGCTTTAAGTAAAAAAGGTGTTCGAATGATAAAAACTTGAAGATAAAGGCATGAAATGTATAACAGTTTCTAAAATGTAAAGTATTTGAAATGGAAAGAAAGCATTTAAATGTTAGGCATCAGTAAAAGACTTCGAATGAAAACATTTTAAATGCAAAAACTTGTAAATGGTATTGACATAAAGCTAAAGGAAAAAACTGGAAATGATAAAGAGTTTTCATTAAATCATAAACATGTGGTGTTATCATACGTACATTGCTTGTGCATTCGTTTCCCTAGCCATGTGGTAATTTGAATGTTTACTGAGTTTTTTGTACAATAGATATGACACACGAAATCCTAATGCTAAGACTTCTATTTATACTACTTCGACCATAACGGTCTTGCTATAAGATTCTGCCACGTTCAGAACATGCAGAGCAATGCCTTTCTCCTGCTTCCACGCGTCTTCGAATGCTCCAGCGCATATATTTCAAATTTCAAACATCCCGCTTGCATTTGAATTTCAAATGTTTTGGCACTTCTTCGCTTCGAACGCATTTCTTAGACACAGCCTTGTTATCATTTCGAGGCTTCTTTGAATATACTCTCATAACTGTCACTCGAAGCTCCAAACTTTGATATGCCCATTCGAAGCACTGCTTCTACCATTTCGAAACATGACGTTTTATTTCATTTCAATCGAAACGTCCAATTTACTTTGCTTCTAATAATATCATCAAAATCTTCAGCCAACAAAATGCCCCTTTAAAATATGTATTTCGATTCCTTTGAGAAATACTTATTTTAAACATATACACAAGATTTTGATGCGACCTTCGAATCATCGTAACATTTATTGCATATGACTCCAGTCACGTCAATCACAACGCTTTTCAGATTCCTTAACCGCCTTGAACCATTTCACAGCATGGTGCAGTTACAAAACAATGATTATCTTTAATCACGCCTATTACCAATGTTAACTTTACGCCACCTCTTCATCAAACCAACCCACGATTACCACGTATCACAACCTTACTCAGTGGATGCTTAAACTTCCACATTATAAAAAACCCATCAACTTAGTCTTTTCTTTTCTTCCTACTTTCTGAATCTTTTCTCCATCTTTTCTCACCGAAACCCTAATCTTCCAACATTCTTCCAACAATGTCTTCTTCAACTTCATCTCAAATAAAAAAGGCTTCTAAAAAGAAAGGAAAGACCGCAGGAACCATAATGGAAAGCAAGGTTGGCACCTACCAAGGTCAATCTGTTCTTGTTCCCCAGATGATCTCAATAGAGAAAGAAATGCTTTATGCATCCCAGGTACTAATTCCTACTAATGCTGCTGGCAAGAGGTTAGCTTTAATGGGCCCTCTTACAGTTTTTGAAATTTTAAAAGACACCAGAAAATTTTTCCCAGTTTGCTATAATTTCAAACCTCTGTTTAATAAAATGGATAGCCCCAAGACTATAGAGTCTTCTGATTCAACCACCGTAGAAAATCCAATCGTTCCTCCTAAGGACCCTTTCGTACTAGATTATGTAAAGAGTAACTTCAAACCGTTTCGATCTTGCCCCACCTCCGACACTGCTTATCATAACTGGTTTAATAAGGTAGAAGCTAAGAAATCCCAGCAATGGGAAGAACTAGGTATCTACAACTTGATTAAACTGTCGAAGCCAGGCTTTACTTATAGCCACCCATTGTTATTCGCGTCCCTATATTTCTGGGACAGTACTTACAATACTTTCCATCTCCCTGGTGGAATGATTACCCCTACCCTTTTTGACATAGCGGCCATTACTGGGCTATCACCAATAGGAGAAACATATATCCCTGACAACGAAGAGCATTCGAGTATTATCGACTTCGAAGTCAAGCTAGCAAGCTTTTCAAAGTTTATCAACCACTATCACACTGAAGGAGACAGTGTGTCGGATGTAGAACACATTGCTTTCCTTACCTTATGGTTGTCAAGGTATGTCTTTTGCAGCAGATTCCTACAGGTAGCCAGTAGGTTTATTCCTCTAGCTAGAGATTTGCATGAGAATCGGAGGGTGTGCTTAAGCGAACTACTATTAGTTGATCTTTATGAAAGTCTAAGGTCAGCTGTTTCGAGTCTAAAATCTCACACCTCCAAGAATATCCTGCTAGCTGGCCCTTTCTGGTTACTTCAGCTATGGCTAAATGCCGTGTTCGAACCCTCACTATCAACTGCCAATACTATTGCTGAACAAGACCCTGAAATAGCAGATAGAATCATCGAAGGCACTAGGCTGCAAAGACTAACCCCAAACGATGATAAGGATGACTTCAAAGTTCTATTCTCAAAATATATCATGATATTCTCCAAGAGGCATAAGTTCGAAGAGACCATGGCGCCTTTTGCTTCAAGGGCTCATGGACCTTCATGGTTCACCATGGCTCTCTCAGAAGCTGTCAAAAGAAAAGAAATTCAAGATGTATGGAGAGCCTTTTTGCTACCCAGACTAATCTCTTCAAGAATAACTCCTGCTAAGAATCAGATTTTCCTTTTCCCTTATCAGCCCAACTTCGTTTCGAGACAGTTTGGCTTGTGCCAACTAATTCCTGAACCCCTATTTCAAACGGAAAATGCCATTACCTATGGGCGAACCTTCAAGGCTAGAGAAGCCAAACTACAGCAGGAACAATACCAAGGCTTCGCCCATTTTGAACTCATAACCTTCGAACCTACACACCTTACAGCAAAGGGGTTTCTGGAATGGTGGACAAAGTTCTATCAGACTTATATGTTCGATACTCTTACTATTCAGCAGAAACTAACTGATGCATTCAATGTGCAGGTACCATCCAAGAAAGGTATGTTTACTCATGCCAAAGAGATTAAGGCTTTTCAAAATTATTTCGAAACTACTTATGATCCCACACACTTGGAATCCATGGTGCATCAAGCGGCTGAGACCTTGAAGGGAAAATTCAAAGAAAAAGTTTCTAAGTTAAAACTTCCTTCAGGGTTGTCACCTGAGGATAGGTATAGGTTGGCATTCGAAATGCATCCACCTAAATTTCCTAGATTACCTACCTCAGAACTGGCTCTGGCTTGGTTTCCTCCATACCCTTGGTGGTTCACTTGCAAAGAAATGTTCAAATATCTTCAAAAGAAACCAAAGCCATCTGAAACTGTGACATGGGCTCGACACTGGCTCCATGATTTCCCAGGATATCTTCGCTATGACCTTTCTGCCATGTCGATTAAATCTGATCAAGGCACAGGTGCGAATGCTTGGGAAAATCCCAAACGTTTCTCATTCTCTATATCTTTAACTTTTGCCTTAATTGTTTCGATTTTCAGCCATCAGGATAAAGACTGCCGCTTCAAAGTCAAAAGAAGGGAGCGCCTCTCAAGCCTCTATCGAAACCATTGATAATGTGACTCCATCCGAACCAACATCAATTGCTGCAACAACAACAACAACATCAGTAATAGCCAATGCTCCAACCCCACAGGTAATCACTTAGCCTTGATGTTTCGAATTCACTAATGTTTCATGATTTGCATCTAACTCTTTGTTTTAAATCTTTTCAGACCAACAAACTTCCGCCTACCACTCCAAAGAAGCGAAAATCAAACACTACTGGGGAAGACCCCAAGGCTGGAGGAAATTTACCAGCTGCTTCGAAGAAGAAGCAGAAGAAGGATATTTCAAAAAGTGTTGTACCAACTAGTGTCTCTGGACTCGATTCCAGGGATGCTGCTCCCTCACCTAAATCCAAAATTCCATCTTCGACCTCCAACATAATGTTGGAACGCATAGCTAGCAACCTCTCTTCTGAGAGTCCACAGGTAATTTGAACTTTAAATCTTTGACAGAATAATTATTCATTACCTTGGTGCATGCTTTTAATATTCTTTTGCTTATTTCAGGATATTTTAAATCCAGCTCTTACCACTTCGACCTCACCATCAAAAGCTGCTGCTCCGATCAACTCTTCTCCTCAATGAGATTCCAGCAACCTTGTACAGAACAAAGGTTCCTCCAATATGGCAGTTCTGGCTGGGGCTTCTGAGCAGCAAGATGATCAGAGTACTTCTCCTCCTCTAAAAGAAACAAATGAAGCAACACTTCATGAATCTGCAGAGGCTTTACAAAGAAATTCTCTTCAAAAGTCCCCTCTTGAAACCCTTCAAGAGGACCCAAAGGACACTCACGCTGAAGGAGAGAAAGCTGATTCTGGTCAAAGAAACGAAGAATCTGCAGAAGAAGGGTCTGAGGAAGGAGATGCCAACGATGGTTCGACTGCTGGGACAGAGTCCAATGCAAATAGCAGCGAAAACGAAGACATCGAAGTGGTGGATTTGGATGACGATGAAGAAGATAATGAGCATGAAACGAATGAAGGGGATGGTGACACAACCAGTAAACCCATAGAAGTCGAAATGGACGTGACTCCCCTGCGTGTGGAACTCCCTCAACCGTCTTTGTCCCGAATGACTGAAGAGGAGCTTGCTCTCCTGAGACGAAATGACCCTATTGGGTACATGAAGGCGAAGCTGGCTCAAAGGGATATTCCACCTGCTAGGGCTGGCACAAGTTCGACTAGCCATCCGCTTCCCACAGATGAAAGAATTGTACTTCTTAACAGGATCAGGAGAACAATTCTTGATGTGGATATATTCGAAGTGCTCAAACAGGATAGCACTACTTGCTACACTATGAAAGAGTTGCTTACAAAGGTCAACCTTGCTACCTGCTCCTTGCCAGTTAGTACTATCTTGTTCGATCTTCAATCTTTGTTGGACAACGTGACTGGGTACCTTCTCCAAGATGAATTTGCTGCCAGAAAGGTTCAAGAAAAACGCATTGCAATGGATGCTGCTTATGAACAAGCTTCGAAACTCTCTCAAGAAGCTGAGGATCAAGCCATGCATCTAAAGCAAGCAAAAACTGATTATGAGGCTCGAGCTGAGTCCATCCTTCTCTGGGAAAGGCAAATTCAGGAACTTCAACAGAAGGTTAAAGAGGCTAGAGAACAACAATTAGCCTACGAAACCAATACTGCTGGTAACCAATTCGAAGAGCTTCTCAACCAGGGGCTTGCAGAAATGGAAACTGCAGAACAACTCAAGGGAGAAGTGGCCACCTTAGAGGGGGCAAGACGTTTTGCTCAGCAAAGGCTTGAGTCTTTTCGAAGTACCTTCAACAGATTGAAGAATAATTCCTATTTCTAAATCTCAGTGTTCATTTGATTAAAATTTGGTTTTTTATATGTAATATTTGAACAACGCCATTTTGGCATCCCATATTGCCATTTTGGCATTTTTATGATATTTTGATTACGTGGTTACTATTCGAATCTCCTGCAGGCGTGGCTTATATTTCTTTAAATATTTCCCATTAACCTTTAGGATACGTTTATCATCCATCAACTCTTCGATTTCATATGCATTGTTTGAGAATACCTTTAGAATTCGAAAAGGCCCTTCCCAATGAGGTGACCATTTACCTAACGTTTTATTTTTCTTGTCCATGGGCAATATGACTTTCCAAACTAAGTCATTAATAATGAATGCCTTCCTTTTCACCCTTTTGTTATATGTCCTGGCCACTCTTTCTTTTTGTCTCATCAAGATTTCCAATGCATGTAATCTAACTTCGTCCAACTCAACTAATTCATTCATCATCATCTCCCAATATAATGCAGCTGGAATTTCGTTTTGTCTTTGAATTCGAACTGATTGTAGATGAATTTCTACTGGAAGAACTGCATCATGACCAAATGTGAGTTGGAAAGGCATGGTGTTAGTAGCTTCTTTAGGAGATGTTCTACAGGCCCATAGTATTTGGTCCAAAGTTTTGTGCCAGTTCCTTGGCTTTTTGCCAATATGTTTCTTGATTAATCCTATTATCACTTTATTAGCTGCTTTGACTTGACCATTTGCTTGAGCATAATATGGCGTTGATGTTAGTAATCTAAACCCCATTTCTTGGGCAAATTCTTGCATCTTTCTACCAGTAAACACAGATCCTTGGTCTGTGGTTATGCTCTCTGGCAATCCGAACCTATAGATAATGTGTTTTTGTATAAACTCAATAATAGCCTCTTGATCAACAACTATTAATGGTATAGCTTCGATCCACTTGGTAAAATAATTTATTCCTACCAAGATATATTTTTGTCCTTTAGACGAAGCAGGATTTATTTCTCCTATTAAATCCAATGCCCATCCTCTAAATGGCCATGGTTTGATGATTGAATGCAACTCACTTGCAGGGGCATGTTGAATCCCTGCATGTTTCTGACATTCCTCACATCCTTTAGAAAAGTCTATACAATCTTTGAGCATGCTAGGCCAATACATGCCATATTGAAATAACAGCCATTTCATTTTATGACCTGCTTGATGTGCCCCACATGCCCCATTGTGGACTTCTGACAATGCTAAGTATGCCTCACTTTCTCCTAGGCACTTCAATAATACGCCCTCTTGGGTCTTTTTGAACAATTCGTTCCCCATGAGGACATATGATAATGCTCTGTATTTTTTCTTCCTATCAACATTCAGAGTTGGGTTTGTTAAATAACTCACCAGTGGACTTCGCCAATCTGCATCTGATAAAGTGTTTATGGCTAATATTTCGAATCCCTGTTTCTCAGCATAACCCAATTTCATACTCTCTAGATCTGATGGTGTGAATCTAGTAGCCATAACTCTACCCCTTAATTAAACTAAATCCTCAAAGTTTCTGGCAGAAACTTTATAACCCGAAGCCAACTGTGCTAAGTCATTTGCTTCTTGGTTTTCTATTCTTGGTATATGTTGAATATCCATGTATTCGAATTTCCTAAGTAGCCTGTTGACTATGACGAAGTATATCATCAGGTTTTCCTTTATGCATTTATACTCCTTTGTTATTTGCTTGACCACTAATTCTGAGTCTCCTTTAATTTCGACTCTAGTTGCCCCAAATTCCAACAAAGCTTCAAGTCCAACAATGAGCGCTTCATACTCAACTTCGTTGTTCGAGCAACGAGGACCATCCAATTTATACTTGAATTTTGTTGGAATTCCTTCAGGAGAAATTAGAAGGACTCCAACACCACTTCCATTCCTGTGGGTTGAACCATCAAAGTATAATTTCCATGGTTGCATTTCGACGTAACTCATGACAGTCTGCTCAACCAATGAATGGTCCACAATGAAATCAGAAATCACTTAGCCTTTCACAGCTTTTAAAGGCATGAAAGTCAAATAATATTTTGGTAAGGCTAAAGCCCATTTACCAACTCTGCTATGCATTATTGGTTTTGAAAGCATGTGTTTAATGACATCGAAATGAGATGAAACATAAACATCAACAGGCTTTATATAATACTTGAGTTTCATACAAGAGAAATACAAACAGAGACATAGCTTTCCTAAATTGCTATATCTGGTCTCTGCATCATTCAAAACTCTACTTAAATAGTATATGGCTCTTTCGATACCATTGCTATCTTCTTGTGCTAACATACTACCTATACTAACTTCAGAGGCAGATATGTACAATCTCATGGGCTTCCCCCATGAAGGTGGAGACAAGATAGGAGGCTGAGAGAGGTATCTTTTTATCTTGTCAAATGCCTCCTGATGGGCTTCGTTCCATTCGAAGGCTTGGCCTTGCTTTAGACGAAGCAACGGAGAGAAAGCTTGGGTTCTTCCACTCAGATTCGAAATGAACCTTCTGAGGAAGTTAATCTTCCCTAGCAAAGATTGCAGCTCCCTTTTTGACGTAGGTGCTTTCGTCTCCATTATGGCTTTGGTTTTGTTCTGGTTGATCTCAATCCCTTTCTTGTGAACCACAAAACCAAGGAAATCTCCAGCCTACACAAAAAATGCACATTTAAGGGGATTCATCTTTAAGCCATGTTTTCTCATTCGTTCGAATGATTGGCTCAAATGATGCAAATGTGTTTCTGCAGATATAGATTTGATGACTATATCATCAATATACACCTGCATAAAGGTTTCAATGAAATCATGGAAAATCGAATTCATTGCCCTTTGATAAGTTGCCCCAGCGTTCTTTAAACCAAAAGGCATCACCACCCATTCGTAAGTGCCTAAGGCTCCTGGGCAACGAAATGCTGTCTTGGCAACATCTTCTTCAGCAATGAAAATCTGATTATACCCAGAGTATCCATCTAACATACTCAAGTATTCGAACCCTGCAGCAGAGTCTACTAGCATTTCTGCCACAGGCATGGAGTACTCATCCTTAGGGGTTGCAGTGTTTAAATCTCTAAAATCTATGCAGATTCTCAAAGAACCATTTTTCTTAATAACAGGTACTATATTTGTTAACCATTCGACATACCTTGTGGTTCTGATGAATCTGCAATGCAACAACCTTTCGATCTCAGCTTTAATCTTTGTGAGAACCGCTGGTGCGAATCTTCTAGGATTTTGTTTGATGGGCTTCTTGCCATCTTTGATTGGAAGTCTGTGTTCGACTAACTCCCTCTTTAAACCAGGCATTTCGTCATAATCTCATGCGAAGTAATCTTTGTTTTTCTTGAGGACTTCGATCACTTCCTGCTTGAGGCCTGAGCTAAGTTTTGCACTTATGTAGGTTATTTGTTTCGTGTTTTCATCCCCTAAGTTCACTTCTTCGAGTGGATCCTGTGCCAACATTTTGGCACCTGAGTCTATGGGGTCCCTTTCGAAGCCTAAGGGTTCTTTATCATAGATGGCGTCCAGCTTTTGATCTATCTCAATTTCTTTATAGGGTGAGCCTTTCGAGCCATCCCCACTTATTTCGTTCATCTTCACAGCCAATTTATTTATTTCAGCCTCTAAGGCCGCCTTTGATTCGTTCTCAGCCATATAGGCCGAAATCCTTTCGAAAAAGGAGGACTCAGTCATGAGTAAGGTTATCGAAGTCCCAGCCTGGTGGCCGTCTTTGTATAGTACTTTCGACTCCTTTGTCATCACTGATTATTCTTCTATCCCAGTATAGGCCATCATAACGAAGGGTCATATAGTAGTGGGCGTTTCTGGTTTCGTTGATTTCATCATTTGGGACACAAGGAGCAATCTTTGCCAGATGCTTGTCATAATTCCTCTTGTCAACTAAATTGACTGTTGACATGAAGTAACTCTGATCTGCTTCAATGTTTTCCACGATCCCATCTTCTCTCCATAGAACTAATCGCTGGTGCATTGACGAAGGAACTGCCCCTACGCCATGGATCCACTCCCTTCCCAGCAACAAGTTGTAGTTGGCCTTGGCTTCGATCACCATGAACATGGTGGGCCTACAGCTTGAGCCTATTGTCAAGTCCAATTGAACCACCCCCAGTGTTTTGCCCGCTTTCCCTTCATAATTGGATAGAACCATATTGTGGGGCTTGATGTCCCCTTCGCGTATTTCTAACCTTTTCAGCATGAAGTGGGGTATCAAATTGACTGCAGCACCCCCATCCACTAGAACCTTATTCACGCCATGGGCACCAAATTTTTCCCGAATAAATAGTGGCTTAAGATGGTTCTTCATAGCTGGTTCTGGATGTTCGAAGAACGCATTTTGCTCCTCGACAGCCCCATTGTCCATCACATAGTAGCACACAGGCCTATGCTTCATCAAGTCTATGGTATCTTCTTCCTCATATTCATCAATTTTAGTTTCCTGTCCAAATTCACATGGAAGCACAGATACCACGTTGCAGTTTAGGTTGAACGAAGACTCCCCCTCTGATTCGAAGTTATCCATTATCATATCTTCATCTTCTTCTGGGCCTGGAGTGTATTCCTTTGGTTCATCCAGTTGTACTTCAGAGAAAAGCCTCCTATTAACTGGGGGTTTGCCTTCAGTTTGATTTTTTGGTGTGGGTTTGTTGGTGCTAGATTCACCTTGGTTCTTTGTTGAAGTTGCCCCTTTATTTGCCACAACTTCCCTCTCAGCCTTTCGAATCCTCTGTTGCCTTCGCCACTGGGATCTCGACATGGGGTTCCTTCCTTTGTAGTTCTCTAATCTCACCTCTTCCCTCTTCGCTATGTTGAATTTCCTTCTGTATTTCATAGCATGGCGTGCGTTTCGTTCGGTGTTTCTCCATCTGTCTTTGCCTTTATCATTTCTGACTTGCAGCCATCTGTCTGTTGGCACTTCAGCAGGGAGTTTGAACGTCACTCTTCGAGCACCCTTGGGATGAGGGCTATCAGGCCTTCGTTGTTTGTATTTGCTATCGAAACGTGGGCCCATCTGAACAGTTTCTTGATGGTTCCAGCAAGGGGCGAAGGGAATTGTTTCGAAGGCTCTGGCCATGCTTTGATCATACACAGCAGAACACCTTGGGCATATCAAGCACTTGGTTGCCCCTTTGTAGCAGCGAAACACAAATTCCAACAAGCTTTCTCCAGCCTTAGGATAACACCTGAATAGTTGGTTATCCTGGCGCCAGTTGTTGCCAGTTCGCCCCCTCTGTACCCTTTTGAAGTTCGCAGCGATTCTCTGATTGCAGAGGATGCTGCACCTAGGGCATAGTATCATCCTTGTATCTTCTTTGTGGCACATCATGAGGTAATCCTTGAGACTAGCATCTCCAGCATGATTATCCTCCATTTTATACTTCTCTTTTTCTAAGTATCTTTCTACCTCCTCCATCTCAGAGCAAGGTCTCTCCATATCCACCATGTTTACCTCAACATCCTCCCCCTTGGCTTCATCATCTCCCCATCCTGTGGGTTTTATATCTTCAATGTGGACTTTTGAACTCTCTGGGGTAGAATATTTGACCAAATAGTCAAATTTTCCACTGGGTTCCCCTAAAGTGTCCCATATTTCTTTCTGAGGGGAGGTTGGCTTCGTGATTTGGACTTTCTCCAATTCCAGCCTCAGGCCTTCAATGACCTGTGTCAATTCTTGGTTTTGATTTTCCTGGCCTTCAGTAGCCTGGATTCCTTTTGCAACAGCTAAAGGTGCTGCTTCAATCGAAGTCTATGGTTGTTTATGAACGTCTTCAGTGACCCCCTTATCGACTTCGACTATCACCCAGCTTTCGTTTTCAGTACCTTCCTCTCCTATTGGGGCATCACTTTGGTCAGCTTCCACCATGTTAATCTCTCCAATGCATGCAGGCTCGGAGTAATTGGTGTCTGCGACGTCCAAAGGATCTTCGTCCACTTTCATTTTTGCTTTATCAGCAAACTTCAGTCTGCCATCTTTAATTGCATTCTGAATTAGGTCCCTGAAAAGAAAACACTGTGAGGTTTTGTGGCCTAGGAAACTATGATATTTGCAAAATCCTCTTTTCTTTCTTTGATCTAAAGGAGGTATTTTGATATTTGATGGCATAATGAGTTGGCCATCTTTGACAAGTAAATCAAAAATCTCGTCACATTTAGTGACATCGAAGGTATAAACCTTCTTTGGGAATTTGTCACTTTTCTCATTTTCAACAATTTCTTTCCCTTTTGTGGGAACTAATAATTTTCAGGAGTAAGGTGGTGCCTGTTTTAATTCAGCAAGGTCGATTTCGACCTCTTCGAATTCGAATTCAGGATAATCTTCTGCTTCCTCAGTTCCAACATAGGAGATCCTTTCCTTCTTGTTATTTTTAAAGACTCTGGCCTTTTCGGCCTTTAGCCTTTCGACCTGTCGAACCCTATCGGCTAACTGAGCCATATCCCTCTAATATTGAGTGTCTAGTTTCTTTCGAATAGAGTAATCCAAGCCACCAGCGGCCATTTCGACTAACTCATGTTCAGGCACTACTGTGTAACATCTGGATTTCAAAAGCCTGAATCTATTCAGATAGTCATCTATGGGTTCAGTGAACTTTCTCTTGACACTGGCTAATTCCTTCAAACTTATTTTTGACTGTCCCATGTAAAACTGTTCATGGAATAATCTCTCCAAAAGAGCCCAAGTATCAATGGACCCAGGAGGCAAAGTGGTGAACCATGTGAAGGCGTTTTTAGTCAGGGAACTTGGGAAATATTTGATCCTGAGATCTTCATTATTGGCTATATCTCCCACTTCGGTTAGATATCTGGCTATATGTTCGACTGTTGACTCATTGGTATCCCCGACAAACTTTGTAAACTTAGGGACTTTATATCCCCTTGGTAAATCAGTATGCATTATGTAGTCTAATATAGGAGAAGCATAACTTGGCCTTCTAATTCCTGTGTTGAGGCCATTCTGGGCCATGACTCTCTCTATCATGGTGGTTAAATTATTTTCTGCCAAGATGTTATCGTTTTGAATTCTATGAACGACTGGATCAGCATCTTGATTTCGACCCACCATGACAACCCCCCTAGGTTGTTCTTCTCGAAACTCTGGGACTTCCAGCCTTTCGACCCTTGCCCCTGGTTCCATAATTTCTCTTTGTGGGCCTTGGATCATTGGGGATTCTAGCCTCTGTGTCCTTGCCCCCAAGTTAACTTCTTCTCTGGGTGGTCTATAGGTTGGGTCGTCAGCAACTTGTTCTATAATAGGTACGTTCGCTCTAACTCCCACCTGATTCTGCCTACGCCTCTCTGGGGGAGCAAATAAATCTGCTATTCGACTCATGTTATCTGCGTTTTCTCTGTTTGTCACAGTCACATTTTGTACTATTGGGGCAAATATTTCCTGCATAGTTTGTGCTAACACCCCTATCATATTATGGTTACTGTCATCCATCAATTGCCTAAAAGCCAACTGGTTTTCTGTGGTTAAAATAGGCATTGCGCTATAACCCACTGACCCTTGGTTATTTGTCATAAACTGATTCGTCCCAGACCCAGACCCTAATTGTGGTGATGAATTCGACGTGGAATTATGTAAGCCTGCCATAAAAGATGTTGGCATTCCATAAGAGGAGTTTCTGGTTCTATTACCATCGAAACCAGGTGGTCTAGTTAGTGGGGTGGCGAAATGGGTTTGTGTCCCTGATGGTGGGACGAATCCCCCAGGATAACCAATGGTTCCAGTACTTCCTAGGATCGAACTATTAGTTGATATGCCACTTATTCCATTAGTGGCTATATTACTGGTAGAGGATGCAACAGACTGTGCATTCGAAGGGATCACATTAGATGTTCCCATCGAAGCGGACATATTAGTGCCTGTTGTATGTGGGGAATTTTGTTCCCCTTGTTGATTGTCAGAATTAGACATCTTGTTCAAACGTTTTCTTCTGGATAAGGGTTGGTTGCTATTGGTTATTTTACCACTTCTTAGGTTCATAAAACAACAAACTTATCACTCAGAGGGTATTTTTATAATGGTTAAGTCTCAACAATCTTTATTTTGTTCTAAATTCCGTAATGGCCAACTGTGATACGGTGGGAGAACTGACTGTGAATTTTGCGTTTGTTTTCGCAAATGTTTCGGTTGAGCAAGAGTCGCCATAAAACAACAAACTTATCACTCAGAGGGTATTTTTATAATGGTTAAGTCTCAACAATCTTTATTTTGTTCTAAATTCCGTAATGGCCAACTGTGATACGGTGGGAGAACTGACTGTGAATTTTGCGTTTGTTTTCGCAAATGTTTCGGTTGAGCAAGAGTCGCCACTGACTTTTTATTTTATCCTAAGGAAAGGTTAAAAAGCACAGCAAAAACCTTTGAGATGTTTTCTTGGGTTCGGGGAGTAGATTATAGAAAGGGAAGGTATGAGCACCCTTTCTATCCATGGTTATCCATGGGCTCTTAGTTACTTGCTTAGATCACTTGCCTTTTGTTTTCAATTGTTTGAAATGGTGCTCGTGTGTGTGGGTTTGAAAATGTTTTGAAAAGAAGCCAATGTGGTGGCAACCTTTGTAATGATCCATGTTGGGATGTATACAAAGGTGTATGTATTTAAAAAGGTTTTCATTTGTTTTTGAAAGTTGTTTTGAAAGTGTTGTGAGATGTGGTTTTAGAAAATAGGCAAGTGTTTTATTTTTGCAAGTTTGATTCAAGTAACTAAGAGGTTATCTACTCCTAAATTTCTCAAGGTTTATTGCTATGTTTTAAACCTTTTAACAAGTTTGTTCCATCATTGTATCTGATGGACAATCTCATGTTAGGATGTGAAAGGGACGGGCGCGGGTCATCCTTTAGACCATAATTGCAATGGTGTCAAGTATCTTTGGGCAATTTTCTTTAAGGGACTTGATCATTTGTTTAGGCAACATTTTGAAAGCGTCATCGAGGGACTATGATCATTTTGATTTGTGTTTGTTTTGCCCAAAGAGACCTAACATGCAATATGGCCCAATTTTGAAAGGCAACAAGTGGAATACCCTAGGGGGTACAAGTGTGATTTGTGTGTCCATTTTCATGCTTGTTTATCTTGAAATTAGGTCAAAACTATTTTCGTTGTTTTTTCGCATTCAAACCCTAATTCTAACATGGTATAATTAGAAAGCAATAAAGTGCGAAAATAAATTTACTAAGCTATTACAAAACCATATATGGGAAGGGGGGTACAAATGTTCAAATGGGGATTTTGACAAGGAATTTAAACCTAAACTATTACATCAATATTGAAATATTTAATTGCACAATTTAAATAAAATAAGAATAAATATGCAAGATGCAAAAAATGGTTTTTGTATATATGAAAAAAAAGTATTTTTATATGTCAAAATAAACAAAAATAAAAGTATTATTTTTTGGGAGTTTTTCATGTTTAGGGTTAAACCCCAATTCTATTAAATAAAATGCATTATTTATTTATTATGTACAAGTATTTATTTATTGTATACAAAAATAAAATAAAATGAAGTATATTTGTCAAAAGATATTTTTATATTTAAATATTAATAAAAATAAAAAGTATATGTATTTTTCATTTTAACCCTAAATATATTAATATATATATATATATATATATATATATATATATATATATATATATATATATATACATATATATATATATATATATATATATATATATATATATATATATATATATATATATATATATATATATATATATATATATATATATATATATATATATATATATATATATATATATATATATATATATATATATATATATATATATATATATATATATATATATATATATATATATATATATATATATATATATATATATATATATATATATATATATATATATATATATATATATATATATATATATATATATATATATATATATATATATATATATATATATATTATTTACTAAATATGTATTATATATACAAGTTAATAATATTTAATATTAAATAAAAAAGTATTTTTTATAAAAAATATTTTCAGTAGGTAAAACAAAAATAAAAATGAAAATAAAAGTGTTTTTGCATATTTCTTAGTATTCTTTAATAAAATGTATATATTTATTTATTTGTGTATAAAACTAAATTAAACAAACAAATACCTAATAAATTCAAAAAGGGTGTAAAAAATTATTTTTATATTTTTTATATTATGAGGAAAAATAAATAAGTCAAACTAAAAAAAGAAAAGTCAAAAAACATTAAAAATAAACAAAATGGGCTCAGGGGGTTCTGAAGCAATTGTATGGTGCAAATAAGAAAAACATTCCAGGCCCAGCCCAGAACCAGTCATCTTCAACCTCAGAACAAACTTGTTCAAGCAAGCACGCGTTTCCTATCTCCCAATTCCTGGACTTTTAAGCAAAACTTTCAACATGAAAAGTGTAGAGCATGAGAAGAAGAATCCAGGGATATAAAAAACTTGACTTAACTCTCTAAGATGAGGGAGAATTTCTTCTCTCCCAATTCCTGACCTAGTTTTTCATCAATGTTCAGACTCAAAATTCTTGCAGCACACATAATATAAATGAAATCTAATCATATGGGCATGTTCAGGGCTATGTTTGTGACACGTTTCCTTCATAAACCTAAAGCTAACAATGCCTATACTGAGAGATAGAACTTCATGAACATACCTGTTCAGTTGGAATCGTGCCTTGCAATGGAGGAGTTTTCAGAGCAAGATGATGACTTGTACAGCTTCCTTGAAGTGTGAGGATGCTATTCCAAGTTCTACTTTGTCCTGAAACTTCTTGAATCGTGCTAGAGAACTTCAACTGCAAAACAAGAAAATGAAAATGGTGGAACTGGTTAGAGGAGTTACATGTCGTGTTTTATGTTTTGGTTAGCTTGCATTGATGGTAGGGAAAGTGTTTGATGAGCTTTTAGCAAGAAAGCATGACAGGGATGAGAGTTGGAACTCAATCTGCAGAGGTTACTCTGTTTGGGCAGTTTGAAGGTGATTTTGAGTTTGTGGAGGTATTGGAGGTCTTAGGGTCGTGCTTCAGCTTAGGATCAATGTTTGTAATGTGTTTCATCACTTTCTCTAAGGCTTGGTTGACTGATATGGAAGTTGGTACATGTTATGCTATCTTTCTTGAACTTTAAGCAAGCAATGGTCAAGTTGTATTCTAGACAGGTAGAGGACCCCTAAACATGCTGCAAAGCCTTGCCTTGATCAGTGCAATATGTCTCATAACTTGTGCCTCTGAGATTTCTTTGTACTTCAAAGATATGAGAACTTGACATAAAGCAATCTTTTCAAAAATGGCTAAAATGCTTTTTCCATTTATGGCCTAATCTTTTGGATACACAAAATAAGGCTTTGGCACAATGAGTATGCATTAAATTATTGAGTGTTGGATGGTTTAGAGACCTGTAATGTAGCATAAACCAAGCTGACTTGAAAATGCATAAGTTATGAACATGGAAATTGGTCAATTCAAAAGTGAGTTTTTTCCATATTGAAAAATTCGATTCTCTCAAGTTATGAGGTTGTTTGATGAGTTCTTGGACATTTTGGAAAGCTTGGAATGTGTACTACAATCCATCTTTGAAGTGAAAATTGAAATTCCAAGTGGAAGTGTATGAAAAAGGGTCTTGAAGTTAGGTAAAAAACTTGCCTAAAAAGGTCAAAATTTCACTAAGTTAAGAATGGTTTGGCACCCTTGTTCCAAAAATTGTAACTTGAGATACAAGCCTCTTTTGGGAAAACTTTGTGAATCAAAGTTGTAGATTATGCAATAGGTTACAACTTTCATGTTTTGACTTTTTCTTGAATCCAAATGAATCTTGGTGAGAAAGTGGGGCAAAGTTGGGAAAAAATTAGGGTTTTTCATAACTTAGAAAAATTCTAAGTTATGAAAAATTCTCATTTCAAACCCTAATTTGCAATCTTTGATTTCTTGGTGAACAAGTTTCATGATTTGGCATGTTTTGATGAAAAATGAATCTTGACCCTTGATTTTGACCAAAAAGTCAAAGTTTGACTTTTCAGTATACAGTCAAAATTGATCAATTGACTGGGAAATTCAACTATCAATCTTGTGTATTTGGGATCCTTTGAACTTGTTGAGCATGTCAAGATAATTCCATGGGGTCCTTGAGTCCATATGTGAGCTTGGTTTGCCATTGGCTAGGTCAAACAGTCAAAAATTGCCTTTGTGCAGTCAAAACCCTAAAAATGACCATTTTGCCCTTTTGATGATCTGATCAAATTTCTTGTGGAATTGTGATCCAAACTTGATCAAATGGTCCATGTGAGTTCACAATGTTGATGTGGGTCAATTTTCATGAGATTTGACTGTCAATTGGCCACAGTTGACTTTTTCCCCAATACAGTTGATTTCTAGGTCAACTGTCCAATTGACTGGGCAAAATTTGGAATCAAGACTTGAAACTTGGTATGGATAAACTTGGGAGTCCAACATGAAGCATGAAAGTCATCTTAGGAATTTTAGGTCAAAATATCTTTGTGCAAACACAAACCCTAATTTGGGTCAACAGTGCAAGGAGAAGTCTTGAGCAGAGGAAACCCTAACTGGATCTTGATTTTCAAGGGTCTTGTGATGAGAAAATGTTGAGGAAATGGGAGGGCAAATTTTGGGGTACAACAGTTGCCCCTGTTCAATCTTCTTGAACCTGAAGAGTTAGATTGGCAAGTTTGCCTTTCGTGACTCGAGGGTAAAAGGAGATTGGACACTAGAGTGCCCGGAAATTTGCACTCGCATGTTGGAGTATTAGCAATGTGATGTCGGGAATGGGCTTGCAGATGCCATTTGGAGAGATGGTGGATAGGGAGATGGGCTTATAGATGCCATCTAGAGATGCGACGGAACTTTGTCGGGAATGGGCTTATAGATGCCATTTGGAAGTGTTGATCGCACAAGAGATTCCTTAGCGAGAACTTGTGTATTTGAGAAAGACAGATGTTTTCCCGGCTTGTTACAGGTGTTTGATCTTCAATCTCCTTATGCAGATATGCCCTGGCTAGATACAGGTATCGAATCTACAATCGGTTGCTCACAGATGTGCCCTGGCTGGATACAGGAGTCGAATCCGGAAATAGTCGTTAATAGATATGCCCTGGCTGGATACAGGAATCGAATCTTCGAACTCTTCAGACGTGCCCTGGCTAGATATAGGAATCGAGTCTGGAAATGGTCGTTAACAGATATGCCCTGGCTGGATACAGGAATCGAATCTTTGAACTCTTCAGACGTGCCCTGGCTAGATACAAGAATCGAGTCTGGAAACTGATCACTCTCAGATGTGCCCTGGCTAGATACAGGTATCGAATCTGGAATTGTGACAGTTAAAGGTAGTTGTCTTTGGGATTGTCTTTTTCCCTGAAAAGGCAAAAACATAAGTTGTATGCAATGTCATGATGTATGATATGCATGATGTCATGATGTTCAACATGAGATAGTGTTGTATGCACTTTATCATGTATGTAAGCAAGATGTATGAAAATGTGAAATGTTTATGAATGTAATTTCGTCTTAGGAAAATAAATCCTTGACGACCGGCCGGGGAGTTGCTCTGTGGAAGAGATACTTTGCTGAAGTTTTGATGAGAGGTCTGCTGAGGACTTCAATGATGGATTCCGCTGGGGATAATGATGATAAACTCCGCTGGGGAACACCAAAGATAAACTCCGCTGGGGAATAGGAAGAACTTTGCCGAGGGCGATCTTCCGTGGCAGATAGCTGAGGATAACCCAGTTATAAGCCCTTGTGAGGAATAACTTTGAATAAAGCTCGGGAGAGACGTCCGTATTCTGTAGGGGATAAGTTTCCGGAATCTACTGGAGATAAGCCTTAAGACTTGCTGGGGATAAGAATTCCGCTTTCCTGGGGAAACTTTTTTTGGAATCGCACTGGGGTACTGATATTCTGCCGGGGAACCATATTAGGTCAAGACTGCCGGGGACGCTTGCTAGTGAATGCCTATATTCCACTGGGGAATGTTGTGCCTTTTCAGGATTGACGGGGAACCAACTCTGCTTGGGGAAAGTATTGCTGAATCTTGTCTTACTCTGCGAGAAGTCGAGAGAACTTGGTCACATTCTTCAGTTAAACCTACCTTGGTACCTTGGCGGACAAGGCAACCAGACTGCATCAGACAACCTCACATTGCCCCTGTTTCTGATGTCACCTGTAATTAGTCTTTTGTTTCATATGCAAATATTTATGAATCAGCAATTTAATGTCAAATGCATATATCAAAAATGAACATTGGACGTTCTTTGCAAGACAAAACAGAAAAAGGAAAAACAATGGCAATTTGTATGGACAAGTGAATTTGTATTTGATTTGAATTTTGCCTGTGAATAGGCGTTTTTGTACAAGAGGCTGACATCCTAGTAAGAGGATGCCTCCGAATGACATAGAATTTTACAATTTTGAAAAGGAAACAAAACAGCTATGTGAACAATCCCACTGGGTTCCAACTCTGCTATCGCCTTTATGTCTTCAAGCGTCTCATCACTTTGCTGCCTAGTTGAAGATGAAGCTGATTGGTCGATGCCGAAATCTGAGCCAGACAGTTGATGCCGAATTCCTGATGCGAAGTGATCCAATGAGACATAGTGTTACGCTTTATCCCTAACTTTTGCCTGGACCGCCCTTTCGGGTTTTCAGTCCACCGGGATACCCATTTTTGCCCAAGCCGCCTTTTCAGGTTTTCGACTTGCCGGGTGTACAGATTTTTTTCATTTCATCCCTTATTTTTTCCCGAACCCTTTTGGTTCGCCGGGAAGCCCTTATTTTTGCCTAGGTATGTCAACCTAGCGGGTCTTTTATTCATGCGTAGTATCTTTTTACTATGTATGCATTGGCGGGGTGAGGAAGGTCGTCACCATCCATGGTGGTCAGGATCAAGGCTCCTCCTGAGAACACATGTTTAACCACAAATGGCCCTTCGTAAGTAGGGGTCCATTTGCCCCGGGGATCACTTTGAGGAAGGATGATGCGTTTGATTACCAGGTCCCCAACTTGATACTCTTGTGGTCTGACTTTCTTGTTAAATGCCCTGATCATCCGTTTTTGATACGTCTGACCATGACAGATAGCGGTGAGCCTCTTTTCGTCAATCAGGTTTAATTGATCAAGTCGAGTCTGGATCCAGTCATCTTCATTCAAGTCTGCATCCTTCATTATCCGGAGAGAGGGTATCTGGACTTCAATTGGCAAGACTGCCTCCATGCCATAGACCAAGGAGAAAGGAGTTGCCCCGGTTGACGTCCTTGCTGAGGTACGGTACCCATGAAGAGCGAACGGTAACATCTCGTGCCAATCTTTATAGGTCACTGTCATCTTCTGTACAATTTTCTTGATATTCTTATTAGCTGCCTCTACAGCCCCATTCATCTTCGGCCGGTAGGGTGAAGAGTTGTGGTGTTGTATCTTGAATTGTTCGCAGAGTTCAGTGATCATCTTGTTATTGAGATTGGTACCATTGTCCGTAATGATTCTTTCCGGGACGCCGTATCGACAGATCAGATTATGCCGGATGAAACGTGCCACGACGCTCTTGGTTACCGTTGCGTAGGAAGCTGCCTCAACCCACTTCGTGAAGTAATCGATCGCTACCAAGATGAAGTGATGCCCGTTGGATGCCGTCGGTCGGATCTCACCGATCATATCAATGCCTGTTTCCAGTGATTTCTGGTAAACAACCGCTAGTCTTCCAAACTATCGAATAATCTTTCTTACTGTTATTCAATCCCTCTGGTAACTCACAGGATCGACTAGATTGATCCTAGGACTCCTTGGATATTAAGGTTACTCTCACAATCGGACAATTATTCATGGTTGATATTGTATAAGTGTTTGGCTTATTTCGATCTCTCTCTAAGAGTCTAAAGATGTAATCAAAATATGTATGAAAACTAAGTTATACGAATAAATGCTAATTGTAATGCTAATTGTAAAGACATATAAAACTGCATGAAAATGAAGTAAATGGTTTCGACTTACAAAACGTTTAACATAAAAGGTTTCTGGAATGTAGAAGTTTAAAATGTGAAGAAAGCGTTTAATGCAAGAAATTTGTAAATGATTTCAAGTAAAAGTATGCGTTCGAAGGACAAGACTTGAATGTAAAGGTATGAAAAATGTGATAGCTTTCAGAAATATAAAATGCTCGAAACATAAAGAAGATAATAAAATGTAAAACTTTGAGGAAGAGACTTCGAAGTGAAAAGACTGTAGATAAGAAACTTGTAAATGTTGTTTGACAAAAGGAATAAAGGAAGTACTGGAAATGGTAAAAAGGTTTTCACTAAATTAGAAATACATGGTGCTATCATACATACATTTCTCTTGCATTCGTTTCCCTTGCCATGTGGTAGTTTGAATGTTATTGAGTATTTTGTATAATAGATATGACACACTAAAATCCTAATACTAAGACTTCTATTTATACTAATTCGACCCTAACGGTCTCGCTATAGGATTATGCCACGTTTCGAACATGCAGGACAATGCTTCTTTCATCTTTCCACGTGTCCCCAAATGCTCCAACACATAACTTTCAAATTTTGAAAGTCCCGCTCCCATTTGAATTTACAATACTTTGGTGTTTCTCCGTTTCGAACGCTTTTCCCAAACATAGCCTCGCTGTTGTTTCGAGACTCCTTTGGATATGTTCCCATAATTGCCGTTCGAAGCTTCAAGCTTTAACACACTTATTCGAAACACTGCTTCTGCAACTTCGAAATATGGCGTTTAATTCCATTTCGATCAGAACGTTTAACTCTTTTGGCTTCTAAATAACATTATCAAAATCTTCAACCAACAAATTGCCCCTTTAAAATATGTATTTCGATTCCTCTGAGAAATACTTATTTTAAACATCTACACAAGATTTTGATAAGACTTTCGAACCATCGTGACATTTAATGCATTTGACTCCAGTCATATCAATCATAACACCTTTTGGATTCCTTAACCGCCCGGAGTCACTTCACAGCGTGGTGCAGTTATAAGTAATGATTATCTTTTAAATCACGCCTATTACCTATATCAACTTCACGCCACCTCTTCATCACACCAACCCATGATCTCCACGTATCACACTTCTATTCGGTGGATGCTTAAACTTCCCCATTATAAAACATCAACTTAATCTTCCTCTTTTCTTTTCACACTCTAAATCTTTCATACTCTGAATTTTTACCCTCCTTCTCTCATAAAACAATCTAAGCTTCCAAACAACAAAAATGTCTTCTTCTACTTCATCCCAACTCAAGAAAGTCTCCAAGAAGAAAGGAAAAACTACAGGAGCAACCATGGAGAGTAAAATCATCACCATTCAAGGCCAATCTGCTCTTGCTCCTCAAATGATTTCCAAAGAAAAAGAAATGATGTACGCATCACATGTACTCATTCCTACCCACGTTGCTGGTAAGAGGTTAGCCTTAAATGGCCCTCTTACGGTTTTTGAAATATTAAAGGACACCAGGACAATTTTTCCCGTCTGTTATAGCTTCAAACCTTTATTCAACAAAATGGATGCCCCTAGAGCAGTAGAATCCCCTAGTTCAAATACCGTAGAAACCCCAACTGTTCCTCCCAAAGACCCCTTTGTTTTGGATTATGTAAAAAGAAATTTTAAACCATTTCGATCCTGCCCTACTTCTGATATTGCTTATCAAAATTGGTTCACAAAAGTAGAAGCCAAGAAATCCCAGCAATGGGAAGAATTGGGCATTTATAACCTGATTAAGCTATCGAAACCTAGATTTACCTACAGCCATCCTCTGCTATTCGCGTCCCTTTATTTCTGGGACAGTACCTGTGATCGGTGGATCTGGAACTGACTGTTTTAAAGCTGGTTCGCGAAAATGTCGCGGAAGCAAGAGTCGCCACCGTCTTTTATTTTCTCCGATTGGAAAGGACAAAAGCACAGCAAAATTCCTTTAAAGAGATTGCTCTCGGTTCGGGAGGTAGGTTATAGAAAGGGAAGGTGTTAGCACCCTTTCTATCCATGGTTATCCATGGGCTCTTAGGTACTTGCTCAATGTGTTTTCAAAATTGTTGTTTGCTTTTCAATTGTGGGTTTCAAAAATATTCTTTGAAAAGTTTCAATTCAACTCGTACGTCAGAGTGTTTGAAAAGTTTGTTTTGAAAGTTTTTTTGAAAGTGTGTCGGTGTGAAAAGATGTTTTGATTTTGTTTTGAAATTAGAGCAAGTACCCTTGAGAACCTACCTACCCTAAGGAATTAATCTGTGTAAATGTCCTTTAAGGTAGTGCTATCCCACCATTGAGAGGTAGGTAGCACCACCGTAGGAGGTGTTCGGGTCAATTCGATTTTAGGGACATGGTGATCACCGGAGCAATGGGAAGACACCTTAGAAGCTACCCTCATGCCAGGTTCCCGGACCATGAGGACTTACTAAGACGTTTTCTACTCGATGACCACCTTTCGAAAGGCAACAGTGAGGCGTACCCTAGGGGTGGTGTGTGCGAATTGTGTGTCATTTTCAGTTTATTGTTTGTCTTGTCATGCATCGGTGATCTAACGATTCGTTTTTTTATTTTTGGGCATTCATTCTTTCATGCATATTTATTAACAGTTAAAGGTGCGGGAATTTAAATCTAAACTATTACAACCGGCGCGGGTCCACATCGCCAAAAAAAAACCGAACCCGATTTGACTGAAAATAAATAAAGCGAATAAATAAAAGTGCGAGAATTTTACATGGCTTTGGGGCATATACAGGATTATTTAAACAATATAAAACAAATGCGCGAAATAAAGAGATTAAACAAAATTAGGGCGTTGGACCCTTTTACAAACAATTAAAATTAATCAAGGAATCTAAAATTAAAAATTAAATGAAAAATAATGTTTTTGTGTTTTTTAGGTTTAAAAGAAAAAGAGAAAAATTATTTAAAATTAAAATGCTAAACCCTAGTTCTAATGTTTTTTAAGTTTTTAAGAAAGAGATTTAATTTCTAACCTAATTTAATTCTAAATTAATTTATGTACAATTTTTGATTTATGAAAAATAAAAAAAATAATATTATTGTGAGAAAAGGAACAATAAAAAAAATGATATAAAAAATTAATAATTAACCTAATTCTACATTTTTTGGATTTTTATTATGAAAAAGAATTAAAATTAAAACTTAATTAAACTAAATGATTTACATTTTAATTTATTTATAAAAGTAATCAAAGTTAATTATATTTTTTTTTGTCCTTTCTGTATTTTTAATGTTTTTTTTATATTTTTGTAAGAATTAATTAAATCAGAAAATAAAACACAAGTAAATTTAAAAATAATAGAATATAAAGAAAATTAGAAAAAAGAAAAAAAAGATAGAACCAGGGAGGTGTGGTCTCAAATTTGGAGGTGTGGGCCTGGTGATTTTGGCCCATTTGCATTGAAATCCATTGACCTTTTTTGATCCAGTGTGATGCCTTGGACTGAAGCGTAGCATATTTCCCAATCCTTGCCTTTGGTGTGGGTGCTCAGAGACACGTGGATGAGCTGATTTTGAAGTGCATGGTGAGTCCTCAATGTTATGCTGCATGGGAATTCAAATGAAAAAACAATATGAGAAATGTGTGAGACCTGGGGTTTGAACCCAGGTCATGAGAGTCCCTAGTGCGCGTCCCTGCCAGCTGAGCCACTTGATTTCATTTAACATATAATAGTTAATAAACAATATAAAATAAAACCAACGCATAAAGATTATACGCGCGCAAATTTGAATTAGCGAACCAATGGTTGACAACGCATCATCATCTTCATCCCTGTAAAAAGCAAAACACATTGGCCACGGTTTTTCAACCATGGCGTTAGGGTGGCTATGGAGAAATAACGAATAGGGCTGTGGTGATCAGAAATTAGGCGCGAGCATCTCATTCTCTTCGTCCAGATGCCAGGAATGCAATGGTGTGACTTTCATGGGTTAATTGTTCCTGGACTGAAAACCCCTAAATTAAAAAAACTGTAACCCTAGGATTCGAAAATGGCAAGTTCTTATTCATGGCACAAAAATGAAATTAAACGCAAGGGTTAGTTCAGAAACATCATCATGAGTATGAATATCTAAAAAAAACTGCAAGAATGTGCTTGAATCGTGCTATATGATTTCAAAATTTTTAAGATGCAGTTGGACTCGTGGATACCAGTTCAAGGAGTTTTGGAAGATGTTATGATTTGGGATACGTTCAGAATTGTCTCAGGAAGCTATTGGTACAAAAATTAAGGCTTGAAAAGATCCCTAGCACTGATTTCAGTTTTGCATTTTATGGCCAAAATTTCAAATGTCCAATGGCTTTTTCAGCGCAGCATATGGCATATTGTGGTTAGGGTTTGACTTAGGGGTTAGGCTGGAGTGGAATTGGCTTGCTAACTCTCCTTAATTCATGCTTGTTAGAGAATTGGCCTTAGGGTTTCTTCCATTAACCATTTTCCTTCTTTTTAGCCAAAACCTAGACCTAGTATGCAAATGAACCTTAGCCTGATTTTTGAGTTGGTTCATGATGCATAGAAGTTGTCCAAGTTCATATGACATTATTTCATTGATTTTTAAATTTTATTTGAATTTTCAAAGAATTAAAATGAATTAAATCATCAAAAATTAAATAAAATAAAAAAATCAATATTTGGTCTTGAAATCAACCATGGAACACGTGTGTAGCATGACAAGGATGAACAAAGTGAGAAAAATGGGGCCCTTTTGTCAAAATTGGATTTTCAAGGATAGTTGACTTTTGCCATTTCACAAAAATTTCCCAACTTCTACAAGGCATAACTTGCTCAATTTTTAGGATTTTCTCATGTTCTTGGACATTTTGGAAAGGTCTTTGAGTCCTTTAACCAATGCCTTTGGTCCCATGTCATTTTGATTTACCAATCTCAAGTTATGGCCTTTGACTTAAAGTCCCTTTTTGTTGACTTTTGAAAATGACCTGTAATGTTGAAATTGATAACTTTTTGTGAGAGCATTTCTTGGACTTGGAACATGAAGATGAATTGTAGGAAATGTCTTTCTCTTCAAAATGAGCTTTGGATGGAATTTTTCTGATAATCCATGTGAAAGTTATGCCCTGGTCAACTTCAGTTGACTTTTTCAGCTGTCCAAATATAGCAACTTTTGCATCCTTGATGATTTCTGAGCCAAATTTTGAGAATCATGATCAAGCATTGATCAAATGATGTTTGTGGCTTCAAAATGATATATTGACCAAAAATTTGAACTTTTGACTGCCAAATGACCATTTTGCCCCTACAGTTGACTGTAGTGCAATTTAGGGTTTTGGCTGTGCAATCTTGAGCTGAATGCCTTGAAACTTGATATGAGGATGCTTGACCATGTTTGTAAGCATATGAGACTTGATTGGACCTTTGAACACTCCATTTTCTTGATCAGACTCAAAACCCTAGTTTTGACTGTATGGGAGACTGTTGCACTGCACAACCCTTGGGGAATTTTGTAGCTTGGCTTGGCAATTTCTTGAAGAATATGGGAGGGTAAATTTTGGGGTATAACAGTTGCCCCTGTTCAATCTTCTTAGACCTGAGGATGTAGATTGGCTGACGTGCCTTTCGTAATCCGAGGGTAAAAGATGATTGGACACTAGAGTGCCCGGAAATTTGCGCTCACATGTTAGCAATGATGAGAATGGGCTTATAGATGCCATTTGGAGATTGATTGCGTAGGAGATTCCTTGGCGAGAACCTGTATACCTGCAAAACAGAAAATGAGTACCTGACACGTTGCAGGAGCTGGTTTTTAAATGCCTGGTATAGGTGTGTCCTGACTAGTTACAGGAGCTGAGTCTGGAGCTTCAAACGGCGATGAAAGAACCAGGGATGATTACTTCCTTAGCATGAATGGTAAGAGAGCCTTGGGCGACTTTTAACTTCAACAACGCTCGTTGAGAAAAATCTGGGGTGTCTTCTACTGGGATAAGAATCAGAGAGATCTTAAGGTCGATCTGACTGAACCAGAGAGGCCTTTGACTGGATAAGCAATCAGGAAAATCTTGGGACGATTTAACTGAACCGGTCTAGGTCTTGAAATGTCTTCAACTGGATAAGCAATCAGGAAAATCTTGGGACGATTTAACTGAACCGGAGAAGGCCTTTGACTGAACCAGTCTAGGTCTTGAAATGTCTTCAAAGGGATAAGCATCAGGAAAATCTTGGGACGATTTAACTGAACCAAAGAAGGCCTTTGACTGAACCAGTCTAGGTCTTGAAATGTCTTCAAAGGGATAAGCATCAGGAAAATCTTGGGACGATTTAACTGAACCAGAGAAGGCCTTTGACTGAACCAGTCTAGGTCTTGAAATGTCTTCAAAGGGATAAGCATCAGGAAAATCTTGGGACGATTTAACTGAACCAGAGAAGGCCTTTGACTGAACCAGTCTAGGTCTTGAAATGTCTTCAAAGGGATAAGCATCAGGAAAATCTTGGGACGATTTAACTGAACCAGAGAAGGCCTTTGACTGAACCAGTCTAGGTCTTGAAATGTCTTCAAAGGGATAAGCATCAGGAAAATCTTGGGACGATTTAACTGAACCAGAGAAGGCCTTTGACTGAACCAGTCTAGGTCTTGAAATGTCTTCAAAGGGATAAGCATCAGGAAAATCTTGGGACGATTTAACTGAACCAGAGAAGGCCTTTGACTGAACCAGTCTAGGTCTTGAAATGTAGCTTGAGAACTTAACTGAATTTTCCCTGAAAGGTAGAAGTCAGTCATATGCAATGCATGATATGGATCAAGCAATGATATTCTCAACATAAATGAGATTTGTATGATGCAGTGCGTTATGCATGCTATAATGCTGTATGTGATGTTTTATGTATGTTTTCGTCTAGGAAAATGAATCCTTGACGGGTGCCGGGAAGTCATATCCTGGGCTGATGTTGAAGAATAAGCTTTTGCTTCCGCTGGGGATGATAATTGCAAGGATACCGGTAGGAGAAGATGACTCCGTTGCGGAATAAACTTGGCGAATGGGAGATTCTGCGGGGAGAAAAGATACTTTAGCGATCATGCTGGGAAGCAATACTCTGTGGGGAGAGTGATGCCTTGCCGAATATTGATAGTAACTCTGTTGGGATACCGTTGTTGTATTGGAAGTGTGAATTGACTTCGCTGGGGATAGGAAAGAACTACGTTGACGACGACCTTCCCTTGGCTTTTGGCTGAGGATAACCCAGTTATATCCTGTTAAGGAAATAACTCTTTAAATCAAGCCGGACGACGCGTTCGTGTCCTGCGAGGGAATAAGCTTCCAGAATTTACTGGGGATAAGATTACTGCTTGGGGAGATGAATTCCATCTTTCCTGGGGAACCTGGATGGGACTCTCCTGGGGAAGTTTTGA
This sequence comes from Vicia faba, assembly GCA_948472305.1. Classification (NCBI taxonomy): domain Eukaryota; kingdom Viridiplantae; phylum Streptophyta; class Magnoliopsida; order Fabales; family Fabaceae; genus Vicia; species Vicia faba. The sequence goes on from OX451740.1 coordinate 1,352,438,279, forward strand.
TATGCTGGGGAAGAATGCACTGACTTGCTGTCTCACTCTCTGGGGAACTTAAGATGCCTGGTTAGGTTCTTTAACTGAACCTACCTTGGTACCTTAGAGGATAGAACAATTAGACTGCTCAGACAACTCTTCATTGCCCCTGTTTCTAGTGTCACCTGCAATTAGTTCTTTGTCTCGTATGCAAATATTTATGAGCTAGCAAATTATTATCAATGCATATATCACAAATGGAACCTTGGACGTTTTTCGCAAAACCAAAACAGAAAAAGAAAAAACAGTTGGCACGTTTAACTGAAAAGTATATTTGTATTGATTTTGAATAGCCTGTGAATAGGCGTTTTGTGTACAAGAGGCTGACGTCCTAGTAAGCGGAATGTCGCCGAGCAAAAGAGTTTATTACAAGTTTTGTACAAAAGAAATTAAAACAGCTGTGTGAAATATGAATGATCCACTGGGTTTCAACTCTGCTATAGCCTTTATAACTCCGAGCGTCTCATCACTTGGTGACCTTGGTTGAAGGTGAAGCTGACTGATCGATGCCGTCTTGATGTAGATACTGGATTCTGGATGCAAAGTGATCCAATGAGACATAGTATTACGCTTTTATCCCTAATTTATGCCTGGACCGCCCTTTCGGGTTTTCAGTCCACCGGGATACCCATTTTTGCCCAAGCCGCCTTTTCAGGTTTTCGACTTGCCGGGTGTACAGATTTTTTCATTTTCATCCCTTTCATTTTGCCCGAACCCTTTTGGTTCGACGGGAAGCCCTTATTTTTGCCTAGGCATGTCAGCCTAGCGGGTCATTTTTTCATGCGTAGTATTTTTTAACTATGTCTGCATTGGCGGGATGAGGGAGGTCGTCACCATCCATGTTGGTTAATATCATTGCTCCTCCTGAGAACACATGCTTAACCACAAATGGCCCTTCGTACGTAGGGGTCCATTTGCCCCTTGGATCACTCTGAGGAAGGATGATTCGCTTGATCACCAGATCCCCGACTTGATATTCCTGTGGTCTGACCTTTTTGTTAAATGCCCTGATCATTCGTTTTTGATACGCCTGACCATGACAGATAGCAGCAAGTCTCTTTTCGTCAATAAGGTTGAGCTGATCAAGTCGTGTCTGGATCCAATCATCTTCATTCAGATTTGCATCCTTCATTATCCGGAGAGAAGGAATTTGTACCTCAATCGGCAAGACTGCTTCCATGCCATAAACCAGAGAGAAAGGAGTTGCCCCAGTTGACGTCCTAGCTGAAGTACGATACCCATGCAGAGCGAACGGTAACATCTCGTGCCAATCTTTATACGTTACTGTCATCTTCTGCACAATCTTCTTGATGTTTTTATTAGCTGCTTCTACAGCCCCATTCATCTTCGGTCTGTAAGGAGAAGAATTGTGGTGCTGTATCTTGAACTGTTCGCAGAGCTCAGCGATCATCTTATTGTTTAGATTGGTACCGTTGTCTGTAATAATCCGCTCAGGGACGCCGTACCGACAGATCAGGTTATGCCGAATGAACCGTGCTACAACAGTCTTGGTTACCGTAGCATAGGATGCTGCCTCAACCCACTTCGTAAAATAGTCGATCGCCACTAGGATGAAGCGATGTCCATTAGATGCCGTAGGTTTAATCTCACCGATCATGTCTATGCCCCACATTGCAAATGGCCAAGGCGCAGTCAGAACATTCAGGGGAACCGGAGGAACATGCACCTTGTCTGCATAAACCTGGCATTTGTGGCATGTCCTGGAATGTTGGTAGCAATCAGCTTCCATGGTGGACCAGTAATACCCTGCCCGTAGGATCTTCTTCGCCATGGTATGCCCACTGGAGTGTGTACCAAAGGTCCCTTCATGTAGCTCTTCCATGATTCTTTCTGCTTCAGTCTTATCTACACAACGCAGTAGGGTTGAATCCTGGTTTCGCTTGTACAAGATGCCGTTGCTAAGAAAGAACTTGGCTGCAAACCTCCTCAAGAACTTCTTATCATTGACAGATGCTCCTTCAGGGTATTCCTGAGCTTCTAGGTATCTCTTCACTTCGTGGTACCAAGGCTTCTCAGTCACCAATTCGGTTTCGAGATCACAACAGTATGCCGGTTCGTCCAATTTCCAGATGATGATCCGGGGAGCTTCATTATCCCATTTAACCTTGAACATTGAAGACATTGTAGCTAACGCGTCCGCCAGCTGGTTCTCTTCTCTTGGAAAGTGCTCAAATGTTATCTCTGTGAAGTGGGGGATCAGGGCCAACACACATTCTCTGTAAGGAATCAAGTTTGGGTGTTTCGTATCCCACTCTCCTTTGATCTGATTGATCACGAGAGCGGAATCTCCGAAAACACTTAGAAATTTGATCCTCAGGTCAATCGCAGCTTGAAGACCCATAATACACGCTTCATACTCCGCCATGTTGTTGGTACAGTTGAAACACAGCCGGGCGGTGAGTGGAGTATGAGTACCTTGTGGAGATACGATTATGGCGCCGATACCATTTCCCAAAGCATTGGAGGCTCCGTCAAAGTGCATAGACCATCGGGATCCTGGTTCAGGTCCTTCATCCGGTCCGGGTATTTCACAGTCAGTTACTATCATAATGCTTTCGTCTGGAAACTCGAAGTTCATTGACTGGTAGTCATCCACAGCTTGATGTGCTAGGTGGTCTGCCAATACACTTCCCTTGATGGCTTTTTGAGTCGTGTATTGAATGTCGTATTCCGTCAAGATCATCTGCCATCTTGCAATTCTCCCAGACAGAGCAGGCTTTTCGAATATGTACTTTATAGGATCCATTTTTGAAATTAACAAGGTAGTGTGAGTCAGCATATACTGTCTCAGCCGGCGAGCAGCCCATACCAAAGCGCAGCAAGTTTTCTCAAGCAGTGAGTATCGGGTCTCACAATCGGTAAACTTTTTGCTAAGGTAATAAATGGCATGCTCTTTTCGGCCAGACTCGTCATGCTGCCCCAGCACACACCCCATTGCATTATCAAGTACTGTCAGATAAAGTATCAAAGGTCTCCCTTCCACTGGTGGCATAAGGATGGGTGGTTCTTGGAGATATTCTTTAATTTTGTCAAAAGCAGCCTGACATTCATCATTCCAACGTACTACCTGATCTTTCTTCAGCAGCTTGAAGATTGGTTCACAGGTAGCAGTTAAATGTGAGATGAACCGAGCAATGTAATTCAGACGTCCTAGAAAGCCTCTGACTTCCTTCTCTGTTTTAGGAACCGGCATCTCTTGAATAGCTTTGACCTTAGCAGGGTCCACTTGAATACCTTTATCACTGACCACGAAGCCTAGCAACTTTCCCGATCTTACCCCGAAGGTGCACTTGTTCGGGTTCAATCTCAGCTTGTACAATTTCAACCGGTCAAACAGTTTCTGCAGATGATCAAGGTGTTCTTCCTCAGTCTGGGACCTAGCGATCATGTCGTCCACATACACTTCTATCTCATGGTGGATCATATCATGAAATAAAGTAACCATGGCACGTTGGTAGGTTGCCCCAGCATTCTTTAACCCGAACGGCATGACCTTGTAACAGAAGGTGCCCCACTGAGTAACAAATGTGGTCTTTTCCATGTCTTCAGGTGGCATCTTGATCTGATTGTAGCCTGAAAAGCCATCCATGAAAGAGAACACTTTATGCTGAGCTGTATTATCAACAAGGACATCAATGTGGGGTAGAGGGAAGTCATCCTTGGGGCTGGCCCTGTTCAGATCCCTGTAATCGACACACATCCTGACCTTGCCGTCCTTCTTTGGTACCGGCACCACATTAGCAACCCACTGAGGGTAAGAAGTCACAGCAAGAAATCCGGCATCAAACTGCTTCATAACTTCGGCTTTAATCTTCTCAGACATCTCTGGACGCATACGGCGGACCTTTTGCTTAACCGGCGGGAAATCTTCTTTAGTTGGTAAGTGATGGACCACAATGTCGGTATCTAATCCGGGCATATCTTCGTAGGACCAGGCAAAGATTTCTTTATAATCCTGCAGCATCTGAGTCAACCGTTGCTTCACGCTGAGTTCTAGGTTGGCACCAATCTTCACCTCTTCCTTGTCTCCCTCCGTACCCAAGTTTATTATTTCCACTGGCTCTTCATGGGGTTGAATTGCCCTCTCTTCCTGTTGTAACAGTCTTGCAAGTTCACCAGGCACTTCGCAATCATCTTCACCTTCGTCGGCGGCTAAGTTGATCGGATTTTCGAAGTCATAACTGGCAGTAGCAGAGTCGTTACCAGTGAGATCCAGAGTGGATTGAAACCTGTATGAGTGAGTGTGTGTGTAAATACAGCTGTTTTGCAATATGTAAAGAAAGGAAAGAAAAGGAGCGCAAAATTTGAAATGTGAAAAACGTCCAATGCTTTTATTCATGATATATGATAGTGACAAACAAAAAGCCCTCATAAATAAAACCACGGTGCCCCGGGTAAGACACCGGGCCATATAGTCTCAAATTATTGTTTATTACAAATCAAAAACAAAGAAATTCATTACTGGGAGACAAAAGTTATGGGTGTAAAATCTTTAGCAGTCCAATTGGTCAATCCACCGTCGGCCGTTGGGTAGATCCAGCTATCGAACTCTGACTCTCCCACTTCATCTTCCTCTCCAATAGCATTCACTCCATGCCGAGTGATGAGCACCGGAGGTCTTCCAATTCTTGCCTTGCGCACCGCTTTCTGAGCTTCTGTGGTGAAACCCAGCCCAAACTTGTTAGTCTTAGGAGTAAGATCAGGGAGCTTGCCCCAGTTTGCACATTCGCCTTTTTCGATCACAGCCCGGGCGTCCTTTAAGGAGGCCATCTTCATAGGAGAAACCTCTTCATCTTCTGCTGCTGCCAAGGTTTGTGGTACTTCCTCAAAATGTTGAAAGGGGGTTTCAATGAACTCCCCATCCATTTCCACGTATCTGAAAGAGTTGAGGTGGCTGACCATGTATTCCTCCTCCCCTTGCACTGTTACGATCCTCCCCCTGACCGGGTACTTGAGCTTCTGATGCAATGTGGAGGTCACTGCTCCAGCCTTGTGGATCCATGGGCGACCCAGCAAACAAGAATAGGACGGATGGATATCCATCACATAGAATTTTGAATCAAATACTTGTGACCCAACCCTGATTGGGATGTCCACTTCACCATGCACCATTCTTTTGGACCCGTCAAAGGCCCGGACAACAATGCTACTTGGTTTGAGCTCTAGACCCTCACAATCCAGCCTATCCAGAGCCTTCTTGGGCAGCACATTTAATGAAGAACCTGTGTCAACCAGCACATGAGCAAGAGTAGTGCCCCTGCATTCAATGGAGACATGCAGGGCATCATTATGGTTCTTCCCCTTTGCTGTCAGATCGGCATCAGAGAAACCCAGGCCATTATCAGCAGTTAGGTTGGCCACACAATCGGTGAACTGGTCAGCAGTCGTATCTTGGGGTACATGGGCAGTCTTTAAGAAAGCAATCAGAGCCTTTGCATGGGCCTCTGAACACAGCAGCAGTGACAACATGGAGATTTTAGAGGGGGTGTGCCCCAGCTGTTCCACAACATTGAAATCACTTTTCTTTATTATCTTGAGAATTTCTTCCATTTCCTGCTTGGAAGCCTCAACAATGGTCTTTGGTGCCTCCGTCCTGGCAGGCACATCAGCAGCAGTTCCCTTGCCCCGAGTATCAGATGACTCAGCAGCAGGGGTGGATACTTGGTCAGAAGGAGAAACAGGCACTCTGGCAGGTGTGAAGATCAAAGGCCTATGAATTGCTGGAGGAGCAATGTCTGGCGAGAACAGCCTTCCACTACGAGTGACCTTAGCAGGCCCGGTGATGTTGGAGACACCAGTATCAATGTTGCACTCTTGTTTCACACCCAGAACATAAACATCCGCCCCATAGTGCCATGGGACAGCCTTATCAGATTTGTAGGGTATAGGCCCCGGAACAGTAATGGTGATGGGAACATTCTTGTGAACTGACAAAACTTGTATAGGCTTCTTTGAAGGAGCCTCGGAATAGTTGTTGAAGATGGTAACGATCGACACTTCTTCAACAGGAGCAGCAGGAACAATAGTCTTTTCGAACAAAATCTCTCTACTATCTATCAGGTTTTGAATGCCTGACTTCAACAGAGAACAACCAGCAGGGGAAGCAACACATAGAGGGCAACTTTCGCTACATCCCGGAAATAAACCGGCTAGCGACAGATTCCTCTTGACCATCAACAACGGAGTAGCAACATCATCCACCGAAGCTACATACAAATTATCCTCAACAGCATTCACTCCATGCTGGGGCATGGGAGCATTTACAACATTCGGCCTCTCGGGCGCCTCAAACTGTATCTCCTTGGCATCAATGAGATCTTGAACCTTATTTCTTAGGGCCCAACAGTCATCTGTGTTATGCCCTGGGCTATCAGAGTGATAAGCACAGCGAGCATTTGGACTGAACTTGGGGGATGCAGTGTTGGGAAACTTTGGAGCCTCCTTGACAGTCACTAAATTGGTGGATAGCAACTGTGGCAGGATTTGTGATAAGGTCATGCTTAACCGGGTAAACTCTCTCCGGGGTCTTTCAAACTTTTGAGGATTAGTTGGCCGAGGAGCGGCAGCAGGTTTGGCAATCATTACCGCACTGACAGATTGGCGGTGTTCAGGTCGCTCTGTTCTCCGGGAGTTATATACAGCACTAGCCTCCTTTTTGAAGGGCTTCTTCTCAGTACTGGAGGAGGCAACTTTCTGTATCTTCCCCGATTTTATACCGGCCTCAATCCTTTCACCAGTCAGGATTAGATCGGTAAACCCAGCAGAGGAATTACCAATGAGATGATTGAAAAATGGACCAGATAAGGTCCCCAAGAACATATCTACCAGCTCCCGATCCGTCAATGGTGGCTGCACCCTGCCGGCCAGGTCTCTCCATTTCTGAGCGTACTCCTTAAAACCTTCACCCGACCCTAGCGACATACCCTGGAGCTGGGTACGCGTAGGAGCGAGGTCGGCATTATACTGATACTGCTTGTAAAAAGCAGTGGCCAGATCCTCCCAGTTACGAATGCTGATTCCATCTAGCTGATAGAACCAATCGAGGTGAGTCCCTGAAAGACTCTCCTGGAAGAAGTGGATCCAAAGGTTCTTGTCTGCTGTGTAAGGCTGGATCTTCCTTACATAAGAACGGAGGTGCATCTTGGGACAGGAAGCCCCATCATACTTCACGAAGGCAGGTGTTTTGAACTTGTGCGGGATCACCACTCCAGTAGATAACCCCAAGTCTCCGAAATCCAATCCAGGTACCCGTTGAACTTCCACAGCCTTTAATCTGTCTTCCAGCTGTTTGTACCGGTCTTCAGCAGGAGGGTACTGGTCGTCGTTAAAGTCTGTTTCAGTATCAGAGCCCACAGGAGTAGTGACCTCCCTTTCATGGTGACTACCTTCCGTCACAGATGGAGGAGTCCTTTCAGCTTCAACAACCAAAGTGTTCCCGAGTCTGCGCCCAGTGTTAAATAGCACAGTCCTCCTCTTCTTCTTAGTCTTCTTCAACAGCATGGTCTTTAACTCTTGTTGACCCTGAGACAAGCCCTTGATCAGCTCCTGAAATTGGGCGTTTTGCGCCTGAAACTGGACGTTCTGCGCCTGAAGAGCCTTGATAGCCGCATCGGTTGATGATTCAGGAGGGTTCATGATGCTGAAATAAACAGCGAAGAACGGTAAACAACCTGAAAAGAAGAGTATTTATGATGCACATGATGAATGATATGTGTTTATGCAATGCATTCAAGAGTTCGAAATTTCAAATTTGTTGTAGACCAAAAGGAACACGCGTTATTATTAAGAAAATCATTGTTTGATACATCAAAGCCTCATGGGCAAAAATACAAAAAGATCAAATCACATCCAAAATATGTTGCGCATCTTCTTTGGAGCTATGTAAGTGTTGAGACTCCTTTCCTCATGCAACAGGCGGGTGAGCTCCAAGACCTTCTCTTCACTGGCATGCAAACTAGTCTCAAGAGAATTCCGCTCTTCCTTAAGCTGGATCCAACTCTTCTGCATCTCTTCCCAGGATGTGGGCATATCAGGGTGCTGAATAACATGAGACACCTCTCCTTCCCAGGCAGGCTCTTTGATTACTGGAAGCATGTGAGGATAAGGCATTACTAACTTCTGAGAGCGGGCTCGTACCCACTTGAGGTAAGGCTCCAAAGGGATGGAGTTCCTGTGCCCCAGTATCTTGCTGTCTATCCTACTAGGCATCCTCCAAGCTCTGATAAATCTCTGGCGAAGTCCTTGAGTATCGTTGTCGAAGTCAAAAACTATGTCAGGAATCAACATGTCATGAGGACCATCCCTCCGAGCATAACCAAATTGTCTCCAAGCCAGGCATGGACTATAAGTAATACCCCCTCTGATTCCAAGTAAAGGAACATTAGGATACTCCCCGCAACGATCAATGATAGTGACATCTTCCCTGGACCTAGGGCACCAATGTATATCTGCATGTGTAAGAGTCATCAACCGTTGTGACCATCTCAAACCCCGCTCGTTCTTCAGGACTGATTGTGGAAGGTGCGAAATAAACCACTTTCCCAGGAGAGGAGTGCAACACATTAGGACACCTCTTTTTCTCATGGTTCGAGTGTAACATGAGTGAAGGATGTCCCCCAGCAACGTAGGTATAGGATTCCTGGACATAAAGATCTGGACGGCACTGATATCAATGAGCTGGTCTGGGTTAGGGAACAACACCAAACCATAAACAAGGAGGGCCACAACCTCTTCAAAAGCTTGCAAGTCAAGGGAGTTCCAACAGTCATATGCCTTTTCAAACAGAAACCTGGCTAAGAACCCTTTGATACCACTTCTAACTTCCCAATGTCCCTTGAGGTCAGATGACTGTAGGTGCAAGGCTTTAGCAATCTCTTCAAGCTTAGGTTCCTTTTCTGTACCGTTGAAGGGTAGCTGATCAAGGATAGGGATCTTCAGGAGTCGGGAGAACTCCTCCAATGTAGGTACCAACTGATAGTCCAAGAAGGTAAAGCAGTGATGCAGAGGATCAAAGAACTGGAACAGGACTTTTATCATATCTTCCTCAATGTTGGTGTTGACCAAGCTGATGAGGCTTCCATGCCTTTCACTGAATGAAGAGTTCTCAGGAATCCTGGATATAAGCTCCTTAAGCTGAGGAGGGATCCTTACAAGACTGATTGGAATTGTCTTTCTACGAACAGTTTCCATGTCCTACAAAACAAGAACAAAGATGAAAATTCGAACCCCTGAAATGGTTAGTTAATGCATATGATGCTGGATGATGTCATGATGCTATGATTAAACACATCACAGATATTTACAAAGACAAACATGTAAGGCACACAAGGCACACAAGACAGGCCCTTAAGGTTTAAGGCCAGCATGGGGTCTGGGTAGTACCCTCTTGAAGTTGGTGGGTTCAACCTGTCCTAATCAAAGTAACCGGGTTCTAAGGTTCCCAATATCACGGGATTGCTTTCATTGTTCATCGTTTCGATTTAGCCACTGAACTGGCGACCGAAATATTCCAGGAAAGCAACCCTCAATTGAGTGTAGTATCGAGTATCAACCAACCTCGGACTGCACCAAAGTCAGTTATCTCACTACCCTAAAGAGGCCAAGATGGTTCAATTAAGGTTCCTAAGGTCTGTTGATGCTTCATGACACCACATGGAGGCCCCGTACTCTCCTTGACTGACTCAAGGGTTACCGGTACACACCAAAATGCCACATCAACGTAGCAGACTGCTTCAACCATGTCGGTATACCCCGCACAGTTCCCTCACAGCCTTGTTGCTACTTTCTAAAAGGGTATCCCCCAGATCCGGGTTAGGATCTATAGAACTCCCAAGACGGTCCCACAATTTTAAAGCATACAAGGAAAGCAATTGAAAACACAATGATCTTAGTCCTAAGGTACACCTCACTTTAAGTTTGTCCCCAGCAGAGTCGCCAGTTCTGTGATCGGTGGATCTGGAACTGACTGTTTTAAAGCTGGTTCGCGAAAATGTCGCGGAAGCAAGAGTCGCCACCGTCTTTTATTTTCTCCGATTGGAAAGGACAAAAGCACAGCAAAATTCCTTTAAAGAGATTGCTCTCGGTTCGGGAGGTAGGTTATAGAAAGGGAAGGTGTTAGCACCCTTTCTATCCATGGTTATCCATGGGCTCTTAGGTACTTGCTCAATGTGTTTTCAAAATTGTTGTTTGCTTTTCAATTGTGGGTTTCAAAAATATTCTTTGAAAAGTTTCAATTCAACTCGTACGTCAGAGTGTTTGAAAAGTTTGTTTTGAAAGTTTTTTTGAAAGTGTGTCGGTGTGAAAAGATGTTTTGATTTTGTTTTGAAATTAGAGCAAGTACCCTTGAGAACCTACCTACCCTAAGGAATTAATCTGTGTAAATGTCCTTTAAGGTAGTGCTATCCCACCATTGAGAGGTAGGTAGCACCACCGTAGGAGGTGTTCGGGTCAATTCGATTTTAGGGACATGGTGATCACCGGAGCAATGGGAAGACACCTTAGAAGCTACCCTCATGCCAGGTTCCCGGACCATGAGGACTTACTAAGACGTTTTCTACTCGATGACCACCTTTCGAAAGGCAACAGTGAGGCGTACCCTAGGGGTGGTGTGTGCGAATTGTGTGTCATTTTCAGTTTATTGTTTGTCTTGTCATGCATTGGTGATCTAACGATTCGTTTTTTTATTTTTGGGCATTCATTCTTTCATGCATATTTATTAACAGTTAAAGGTGCGGGAATTTAAATCTAAACTATTACAACCGGCGCGGGTCCACATCGCCAAAAAAAAACCGAACCCGATTTGACTGAAAATAAATAAAGCGAATAAATAAAAGTGCGAGAATTTTACATGGCTTTGGGGCATATACAGGATTATTTAAACAATATAAAACAAATGCGCGAAATAAAGAGATTAAACAAAATTAGGGCGTTGGACCCTTTTACAAACAATTAAAATTAATCAAGGAATCTAAAATTAAAAATTAAATGAAAAATAATGTTTTTGTGTTTTTTAGGTTTAAAAGAAAAAGAGAAAAATTATTTAAAATTAAAATGCTAAACCCTAGTTCTAATGTTTTTTAAGTTTTTAAGAAAGAGATTTAATTTCTAACCTAATTTAATTCTAAATTAATTTATGTACAATTTTTGATTTATGAAAAATAAAAAAAATAATATTATTGTGAGAAAAGGAACAATAAAAAAAATGATATAAAAAATTAATAATTAACCTAATTCTACATTTTTTGGATTTTTATTATGAAAAAGAATTAAAATTAAAACTTAATTAAACTAAATGATTTACATTTTAATTTATTTATAAAAGTAATCAAAGTTAATTATATTTTTTTTTGTCCTTTCTGTATTTTTAATGTTTTTTTTATATTTTTGTAAGAATTAATTAAATCAGAAAATAAAACACAAGTAAATTTAAAAATAATAGAATATAAAGAAAATTAGAAAAAAGAAAAAAAAGATAGAACCAGGGAGGTGTGGTCTCAAATTTGGAGGTGTGGGCCTGGTGATTTTGGCCCATTTGCATTGAAATCCATTGACCTTTTTTGATCCAGTGTGATGCCTTGGACTGAAGCGTAGCATATTTCCCAATCCTTGCCTTTGGTGTGGGTGCTCAGAGACACGTGGATGAGCTGATTTTGAAGTGCATGGTGAGTCCTCAATGTTATGCTGCATGGGAATTCAAATGAAAAAACAATATGAGAAATGTGTGAGACCTGGGGTTTGAACCCAGGTCATGAGAGTCCCTAGTGCGCGTCCCTGCCAGCTGAGCCACTTGATTTCATTTAACATATAATAGTTAATAAACAATATAAAATAAAACCAACGCATAAAGATTATACGCGCGCAAATTTGAATTAGCGAACCAATGGTTGACAACGCATCATCATCTTCATCCCTGTAAAAAGCAAAACACATTGGCCACGGTTTTTCAACCATGGCGTTAGGGTGGCTATGGAGAAATAACGAATAGGGCTGTGGTGATCAGAAATTAGGCGCGAGCATCTCATTCTCTTCGTCCAGATGCCAGGAATGCAATGGTGTGACTTTCATGGGTTAATTGTTCCTGGACTGAAAACCCCTAAATTAAAAAAACTGTAACCCTAGGATTCGAAAATGGCAAGTTCTTATTCATGGCACAAAAATGAAATTAAACGCAAGGGTTAGTTCAGAAACATCATCATGAGTATGAATATCTAAAAAAAACTGCAAGAATGTGCTTGAATCGTGCTATATGATTTCAAAATTTTTAAGATGCAGTTGGACTCGTGGATACCAGTTCAAGGAGTTTTGGAAGATGTTATGATTTGGGATACGTTCAGAATTGTCTCAGGAAGCTATTGGTACAAAAATTAAGGCTTGAAAAGATCCCTAGCACTGATTTCAGTTTTGCATTTTATGGCCAAAATTTCAAATGTCCAATGGCTTTTTCAGCGCAGCATATGGCATATTGTGGTTAGGGTTTGACTTAGGGGTTAGGCTGGAGTGGAATTGGCTTGCTAACTCTCCTTAATTCATGCTTGTTAGAGAATTGGCCTTAGGGTTTCTTCCATTAACCATTTTCCTTCTTTTTAGCCAAAACCTAGACCTAGTATGCAAATGAACCTTAGCCTGATTTTTGAGTTGGTTCATGATGCATAGAAGTTGTCCAAGTTCATATGACATTATTTCATTGATTTTTAAATTTTATTTGAATTTTCAAAGAATTAAAATGAATTAAATCATCAAAAATTAAATAAAATAAAAAAATCAATATTTGGTCTTGAAATCAACCATGGAACACGTGTGTAGCATGACAAGGATGAACAAAGTGAGAAAAATGGGGCCCTTTTGTCAAAATTGGATTTTCAAGGATAGTTGACTTTTGCCATTTCACAAAAATTTCCCAACTTCTACAAGGCATAACTTGCTCAATTTTTAGGATTTTCTCATGTTCTTGGACATTTTGGAAAGGTCTTTGAGTCCTTTAACCAATGCCTTTGGTCCCATGTCATTTTGATTTACCAATCTCAAGTTATGGCCTTTGACTTAAAGTCCCTTTTTGTTGACTTTTGAAAATGACCTGTAATGTTGAAATTGATAACTTTTTGTGAGAGCATTTCTTGGACTTGGAACATGAAGATGAATTGTAGGAAATGTCTTTCTCTTCAAAATGAGCTTTGGATGGAATTTTTCTGATAATCCATGTGAAAGTTATGCCCTGGTCAACTTCAGTTGACTTTTTCAGCTGTCCAAATATAGCAACTTTTGCATCCTTGATGATTTCTGAGCCAAATTTTGAGAATCATGATCAAGCATTGATCAAATGATGTTTGTGGCTTCAAAATGATATATTGACCAAAAATTTGAACTTTTGACTGCCAAATGACCATTTTGCCCCTACAGTTGACTGTAGTGCAATTTAGGGTTTTGGCTGTGCAATCTTGAGCTGAATGCCTTGAAACTTGATATGAGGATGCTTGACCATGTTTGTAAGCATATGAGACTTGATTGGACCTTTGAACACTCCATTTTCTTGATCAGACTCAAAACCCTAGTTTTGACTGTATGGGAGACTGTTGCACTGCACAACCCTTGGGGAATTTTGTAGCTTGGCTTGGCAATTTCTTGAAGAATATGGGAGGGCAAATTTTGGGGTATAACAGTACCCACAACACTTTCCATCTCCCAGGTGGAATGATCACCCCCACCTTCTTCGATATAGCGGCCATTACTGGGCTGTCGCCAGTGGGAGAAACTTATGTTCCTGACAACGAAGAGCACTCCAGCATAATTGACTTCGAAGTCAAGTTAGCCAGCTTTTCCAAATTTATCAGCCATTATCATGCTGAAGGGGACAATGTGTCTGACGTAGAGCACATTGCTTTCTTAACCCTGTGGCTGTCTAGATACGTTTTCTGCAGTAGATCCCTGCAGGTAGCTAGTAGGTTCATTCCTCTAGCTAGGGATTTACATGAAAATCGAAAAGTGTGCCTAAGTGAATTACTCTTAGTTGACCTCTATGAAAGCCTGAGGTCAGCTGTTTCGAGCCTCAAATCCCACACCTCCAAAAACATTTTATTGGCTGGCCCATTTTGGTTACTCCAACTATGGCTAAATGCCATGTTCGAACCCTCCTTATCAACCGCCAATACCATTGATGAGCAAGATTCTGAAATAAGTGATAGGATAGTCGAAGGCACTAGGCTTCGAAGACTAACTCCCAATGATGAAAAAGATGACTTCAAGGTTCAATTCTCGAAGTACATTATGATATTCTCCAAAAGGCACAAGTTCGAAGAGAGCATGGCGCCTTTTGCTTCGAGGGCTCATGGACCTTCTTGGTTCACCATGGCTCTCTCAGAAGCCATCAAGAGCAAGGAGATTCAGGATGTATGGAGAGCTTTCTTGCTTCCTAGACTCATCTCTTCAAGGATAACCCCAGCCAAGAACCAAATTCTTCTCTTTGCCTACCAACCAAACTTTGTTTCGAGGCAGTTTGGCTTATGCCAACTGATTCCTGAACCTTTGTTCCAAACTGAGAGCGCCATCACTTCTGGACGAACTTTCAAGGCAAGGGAAGCCAAAATCCAGCAAGAACAATATCAAGGCTTTACCCAATTTGAGCTGATAGCCTTCGAACCTACCCATCTCGCGGCTAAAGGATTTCTGGAGTGGTGGATTAAGTTTTATCAAACTTATATGTTCGATACACTTACAATTCGACAGAAACTAATTGATGCCTTCGATGTGCAGGTACCGGCAAAGAAAGGTATGTTTACTCATGCCAAAGAGATTAAAGCTTTTCAAAATTATTTTGAAACTACTTACGACCCCACGCGCTTGGACTCCACTGTGCATCAAGCAGCTGAGACCTTGAAGGAAAAATTTAAACAAAAAGTTTCTAAGCTAAAACTTCCTTCAGGGCTGTCACCTGAGGATAGGTATAGGTTGGCATTCGAAATGCATCCACCTAAATTTCCCAGATTACCTACCTCAGAACTGGCTCTGGCTTGGTTTCCCCCATATCCATGGTGGTTTACTTGCAAAGAGATGTTCAAATATCTTCAAAGGAAACCAAAGCCATCTGAGACTGTGACATGGGCTCGATACTGGCCTCATGATTTCCCAGGACACCTTCGATACGACCTTTCTGCCATGTCAATTAAATCTGATCAAGGCACAGGTGCGAATGCTTGGGAAAAATCCCAAATGTCTTTTATTTTCCATATCTTTAACCTTTGCTTTAATTGTTTTGATTTTCAGCTATCAGGATAAAGACAGCTGCCTCGAAATCGAAGGAAGGGAGTGCCTCTCAAGCCTCCATCGAAACTACTGAAAAAGCTAATCCACCCGAAACAACTACTACTGCTGCAACTACAACAACAACAATAACGCCAACAACAACAAGTGCTCCAATTCCAACGGTAATCACTTAGCCTTGACGTTTCGAATTCACTCAAGCTTTGTGGTTTATATCTAACTTTTCGTTAAAATTCTTTCAGACTAACAAGCTTCCTCCTACTACTCCCAAGAAGCGGAAATTAAGCACTACTGGGGAAGACCCCAAGGCTGGAGGAAACTCAAATACTGCTTCGAAGAAGAAGCTAAAGAAAGATACTCCTAAAAGCACTGTTCCGACTAGTGTCTCTGGACTCGATTCCAGGGATGCTGCTCCCTTACCTAAATCCAAAAATCCACCTTCGACCTCCAACCCACCATTGGAATGTATAGCTAGTAACCTCTCCTCTGAGGGTCCACAGGTAAACCGAACTTCCAAAAAATTGTTTGGAATACTAACTTCTTATTACCTTGGTGAATGTTTTTCTTTAACATTCTGCTGTTCCTTGCAGAACATTTTAAATCCCACTTCTACCATTTCGACCTCACCATCCAGAGATGCTGCTCCGCTCAACTCCTCTCCTCAAGGAGATTCCAACAACTTGGTCCAAAACAAGGGTTCCTCCAATGTGGCGGTTCTGGCTGGAACTTCTGAACAGCAGGATGATCAAGGTACCTCCATTCCTCTGAAAGAGGTGAACGAAACAATACTTCAAACGTCTGCAGAGGATTCGCAAAGGGCTCTTCAAAAGTCCCCTCTTGAAACTCTTCAAGAGGACCCAAAGGACACTTAGACTGAAGAAGAGAAAGCTGATTCTGGGCAAGGAGCCGAAGAATCTGCAGACGAAGAATCTGAGGAGGAAAATGCCAATGACGAGGAAAATGTCAATGACGGTTCGACTGTTGGGACGGAGTCTAACGCAAATAGCGGCGAAAGGGATGGTATCGAAGTGGTAGATTTGGACGAGGATGAAGAAGACCAAGAGCACGAAGCAAATGAAGGGGATGGTGATGCAATCAACGAAACCCTAGAGGTTGAAACAAACGTGGTTCCCCTACGCGTGGAATTCCCCCAATCCTCTCCGTCTCGAATGACTGACGAGGAACTGGCACTTATGAGGCGAAATGACCCCATTGGGTACATGAAGGCAAAGTTGGCTCAGAGGGACGTCCCACTCGCTAGGGCTGGCACAAGTTCAACCAGCTATCCTCTTCCCACAGATGAAAGAGTTGTTCTTCTCAACAAAATTAGGAGAACTATTCTCAATGTGGATATATTCGAAGTGCTTAAGCAAGATAGTACTGCTTGCTATACTATGAAGGAGCTGCTTACAAAGGTCAATCTTTCCACCTGCTCCTTGCCAGTTAGTACTCTCTTGTTCGACCTTCAGAATTTGCTGGACAACATAACTGGCTACCTTCTCCAAGACGAATCTGCTGCCAAGAAGGTTCAAGAGAAACGCATTGCCATGGATGCCGCTTATGAACAAGCTTCGAAACTTTCTCAAGAAGCTGAGGATCAAGCTATGCATCTGAAGCAGGCGAAAACTGAATATGAGGCTCGAGCTGAGTCCATTCTTATTTGGGAAAGGCAGATTCTGGAACTTCAGCAGAAAGTTAAGGAGGCTAAGGAACAACAACTAGCCTTCGAAACTAATCCTGCAGGCAACCAATTCAAAGAGCTTCTCAACCAGGGGCTTGCAGAAATGGAGACTGCAGAACAACTTAAAGGAGAAGTGGCAACCTTGGAAGGAGCCAGGCGGTTCGCTCAGCAGAAACTTGAAACATTTCGAAGCACCTTTAATCGATTGAAAAATAATGCTTATTTCTAGATTTTGATGTTTATTTGACTATAATTTTTGGTTTCTTACATGTAATATTCGAACAACGCCATTTTGGCATTCTATCTTGCCATCTTGGCTTTTTATAATATTTTGTTTACGTTGTTACTATTCGAATCTCCCGCAGGCTTGGCTTATATTTCTTTAAATATTTCCCATTAACCTTTAGGATACGTTTATCATCCAAGAGTTCTTCGACTTCGTATGCATTGTTTGAGAACACTTTTAATATTCGAAAAGGTCCTTCCCAATGAGGTGACCATTTACCTAACGCTTTATTCTTCTTATCCATAGGCAATATGACTCTCCAAACCAAGTCATTAATAATGAATACTTTTTTCTTCACCCTTTTATTGTATGTTCTGGCCACTCTTTCTTTTTGCCTCATCAAAATTTCCAACGCATGTAATCTAATTTCGTCCAACTCAACTAATTCATTCATCATCATTTCCCAATATAATGCAGTTGGGATTTCGTTTTGTCTCTGAATTCGCACTGATTGCAGATGAATTTCTACTGGTAACACTGCATCATGACCAAATGTAAGTTGGAAAGGCGTAGTGTTAGTAGCTTCCTTAGGAGATGTTCTACAAGCCCATAACACTTGGTCCAGAGTTTTGTGCCAATTTCTTGGCCTCTTGCCAATATGCTTCTTGATCAATCCTATTATTACTTTATTTGCTGCTTCGACTTGTCCGTTTGCTTGAGCATAATATGGTGTTGATGTTAGCAATCTAAACCCCATTTCTTGGGCAAATCCTTGCATCTTTCTACCAGTAAATACAGAGCCTTGGTCTGTAGTTATGCTTTCTGGCAATCCAAACCTATAGATAATGTGCTTTTGTATAAATTCAATAATTGCCTCTTGATCAGCAACTACCAGAGGTATAGCTTCGATCCATTTGGTAAAATAATCTACTCCTACCAAGATGTATTTCTGTCCTTTGGACGAAGCAGGATTTATTTCTCCTATCAAATCCAATGCCCATCCTCTAAATGGCCATGGCTTGATAATCGAATGCAGCTCACTTGCAGGGGCATGTTGAATTTCTGCATGTTTCTGACATTCCTCACATCCTTTAGCAAAGTCTATGCAATCTTTGAGCATGCTAGGCCAATACAAACCGTATCGAAATAGCAACCATTTCATTTTATGGCCTGCTTGGTGTGCCCCACATGCCCCATTATGGACTTCAGACAATGCTAAATATGCCTCACTCTCTCCTAGGCATTTCAATAATACACCCTCTTGGGTCTTTTTGAACAATTCGTTCCCCATGAGGAGATATGACAATGCTCTATATTTTGTTTTTCTGTCCACCTTTAGAGTTGGGTCTGCTAAATAACTCTTCAATGGACTTCGCCAATCTGCATCTGACAAAGTATTTATGGCTAGTATTTCGAATCCCTGTTTCTCAGCATATCCCAATCTCATACTTTCCAGATCCGATGGTGTGAATCTAGTAGCCATAACTCTTCCCCTTATTTCGACCAAATCTTTAAAGTTCTTGGTAGACACTTTATAACCTGAAGCCAACTGCGCTAAGTCATTTGCTTCTTGGTTCTCTATTCTTGGTATGTGTTGAATATCCATGTATTCAAATTTCCTTAATAGCCTATTGACTATGACGAAGTATACCATTAAATTTTCCTTTATGCACTTGTATTCCTTTGTGATTTGTTTGACCACCAATTCAGAGTCTCCTTTAATTTCGACTCTGGTTGCCCCCAATTCCAACAAAGCTTCAAGTCCAACAATGAGCGCTTCATACTCAGCTTCATTGTTCGAACAACGAGGACCATCTAATTTATACTTGAATTTTGTTGGAATTCCTTCAGGAGAAATTAGAAGGACTCCAACACCACTTCCATTCCTGTGGGTTGAACCATCAAAGTACAATTTCCATGGTTGCATTTCGACGTAACTCATGCTTGTCTGCTCAACCAACGAATGATCCACAATGAAATCAGAAATCACTTGACCTTTCATAGCTTTTAAAGGCATGAAAGTCAATGAATATTCTGTTAAGGCTAAAGCCCACTTGCCAACTCTACTATGCATTATTGGTTTTGAAAGCATATGTTTAATGACATCAAAGTGAGATGAAACATAAACATCAACAGGTTTTATATAATACTTGAGTTTCATACAAGAGAAATACAAACAGAGACATAGCTTTTCTAAATTGCTATATCTGGTCTCTGCATCATTTAGCACTCTACTTAAATAGTATATGGCTCTTTCGACGCCATTGTTATCCTCTTGTGCTAGCATACTACCTATACTAACTTCAGAGGCAGATATGTACAATCTCATGGGCTTCCCCCATGATGGTGGAGACAAAATAAGAGGCTGAGAAAGATATTCTTTTATTTTGTCAAACACCTCCTGGTGAGCTTCGTTCCATTCGAAGGCTTGACCTTGCTTCAGACGAAGTAACGGAGAGAAAGCTTGGGTTCTTCCACTCAGGTTCGAGATGAATCTTCTGAGGAAGTTAATTTTCCCTAGCAGAGATTGCAACTCCCTTTTTGACACAGGTGCTTTCGTCTCCATTATGGCTTTGGTTTTGTTCTGGTTGATTTCGATTCCTTTCTTGTGGACCACAAAACCAAGAAAATCTCCAGCCTGCACAAAAAATGCACATTTAAGGGGATTCATCTTTAAGCCATGTTTTCTCATTCGCTCGAATGATTGGCTTAAATGATGCAAATGTGTTTCTGCAGATATAGATTTGATGACTATATCGTCAATATACACCTGCATGAAGGTTTCAATGAAATCATGAAAAATTGAATTCATTGCCCTTTGATAAGTTGCCCCAGCATTCTTTAAACCAAAAGGCATCACCACCCATTCGTAGGTGCCTAAGGCTCCTGGGCAACGAAATGCTGTTTTTGCAACATCTTCTTCAGCAATGAAAATCTGGTTATACCCAGAGTATCCATCTAACATACTCAAGTATTCGAACCCTGCAGCAGAATCTACTAGCATTTCTGCCACGGGCATGGAATATTCATCCTTAGGGGTTGCAGTGTTTAAATCCCTAAAATCTATGCAAATTCTTAAAGAACCATTTTTCTTAATAACGGGTACTATGTTTGCTAACCATTCAACGTACCTTGTTGTTCTGATGAATTTGCAGCGCAGCAACCTTTCGATCTCAGTTTTAATTTTTGTGAGAACCGCTGGTGCAAACCTTCTGGGAGTTTGTTTGATGGGCCTCTTGCCATCTTTGATTGGCAGTCTGTGTTCGACCAATTCCCTCTTTAAACCAGGCATCTCATCATAATCCCATGCGAAGCAATCTTTATTTTCCTTAAGGACTTCGATCACTTTCTTCTTGAGGCTTGGGCTAAGTTTAGCACTTATGTAAGTTACTCTTTTCGTTTTTTCATCCCCTAAGTTGACTTCTTCGAGCGGATCCTGTGCCACCATTTTGACACCTGAGTTTATGGGGTCCCTTTCGAAGCCTAAGGGTTCTTTATCATAGATGGAATCCAACCTTTGATCCATCTCCAATTCTTTGATGGGTGAGCATTTCGAACCCTCCCCACTAACTTCGTTCGTCTTTATAGTTGATTTATTTATTTCAGCCTCTAAGGCCGCTTTTGATTCGTTCTCAGCCATATAGGCCGAAATCCTTTCGAAAAAGGTAGACTTAGTCATGGCTAAGGTTGTCGAAGTCCCAGCCTGCTGGACGTTTTTGTATAGTGCTTTCGACTTCCTCTTCTTCACTGATTATTGTTCTATCCCAGTAAAGGCCATCATGGCGAAGGGTCATGTAGTAATGGGCGTCTCTAGTTTCATTAATCTCATCATTTGGAACACATGGAGCGATCTTTGCCAGATTTTTATCATAATCCCTTTTGTCAACTAAATTGACAGTTGACATAAAGTAACTCTGGTCTGCTTCGATGTTTTCCACGATTCCATCATCTCTCCACAGAACTAGTCGTTGATGCATAGACGAAGGAACTGCCCCCACGCCATGGATCCACTCTCTTCCCAGCAGCAGGTTATAGTTGGCCTTGGCTTCGATCACCATAAACATGGTGGGCCTGCAACTTGAGCCTATTGTCAATTCCAACTGGACCACCCCTAGTGTTTTGCCCACTTTTCCCTCATAATTGGACAGAACCATATTATGGGGCTTGATATCTCCTTCGCGGATCTCTAATCTTTTTAGCATGAAATGGGGTATCAAATTGACTACAACACCCCCATCCACTAGAACTTTGTTCACACCATGGACACCCACTTTCGCCCGAATGAAAAGTGGCTTGAGATGATTCTTCATTGCAGGTTCTGGACGTTCGAAGAACGCATTTTGTTCCTCAACAGCCCCATTGTCCATCACGTAGTAGCACACGGGCCTATGTTTCATTAAATCTGTAGTGTCTTCCTCCTCATATTCATTGATTTCGGTTTCCTGCCCGAATTTGCAAGGAAGCACAGACACCACGTTACAGTTCAAGTTGAATGAAGACTCCCCCTCCGATTCGAAGTTATCTGTTATCATATCTTCGTCCTCTTCCGGGCCTGGAGTGTATTCCTTTGGTTCATCGTGTTGTTCTTCAGAGAAAAGCCTCCTATTGACTGGAGGTTTATCTTCAGTTTGATTTTTTGGTTTGTTGGTGCTAGATTCACCTTGTATTTTCGTTGAAGTATCCCCTTTGTTTGCCACAGCTTCTCTCTCAGCCTTTCGAATCCTTTGCTGTCTGCGCCACTGGGATCTTGACATGGGGTTCCTTCCTTTGTAATTCTCTAATCTCACTTCCTCCCTTTTTTGTGTGTTGAATTGCCTCTTGTATGTCACAGCATGGCGTGCATTTCGTTCAGCATTCCTCCATCTATCTTTGCCTTTGTCATTTCTGACTTGTAACCATCTATCGGTTGGCACTTCCGCAGGGAGTTTGAAAGTCACTCTTCGAGTAGATTTGGGGTGAGGGCTATCAGGCCTTCGCTGTTTGTGTCTGCTGTCGAAACGTGGGCCCATCTGAACAGTTTCTTGATGGTTCCAGCAAGGGGCGAAGGGAATCGTTTCGAAGGCCCTGGCCATGCTTTGGTCATACACAGCAGAACACCTTGGGCAAATCAAGCACTTGGTTGCCCCTTTGTAGCAGCGAAAAACAAACTCCAGCAAACTCTCTCCAGCCTTGGGATAACACCTAAAAAGCTGGTTATCCTGGCGCCAATTGTTGCCAGTTCGAGCCCTCTGTATCCTTTCGAAATTCGCAGCAATTCTTTGGTTGCAGAGGATGCTGCACCTAGGGCATAATATCATGCCTGAATCTCCTTTGTGGCATGTCATGAGATAATCTTTGAGACTAGCATCTCCAGTGTGATTATCCCCCATTCTGTACTTTTCTTTTTCTAAGTATTTTTTCACTTCCTCCATCTCAGAGCGAGGTCTTTCCATATCCACCATATTTATTTCCACATCCCCCTCTTTAGTTTCATCATCACCCCATCCTGTGGGCTTTATATCTTCAATCTGGACCTTCGAACTCTCTGGGGCAGAATATTTGACCAGATAGTCAAATTTTCCACTGGGTTCCCCTAGAGTGTCCCATATTTCCTTCTGAGGGGGAATTGGCTGCGTGATTTGGACTTTCTCCAATTCCAGCCTCAAGCCTTCAGTGACTTGTGTTAATCCTTCGTTTTGATTGCCTTGGCCTTCAGTAGCCTGGGTTTCTCCTGCAACAGCCACAGGTGCAGCAATCGAAGTGTCTGGCGTATTCTGGATGTCTTCAGTGACCTCCTCGCTGACTTCGACCATCACCCAGTTTTCGACTCCAGTATCCTTCTCTTCTGTTAGGGCGTCGCTTCGATCAGTTTCCACCATGTTGACCTCTCCAATGCATGCAGGCTCGGAGTAGTTGGTGTCTGCGACGTCCAAAGGATCTTCGTCTACTTTCATCTTCACCTTATCAGCAAACTTTAGTCTGCCATCTTTGATCGCGTTTTGAATCAAGTCCCTGAAAAGAAAACATTGTGAGGTCTTGTGGCCTAGGAAACTATGATATTTGCAAAATCCCCTCTTCTTTATCTGATCCAAAGGAGGTATTTTGACATTTGATGGCACAATTAGTTGGCCATCCTTGACAAGCAAGTCAAAAATTTCGTCGCATTTAGTGACGTCGAAGGTATAAACCTTCTTTGGAAATTTGTCACTTTTCTCATTTTCAACAATATCTTTCCCTTTTGTGGGAACTAACATTTTGCAGGAGTAAGGTGGGGCCTGTTTTAATTCAGCGAGGTCGATCTCGACCTCTTCGAATTCGAATTCAGGATATTCTTCTACTTCCTCAGTCCCAACATAGGAAATCCTTTCTTTCTTGCTATTCTTAAAGACTCTGACTTTTTTGGCCTTTAGTCTTTCGACCTGTCGAACCCTATCGGCTAACTGAGCCATATCCCTCAAATACTGAGTGTCTAGTTTCTTTCGAATAGAATAATCCAAGCCACCAGCGGCCATTTCGACTAACTCATGTTCAGGTACTACTGTGTAACATCTGAATTTCAACAGCCTAAATCTATTCAAATAATCGTCTATGGGTTCGGTGAACTTTCTCTTAACACTGGCCAATTCCTTCAAACTTATTTTCGATTGTCCCATGTAAAATTGTTCATGGAATAATCTCTCTAAGAGAGTCCAAGTGTCAATAGACCCAGGAGGCAAAGTGGTAAACCATGTGAAGGCGTTTTTTGTCAAGGAACTTGGGAAGTATTTGATCCTGAGATCTTTGGCTATATCTCCCGCTTCGGTTAGATATCTCGCTATGTGTTTGACTGTTGACTCATTGGTATCCCCAGCGAACTTTGTAAATTTAGGGACTTTATATCCCCTTGGTAAATCAGTATGCATTATACAATCCAATATAGGAGAAGCGTAATTTGGCCTCCTCATTCCTGTGTTGAGGCCATTCTGGGCCATGATCCTCTCTATCATGGTGGTTAGGTTGCTTTCTGCCAGGATGTTATCGTTTCGAATCCTATGAACGACGACATCGACATCTTGATTTCGACCAACCAAAACAACTCCCCTAGGTTGTTCTTCTCGAAATCCTGGGGCTTCTGGCCTTTCGATCCTTGCCCCTGGTTCCATAACTTCCCTTTGTGGAGCCGGGATTATTGGGGCTTCTAATCTTGGTGCCCTGGCCCCTAAGTTAACTTCTTCTCTGGGTGGTCTATAAATTGGGTCGTTAGCAATTTGTTCTATAACAGGCATGTTTGTTCGAAATCCCGCCTGGTTCTGCCTACGTCTTTTTGTGGGAGCAAAGAAATCTGCTATTCGACTCATATTATCAGCGTTTTCCCTGTTCGTCACAGTCACATTCTGCACTATTGGGGCAAATATTTCCTGCATGGTTTGTGCTAACACCCCTATCATATTATGGTTACTGTCATCCATCAATTGCCTAAAAGCCAACTGGTTATCTGTGGTTAGGATAGGCAATATGCTATAACCCACTGACCCTTGGTTATTTGTCATAAACTGATTCGCACCAGACCCAGACCCTAGTTGTGGAGATGAATTCGATGTGGAATTGTGTAAACCTGCCATAAAAGATGTTGGCATTCCATATGAGGAATTTCTGATTCTATTCCCATCGAAACCGGGTGGTCTAGTTAATGGGGTGGCAAAGTGGGATTGTGTCCCTGGTGGTGGAACGAATCCCCCAGGGTAGCCCATAGTTCCAGTATTTCCTAAGATCGAACTATTAGTTGATATGCCACTTATTCCATTGGTGGCTATGTTACTGGTTGAAGATGCAATAGACTGTGCATTCGAAGGGATTACATTAGATGTTCCGCTCGAAATGGACGCGTTAGTGCCTGTTGCATGTGGGCCACTTTGGTCCCCTTGTTGATTGTCTGAATTAGACATTTTGTCCAAACGTTTTCTTCTGGATAAAGGTTGGTTGCTGTTGGTTATCTTACCACTTCTCAGGTTTATAAAACAGCAAACTTCTTAGGTTCCAACGTTTTTGTAATGGTTACGTCTCAACAATCCTTAATTCTGATATCCAACTATTGGTCCCATCGGGTGTGCCAATTTGTTTCCAGTGATTTCTGGTAAACAACCGCTAGTCTTCCAAACTATCGAATAATCTTTCTTACTGTTATTCAATCCCTCTGGTAACTCACAGGATCGACTAGATTGATCCTATGACTCCTTGGATATTAAGGTTACTCTCACAATCGGACAATTATTCATGGTTGATATTGTATAAGTGTTTGGCTTATTTCGATCTCTCTCTCTAAGAGTCTAAAGATGTAATCAAAATGTGTATGAAAACTAAGTTATACGAATAAATGCTAATTGTAATGCTAATTGTAAAGACATATAAAACTGCATGAAAATGAAGTAAATGGTTTCGACTTACAAAACGTTTAACATAAAAGGTTTCTGGAATGTAGAAGTTTAAAATGTGAAGAAAGCGTTTAATGCAAGAAATTTGTAAATGATTTCAAGTAAAAGTATGCGTTCGAAGGACAAGACTTGAATGTAAAGGTATGAAAAATGTGATAGCTTTCAGAAATATAAAATGCTCGAAACATAAAGAAGATAATAAAATGTAAAACTTTGAGGAAGAGACTTCGAAGTGAAAAGACTGTAGATAAGAAACTTGTAAATGTTGTTTGACAAAAGGAATAAAGGAAGTACTGGAAATGGTAAAAAGGTTTTCACTAAATTAGAAATACATGGTGCTATCATACATACATTTCTCTTGCATTCGTTTCCCTTGCCATGTGGTAGTTTGAATGTTATTGAGTATTTTGTATAATAGATATGACACACTGAAATCCTAATACTAAGACTTCTATTTATACTAATTCGACCCTAACGGTCTCGCTATAGGATTATGCCACGTTTCGAACATGCAGGACAATGCTTCTTTCATCTTTCCACGTGTCCCCAAATGCTCCAACACATAACTTTCAAATTTTGAAAGTCTCGCTCCCATTTGAATTTACAATACTTTGGTGTTTCTCCGTTTCGAACGCTTTTCCCAAACATAGCCTCGCTGTTGTTTCGAGACTCCTTTGGATATGTTCCCATAATTGCCGCTCGAAGCTTCAAGCTTTGACACACTTATTCGAAACACTGCTTCTGCAACTTCGAAATATGGCGTTTAATTCCATTTCGATCAGAACGTTTAACTCTTTTGGCTTCTAAATAACATTATCAAAATCTTCAACCAACAATGCCCCACATTGCAAAAGGCCAAGGTGTCGTCAGGACATTCAGAGGAACCAGAGGAATATGCACCTTGTCAGCATAGATCTGACATTTATGACAAGTTCGAGAGTGTTGGTAACAATCGGCTTCCATTGTGGACCAGAAATATCCGGCCCGAAGGATTTTCTTAGCCATGGTGTGTCCACTGGAATGTGTCCCAAATGTACCTTCATGCAGTTCTATCATGATCTTCTCTGCTTCAGCCTTATCCACACAACGCAGTAGAGTTGAATCATGATTCCGTTTGTAGAGAATGCCGTTGCTGAGGAAGAACTTTGCCGCAAACCTCCTCATGAACTTCTTGTCATTGACAGACGCACCTTCAGGGTATTCCTGAGCTTCCAAGTACCTCTTCACCTCATGATACCAGGGTTTTTCAGTCACCTTTTCGGCCTCAAGATCGCAGCAGTATACCGGTTCGTCCAACTTCCAGATAATGATCCGGGGAGCCTCATTGTCCCATTTAACTTTGAACATTGAAGACATCGTAGCTAGTGCGTCCGCTAGCTGATTCTCCTCTCTTGGGAAGTGCTCAAAAGTTATCTCTTCAAAGTGGGGAAGCAAGGTCGACACATACTCCTTGTAAGGAATAAGATTTGGGTGTTTCGTATCCCACTCGCCTTTGATCTGATTGATCACGAGAGCGGAATCTCCGAAGACACTCAAAAATTTGATCCTTAAGTCGATTGCAGCTTGTAGACCCATGATACATGCCTCATATTCTGCCATGTTGTTGGTGCAGTTGAAACACAATCGGGCGGTGAGTGGAGTATGAGTTCCTTTGGGAGATATGATTACAGCGCTGACGCTGTTACCCAAAGCATTGGAGGCTCCGTCAAAATGCATAGACCATCGGGATCCTTCCTCAGGTCCTTCATCCGGTCCGGGTACTTCACAGTCAGTTACCACCATGATATCTTCGTCCGGAAAATCAAAGTTCAATGATTGGTAATCGTCCACAGGTTGGTGTGCCAAATGATCTGCCAGTACACTTCCTTTGATTGCTTTCTGAGTTGTATACTGGATATCATATTCTGTCAAGATCATTTGCCATCTTGCTATTCTTCCAGACAGAGCAGGCTTTTCGAATATGTACTTGATGGGATCCATCTTTGAAATCAAAAGAGTAGTGTGAGTCAGCATATACTGTCTCAGCCGGCGAGCAGCCCATACCAGAGCGCAGCAAGTTTTCTCAAGCAGTGAGTAACGAGACTCACAGTCGGTAAACTTTTTGCTCAGGTAATAAATAGCGTGCTCTTTTCGACCAGACTCGTCATGCTGCCCCAACACACACCCCATTGAATTATCAAGCACTGTTAAGTATAGTATCAGAGGTCTTCCTTCCACTGGTGGCATAAGAATGGGTGGCTCTTGGAGGTACTCCTTTATCTTTTCAAAATCAGCCTGACATTCATCGTTCCAACGTACTACTTGATCTTTCTTCAGTAATTTGAAGATTGGCTCACAAGTAGCAGTCAGATGTGAGATGAATCTAGCAATGTAATTCAGTCGTCCCAGGAAACCTCTGACTTCTTTCTCTTTCTTTAGGGTCGGCATCTCTTGTATGGCTTTTACCTTGGCAGGGTCCACCTGAATACCTTTATCACTTACAATGAAACCTAGCAATTTTCCGGACCTCACCCCAAAGGTGCATTTGTTGGGATTCAACCTCAGCTTGTATAACTTCAGTCGGTCAAACAACTTCCTCAGATGATCAAGGTGCTCCTCCTCAGTTTGGGACCTTGCAATCATGTCATCAACATATACCTCAATCTCATGATGGATCATATCATGAAATAAAGCAACCATGGCACGTTGATAGGTTGCCCCAGCATTTTTCAACCCGAATGGCATGACCTTGTAACAGAAGGTGCCCCACTGAGTCACAAAGGTAGTCTTTTCCATATCTTCCAGAGCCATCTTGATCTGATTATACCCTGAAAAACCATCCATGAAGGAGAACACCTTGTGTTGAGCAGTATTGTCGACAAGAACGTCGATGTGAGGTAAGGGGAAGTCATCCTTAGGGCTTGCCCTGTTCAAATCCATGTAGTCGACACACATTCTGACTTTACCGTCCTTCTTCGGCACTGGCACCACGTTGGCAACCCATTGAGGGTAAGAAGTTACTGCTAGAAACCCGGCATTGAATTGCTTCATAACCTCAACCTTGATCTTTTCGGACATCTCTGGACGCATACGGCGGACCTTTTGCTTTACCGGAGGGCAGTCTTCCTTGGTTGGCAGGTGATGAACTACAATGTCGGCATCCAAACCAGGCATGTCCTCGTAGGACCAAGCAAATATCTCCATGTAATTATGTAGCATCTGGATCAATCGTTGCTTCACGCTGAGCTCTAGATTGGCACCAATCTTGACCTCTTTCCTATCTGTCTTAGTACCCAGGTTAACTGTTTCCACCGGCTCTTCATGGGGCTGAATGGCCCTCTCTTCCTGGAGTAGCAGTCTTGCGAGTTCACCAGGCACTTCGCAATCATCTTCACCTTCGTCTTCGGCCAATTTGATCGGATTCTCGAAGTCATAACTGGTGGTAGCAGAGCTGTTACCAGTGGGGTCCAGAGTGGATTAAAACCTGTATAAGTGAGTGTGTGTAAATATAGCTGTTTTGCAATATATAACACAGAAAGAAAAAGAGCACAAGATTTGAAATGCAACAAACGTCCAATGTTTTGATTGATGATATATGGAAATGTCATACAAAAAGCCCTCACAAATGGAGCTACGATGCCCCGGGTAGGACACCGAGCCAACAAAGTTTTAACATATTGTTTGTTACAAATTGAAAATCAAAATAATTAATTACTGCGTGACAAATGTGATAGGTGTAAAATCCTTTGCCGTCCAGTTGCTTGGTCCGTTGCTGGTAGTTGGATAGATCCAACTGTCAAACTCTGCTTCCTCTACATCCTCCTCGATAGCATTCACCCTTGGGTGGGAGATAAACACCGGAGCCTTTCTGATCTTTTCCTTGCGCACAGTCCTCTGAGCCTCTGCAGTAAAGCCCAGCCCAAACTTGTCATTCTTTTGAGTGAAGTCAGGAAGCTGACCCCAGTTTGCACAATTGCCTCTCTCGATTACAGCCCGGGCATCCTTCAAGGATGCCATCTTCAACGAAAAGTCTTCTTCAACCACTGTTTCAGCTGATGCCAACGTTGGAGGTACCTCCTCAAAATGCTGAAAGGGGGTTTCAATGAACTCCCCGTCCATCTTGATATACCAGAATGAATTCAAGTGACTAACCATGTATTCCTCCTCACCCTGCACAGTAACAATCTTCCCTTTGACAGGGTATTTGAGCTTTTGGTGTAGAGTGGATGTTACTGCCCCAGCCTTGTGAATCCAGGGTCGACCCAACAAGCAGGAGTAAGATGGACGAATATCCATTACATAGAACGTTGAGTCGAAAACTTGGGAACCCACACGAATAGGAATGTCTACTTCACCGTGCACCATCCTCTTAGAACCGTCAAAGGCTCTAACAATGATGTTACTAGGCTTCAATTCCAGACCCTCACAGTCCAAGCGATCTAAAGCCTTCTTGGGCAAAACATTCAGGGAAGAACCGGTATCCACCAACACGTGCGCGAGAGTAGTGCCCCTGCATTCTATGGAAACATGCAGGGCATCATTGTGATTTTTCCCTTTGGCGGTAAGGTCAGCATCCGAGAACCCCAAGCCATTGTCAGCTGTCAAATTAGCCACACAGTCAGTGAATTGATCTGCAGAGGTCTCTTGCGGCACATGGGCCGTTTTCAGAAATGAAATCAGGGCTTTTGCATGGGCCTCTGAGCATAGCAGCAATGATAGCATAGAGATTTTGGAGGGGGTATGCCCCAACTGTTCAACAACATTGAAGTCACTCTTTTTGATGATTTTAAGAATCTCCTCCATTTCTTGTTGGGAGGCTTCCACAACAGTCTTTTTTGGTGCCTCCGTCCTGGCAGGAAAATTGGTAGCAACTTCTTTTCCCCGAGTATCAGAGGACTCGGCGGCAGTAGTAGACACAGGAACTTGATTCGGAACATGCACACTTGCGGGTGTGATGGTGAGAGGTTTTCGGATAATTGGCGGTGCAATGTCAGGCGAGAAGAGCCTGCCACTGCGGGTAATCTTGGCGGGACCAGTGATGTTACTGATATTGGTATTGGTGTTGAACTCCTGCTTCACCCCAAGCACATACACGTCGGCCCCATAATGCCATGGGACCGCTTTATCAGACTCATAGGGGAGAGGCCCCAGAACAGTAATAGTAATGGGTGCAACAGACATAATTTGGACTGGTTTCTTCATGGGAGCTTTGGCAGGATTGTAAATTGTGACAACAGATATTTCTTCAACGGAGACAAACGGAACAGCAGTTTTCTTGAACAGAATTTCCTTGCTATCCATCAGGCTTTGGATGCCTGATTTCAGCAGCGGACAACCGGTAGGGATAACAGAACACAGGAGGCAACCCTTGCTACAACCCGGAAATAAACCGGCTAGTAGTAAGTTCCTCTTAACAGTCAAAAGAGGGGTAGCAACATCATTCACCGAAACAGCATACAAATCTTCCTCGATGGCATTTACTCTATGCTGGGGCATAGGAGCAGTTACAACATTTGGCCTCTCAGGCGCCTCAAACTGAATTTCCTTTGTGTCGATAAGATCTTGCACTTTATTTCTCAAGGCCCAGCAATCATCAGTAGTATGCCCGGGGCTATCGGAATGATAAGCACAACGGGCATTT
Organism: Vicia faba; assembly: GCA_948472305.1. NCBI lineage: Eukaryota > Viridiplantae > Streptophyta > Magnoliopsida > Fabales > Fabaceae > Vicia > Vicia faba. Next base: position 1,352,469,499 of record OX451740.1, read on the forward strand.
GGGTTATACTTAGGAGATGCAGTATTAACGACCTTAGGAGCTTCTTTGATGGTCACCAAGTTGGTTGATAACAGTTGCGGTAAAATTTGTGACAAGGTCATACTCAACCGAGTATACTGTCTCTTGGGCCTTTCACTTCTTTGTTGATTGTACTGCTGAGGAGCAGCAACATGCTTTGAAATGACCAAGGCATTGATGGCTTGGCGACTTTCTGGCCTTACTTGTCTTCTAGGACCATAGACGACACTCGCTTCTTTCTTGAAAGGCCTCTTCTCAGTACTTGGGGAGGCAGCCTTTTGTATTTTCCCTGACCTGATGCCAACTTCAATTCTTTCTCCCGTCAGAATCAAATCCGTAAACCCAGCGGAGGAGTTACCAACCAAATGATTGAAAAATGGACCAGACAAAGTTCCTAGGAATATATCAACCAGCTCACGATCAGTTAATAGAGGCTGCACCCTGCCAGCCAAATCTCTCCATTTCTGTGCATATTCTTTGAACCCTTCGCCCGTTCCTAGAGACATACCCTGGAGTTGGGTACGCGTAGGAGCGAGATCAGAATTGTATTGATATTGTCTGTAGAATGCGGTTGCCAAATCTTCCCAGTGTCGGATGCTAGTTCCATCTAGTTGGTAGAACCACTCAAGCTGTGACCCCGAAAGGCTATCTTGGAAGAAGTGAATCCAAAGGTTCTTATCCGCCCTGTAAGGTTGGATCTTCCTTACGTACGACCTTAGATGCAGCTTTGGACAAGAAGCCCCGTCATATTTGGCAAAGGCAGGCGCCTTAAACTTGTGTGGAATTACTACCCCAAAAGATAACCCCAAATCTCCGAAATCCAGCCCCGGCACATTCTGAATCTCCATGGCGCTCAAGCGGTCTTCCAATTGCTTGTATCTGTCAGCAGCAGGTGGGTATTGTTCGTCATTGTAGTCCGTCTCGTTGTCAGAGACTACAGGACTAGGAGCTCCTCCCCCTTGGGGACTGTTTTTCTCAGCAGAAGAAGTAGTTGGTTCAGCTTCATTATGGAGTGTGTTCCCAAATCTGCGTCCAGTGTTGAATAACGCAGTCCTCTTTTTCTTCTTCTTCTTCTTCTTCAGGAGTAGATTCTTCAACTCTTGCTGACCTTGGGCCAGGCTCAGGACCATCTCTTGAAACTGGGCACTTTGGGCCTGAAGGGCCTTGATTGCTTGCTCACTGGATGAGTCTGGATTCATGATGACTGTTCAAATAAACAACGAAGAAGATTAAGCAACCTGTGAAATAGGGTACCTGCTATGTATATGGTGCAATGAGATGCGTATGTTTTATGTTTTCAAAGACAAACAAGATTCGACTTTGTAGACAAAAGGGAAACACACTTCATTAGATTAAAATTTTAATTGTTCAACAACTTTCCCTTAGGCATTACAGGAATGAAAAATACTGGAAAGGAAATAAAAGCTATAAAAGGAAATATCCAAAGCCCATCAGTGCTCCCATGGCCTCCTTTTCTTAGTGTTGATGTAGTTATTCAGAACCCGCTCCTCCTCCAATTTCTTAGTCAGCCTCTGGATCTTCCGCTCCTGTTCGTTGAACTTTTCCCGATAAAAATCCCGTTCTTCCTTTAGCTGCGCCCAAGATCTCTTCATTGTGTCAAAATCAGTGGGTATCTGAGGAGGGAGGACAGTTGGAGGAACCCCATCTTCATCAGGAGATTCAAGAATGATAGGTCTGACAGCTTCGTACGGCATACCTAACTTCTGAGCACGGATGCGGACCCATTTGCAATAGGGTTCCATTGGTAGAGAAGTCTTTGGTTCCAACTCATGTGGGTCAGCTTTGTGAATTCTGTCCCAAGCTCTAATGAATCCATGGCGTAGTTTGTCACTGTCTGCCTGAAACTCAAAATGGAAGTGAGGAACCAACATTTCATGAGGCCCAACTCCTCTGGCTCTTCCAAACTGGCGGAGAGCTAAGCATGGATTATAAGAGATTCCTCCTTGGATACCAATCAACAGAACATTAGGGTATTCTCCGCAACGATCAATGACAGCTACCTCATCCAAACCTCTGAGGGTCCAAGTGATGTCATTATCAATGAGAGACATTAACCTCCGAGCCCAACCCTTTCCTTCTTCATTCTTCAGCACGAACTTAGGAAGGTGCAAAATAAACCACCTCACTAATAAAGGAGCACAACACCACAGAGTTCCCCGTTTTCGGGCAGTACGAGCATAGAGTTGTTGCAGGACATCACCCAAAAGAGTGGGTACAGGATTCCGAGATATGAAGATCCTTATGGCATGGATACTGATAAAGGTGTCAGGATTGGGAAACAATACCAGACCATAGATCAAAAGAGACAGAATATCTTCGTACGCCTTGAAGTCCAAGTCATTCCAGAAATCATTAGCCTTGCCACCCAGAAATTTGACCAAAAATCCCTTAACTCCACTTCTAGTTTCCCAGTTGGCCAGAACCTCTTCTTTGGTCAAGGGGAGGATTGCAGCAACCTCTTCAGGCATAGGAGTATTTTCCAAACCAGTGAATGGGGTTTGCTCCAAGACAGGGATACCAAGAAAATAAGAGAATTCTTCCAGGGTAGGAACCAGCTGGAAGTCTTGAAAGGTGAAACAATGATACAGGGGGTCATAAAACTGGGTCAGGACACTTATCAGTTGTTGGTCCCATTTTGCAGTAATCAAGCCAAGGAGAGAACCATGCCTGTTGATGAAGGAAGAAGTGTTTGGAATCCTACCAACCAAATCCTTGAGCAAAGTTGGTGGTTGAACAAAGTTGAGCCGGATAGTATTCCTACGCACGGGCATCATGGTGTCCTACAAAACAGAGCAAAGATGAAACTTTTTTGTCTTTGAAATGGGTTAGTCCTTTAAACAGGATGCATGCAATGGTATGATGGCATGATGCTATGATGAAGCACACCACAAGTATTCACACAGGCAAACATGATAAGGCACACAAGTCACACAAGACAACCCTTAGGTTTCAGGCCAGCATGAAGTTTAGGCATTACCCTCTTTTAGTTTCGTTGGTTAAAACCTGTCCTATCAAAAGTAACCGGGTTCTAGAGGATCTCAAATCATTGTACCCTCAATCGGTCATAACTCCAGCATCGCAATCTTTTCTTGCGGCCAGAACCATCGCGAGAGTTTAGCCTCAATGAGTGTAGCATACTGCTACTGTCCTAATGGTCAAGTTTGGTCAATTTAAGATTCTAAGGTCGGTTGGTGTTTAATGACTCCTTAGAAGACCTATATTCTCCCCATTGCAACACAAGGGATATAGGTACAGACCAAGGTGCCACACCAACGTAGCCACTGCTTCACCCATGTCAGTCTACGCCGGACAAGTCCCTCACAAATTATGCTACCTAAAAAGGGGTATTCCCCAGATCCGGGTTAGGATCTATGAAACTCCGATGCAAAACCCACAAATATAAAAGCAAACAAGGTAAACAATTGAAAACAAAGGTGATCTAAGCCCTAAGGTTACTCCACTTTTGAATACTATCCCCAGCAGAGTCGCCAGTTCTATGATACGGTGGGAGAACTGACTGTGAATTTTGCGTTTGTTTTTGCAAATGTTTCGGTTGAGCAAGAGTCGCCACCGACTTTTTATTTTATCCTAAGGAAAGGTTAAAAAGCACAGCAAAAACCTTTGAGATGTTTTCTTGGGTTCGGGGAGTAGATTATAGAAAGGGAAGGTATGAGCACCCTTTCTATCCATGGTTATCCATGGACTCTTAGTTACTTGCTTAGATCACTTGCCTTTTGTTTTCAATTGTTTGAAATGGTGCTCGTGTGTGTGGGTTTGAAAATGTTTTGAAAAGAAGCCAATGTGGTGGCAACCTTTGTGATGATCCATGTTGGGATGTATACAAAGGTGTATGTCTTTAAAAAGGTTTTCATTTGTTTTTGAAAGTTGTTTTGAAAGTGTTGTGAGATGTGGTTTTAGAAAATAGGCAAGTGTTTTATTTTTGCAAGTTTGATTCAAGTAACTAAGAGGTTATCTACTCCTAAATTTCTCAAGGTTTATTGCTATGTTTTAAACCTTTTAACAAGTTTGTTCCACCATTGTATCTGATGGAAAATCTCATGTTAGGATGTGAAAGGGACGGGCGCGGGTCATCGTTTAGACCATAATTGCAATAGTGTCAAGTATCTTTGAGCAATTTTCTTTAAGGGACTTGATCATTTGTTTAGGCAACATTTTGAAAGCGTCATCGAGGGACTATGATCATTTTGATTTGTGTTTGTTTTGCCCAAAGAGACCTAACATGCAATATGGCCCAATTTTGAAAGGCAACAAGTGGAATACCCTAGGGGGTACAAGTGTGATTTGTGTGTCCATTTTCATGCTTGTTTATCTTGAAATTAGGTCAAAACTATTTTCGTTGTTTTTTCGCATTCAAACCCTAATTCTAACATGGTATAATTAGAAAGCAATAAAGTGCGAAAATAAATTTACTAAGCTATTACAAAACCATATATGGGAAGGGGGGTACAAATGTTCAAATGGGGATTTTGACAAGGAATTTAAACCTAAACTATTACATCAATATTGAAATATTTAATTGCACAATTTAAATAAAATAAGAATAAATATGCAAGATGCAAAAAATGGTTTTTGTATATGTGAAAAAAAAGTATTTTTATATGTCAAAATAAACAAAAATAAAGTATTATTTTTTGGGAGTTTTTCATGTTTAGGGTTAAACCCCAATTCTATTAAATAAAATGCATTATTTATTTATTATGTACAAGTATTTATTTATTGTATACAAAAATAAAATAAAATGAAGTATATTTGTCAAAAGATATTTTATATTTAAATATTAATAAAAATAAAAAGTATATGTATTTTTCATTTTAACCCTAAATATATTAATAAATAAATATATATATATATATTATATTATATATATATATATATATATATATATATATATATATATATATATATATTATATATATATATAAATATATATATATATATATATATATATATATATATATATATATATATATATATATATATATATATATATATACATATACTATATATATATAATATATATATATATAGTATATATATATATATTATACATATATAATATATATAATATATATATATATATATATATATATATAATATATATATATTATATATATATATATATATATATATATATATATATATAATATATATATATATATATATATATATATATATATATATATATATGTATTATTTACTAAATATGTATTATATATACAAGTTAATAATATTTAATATTAAATAAAAAAAGTATTTTTTATAAAAAATATTTTCAGTAGGTAAAACAAAAATAAAAATGAAAATAAAAGTGTTTTTGCATTTTTGCATATTTCTTAGTATTCTTTAATAAAATGTATATATTTATTTATTTGTGTATAAAACTAAATTAAACAAACAAATACCTAATAAATTCAAAAAGGGTGTAAAAAATTATTTTTATATTTTTTATATTATGAGGAAAAATAAATAAGTTAAACTAAAAAAAGAAAAGTCAAAAAACATTAAAAATAAACAAAATGGGCTCAAGGGGTTCAAAAGCAATTGTATGGTGCAAATAAGAAAAACATTCCAGGCCCAGCCCAAAACCAGTCATCTTCAACCTCATAACAAACTTGTTCAAGCAAGCACGCGTTTCCTATCTCCCAATTCCTGGACTTTTAAGCAAAACTTTCAACATGAAAAGTGTAGAGCATGAGAAGACGAATCCAGGGATATAAAAAACTTGACTTAACTCTCTAAGATGAGGGAGAATTTCTTCTCCCCCAATTCCTGACCTAGTTTTTCATCAATGTTCAGACTCAAAATTCTTGCAGCACACATAATATAAATGAAATCTAATCATATGGGCATGTTCAGGGCTATGATTGTGACATGTTTCCTTCACAAACCTAAAGCTAACAATGCCTATACTGAGAGATAGAACTTCATGAACATACCTGTTCAGTTGGAATCGTGCCTTGCAATGGAGGAGTTTTCAGAGCAAGATGATGACTTGTACAGCTTCCTTGAAGTGTGAGGATGCTATTCCAAGTTCTACTTTGTCCTGAAACTTCTTGAATCGTGCTAGAGAACTTCAACTTCAAAACAAGAAAATGAAAATGGTGGAACTGGTTAGAGGAGTTACAGGTCGTGTTTTATGTTTTGGTTAGCTTGCATTGATGGTAGGGAAAGTGTTTGATGAGCTTTTAGCAAGAAAGCATGACAGGGATGAGAGTTGGAACTCAATCTGCAGAGGTTACTCTGTTTGGGCAGTTTGAAGGTGATTTTGAGTTTGTGGAGGTATTGGAGGTCTTAGGGTCGTGCTTCAGCTTAGGATCAATGTTTGTAATGTGTTTCATCACTTTCTCTAAGGCTTGGTTGACTGATATGGAAGTTGGTACATGTTATGCTATCTTTCTTGAACTTTAAGCAAGCAATGGTCAAGTTGTATTCTAGACAGGTAGAGGAACCCTAAACATGCTGCAAAGCCTTGCCTTGATCAGTGCAATATGTCTCATAACTTGTGCCTCTGAGATTTCTTTGTACTTCAAAGATATGAGAACTTGACATAAAGCAATCTTTTCAAAAATGGCTAAAATGCTTTTTCCATTTATGGCCTAATCTTGCATACAATGCTTGGATACACAAAATAAGGCTTTGGAACAATGAGTATGCATTAAATTATTGAGTGTTGGATGGTTTAGAGACCTGTAATGTAGCATAAACCAAGCTGACTTGAAAATGCATAAGTTATGAACATGGAAATTGGTCAATTCAAAAGTGAGTTTTTGCCATATTGCAAAATTCGATTCTCTCAAGTTATGAGGTTGTTTGATGAGTTCTTGGACATTTTGGAAAGCTAGGAATGTGTACTACAATCCATCTTTGAAGTACAAATTGAAATTCCAAGTGGAAGTGTATGAAAAAGGGTCTTGAAGTTAGGTAAAAAACTTGCCTAAAAAGGTCAAAATTTCACTAAGTTAAGAATGGTTTGGCACCCTTGTTCCAAAAATTGTAACTTGAGATACAAGCCTCTTTTAGGAAAACTTTGTGAATAAAAGTTGTAGATTATGAAATAGGCTACAACTTTCATGTTTTGACTTTTGCTTGAATCCAAATGAATCTTGGTGAGAAAGTGGGGCAAAGTTGGGAAAAAATTAGGGTTTTTCATAACTTAGAAAAATTCGAAGTTATGAAAAATTCTCATTTCAAACCCTAATTTGCAATCTTTGATTTCTTGGTGAACAAGTTTCATGATTTGGCATGTTTTGATGAAAAATGAATCTTGACCCTTGATTTTGACCAAAAAGTCAAAGTTTGACTTTTCAGTATACAGTCAAAATTGATCAATTGACTGGGAAATTCAACTATCAATCTTGTGTATTTGGGATCCTTTGAACTTGTTGAGAATGTCAAGATAATTCCATGGGGTCCTTGAGTCCATAAGTGAGCTTGGTTTGCCATTGGCTAGGTCAAACAGTCAAAAATTGCCTTTGTGCAGTCAAAACCCTAAAAATGACCATTTTGCCCTTTTGATGATCTGATCAAATTTCTTGTGGAATTGTGATCCAAACTTGATCAAATGGTCCATGTGAGTTCACAATGTTGATCTGGGTCAATTTTCATGAGATTTGACTGTCAATTGGCCACAGTTGACTTTTTCCCCAATATAGTTGATTTCTAGGTCAACTGTCCAATTGACTGGGCAAAATTTGGAATCAAGACTTGAAACTTGGTATGGATAAACTTGGGAGTCCAACATGAAGCATGAAAGTCATCTTAGGCATTTTAGGTCAAAATATCTTTGTGCAAACACAAACCCTAATTTGGGTCAACAGTGCAAGGAGAAGTCTTGAGCAGAGGAAACCCTAACTGGATCTTGATTTTCAAGGGTCTTGTGATGAGAAAATGTTAAGGAAATGGGAGGGAAAATTTTGGGGTACAACACCAACGATTTGTTCCACCAGGTCTGCCAATTTGTTTACAGTGATTTCTGGTAAACAACCGCTAGTCCTCCAAACTATCGAATAATCTTACTGACTGTTATTCAATTTCTCTGGTAACTTGCAGGATCGACTAGATTGATCCTAGGACGTGTTGGTCATTAGGGTAACTCTCATGATCGAACTAGTATTCATGGTTGGTATTTAGAATGTTGTGTAGGTGCTTAACTTACTTCGAAAAATCTAAAGGTGTGATCAAGTAAATGTGCGCGAAACTAAATTGCATGAATAAAGTTAAATTGTAAAGACATGTAAAAACTGCATAAAAGACAAGTAAATGACTTCGAAGCATAAAAACAGTTAATGTAAAATATTCTCTAGAATGTAAAAGATTCGAAATATGAAGAAAGTGTTTAAATGCAAGAAAACTGTAAAATGGCTTTAAGTAAAAAAGGTGTTCGAATGATAAAAACTTGAAGATAAAGGCATGAAATGTATAACAGTTTCTGAAATGTAAAGTATTTGAAATGGAAAGAAAGCATTTAAATGTAAGGCATCAGTAAAAGACTTCGAATGAAAACATTTTAAATGCAAATACTTGTAAATGGTATTGACATAAAGCTAAAGGAAAGTACTGGAAATGATAAAGAGTTTTCATTAAATCATAAACATGTGGTGTTATCATACGTACATTGCTCGTGCATTCGTTTCCCTAGCCATGTGGTAATTTGAATGTTTACTGAGTTTTTTGTACAATAGATATGACACACGAAATCCTAATGCTAAGACTTTTATTTATACTACTTCGACCATAACGGTCTTGCTATAAGATTCTGCCACGTTCAGAACATGCAGAGCAATGCCTTTCTCCTGCTTCCACGCGTCTTCGAATGCTCCAGCGCATATATTTCAAATTTTGAACATCCCGCTTGCATTTGAATTTCAAATGTTTTGGCACTTCTTCGCTTCGAACGCATTTCTTAGACACAACCTTGTTATCATTTCGAGGCTTCTTTGAATATACTCTCATAACTGTCACTCGAAGCTCCAAACTTTGATATGCCCATTCGAAGCATTACTTCTACCATTTCGAAACATGACGTTTTTTTTCATTTCAATCGAAACGTCCAATTTACTCTGCTTCTAATAATATCATCAAAATCTTCAGCCAACACATTGTCCGTGTGGAAAACATACTTACTACCCACAATTATGAGAAAGGAGAATTTGCATCATCTCAAAGTGGAGAATATGGCTTGGAATTTAAAATCAACAATGCCTCACTCAACACCCAAGTGGAAAATATCTCTCTTCACTACATATTGTAGAAGTTGTTTACCGTGGAAATTGGTAAACAACCGCTGATCTTCCAAAAGGTTACTTATTTGGTGACTAGCAGGATCGATCAGATTGATCCTAAGACATGGTTGATTTTCTGGAGTTTGACTAATCCTAATGACAATTAATGCCAGCAAAGTAAAGACACTTTAAGTAAATTGCATGAAGAAAAGCTTGATAGAATAAATAAAAGCGTTAAGTAAAAGACTTCGACGGAGATAAGTAAATGAAAAGCGATAAACTGCTTGAATATAAAAGACTTTGATTAATTTAAATGGTGTTTCACACATACATTCTCAATTATTCATTCTCTCACGCTGGGTACTTGAATCTAAATGAGTGACTTGTATAAAATGATGAACACACGCGAAAACTACGTGCACAACTAGTATTTATACTAAAACAAATCCTAAGTAACCGCTGGGCAGTTACGCTGCTTCGAGATGACACCACATGGCACGCTCACAGCTTTCGACGCTTCTGTTCTTGGCACGTTGCACTTGGTAACTGCTGGGAACCGTTTTCCCTCCAACAATTCAAATCTCAAACCGTTCGACCTTGGGCATCAGGTACCTTTGTCGAGAGGTTCCTTCGACGTCAAAGACAACAAGATTCCCACTTAAAGGAATTTCTCTAAGTATCTTGTCATTCTTTGATGAGCCTTTGACATGATCAGCTGGTCGAAGCCTTCTTATGTAGGAAACTCTTCTGACTCAATTAATGGTCTATATGATAACAAACAAGGGTGTCGAATTTAGGAGCCAACAAATTTCCCCCCAAGAATGTCTTATTTCGACACAAAAAAGAAAAAAGGCATTCTTTGATATTCCATTCGACACCTGTCCTTCACTCTCAGCCACAAATTAGTTTGTGCACTTTTCGTCTCCTACCAACCAACTGACAATCTCAAAAAGTCATCATTTCACCTGTTCCCAAGACGTCACCTCAGTAAGGCGTTTGGCACGCCCGATGTCCTTTCACATATTGTCATCATGACTATTTCCCGAAATCGAGGATGCACGCTGCACCGCTTCCGCTCTTCAGAACGACTACATCACCAAATGAGTGCCACGTGCCCCACTCTTGTCTGAGACATTAAATGACCTCGAGTCTTGTGATTTTTCAATCACTATAAATAGCACTAAGTACCCCTTATTGGACTCTTTACGCTTTCCTTCATCCAAGCCTTAAGTCGAACAAAAATTCCTGCAAGCAAACCTTTGCTTCTTCCTCTCAAACCCAGAAACCTTTGTTCTTTATCCATCTTCATCTCAAACCAAAAAATGGCTTCACGTTCTCATTCTTCCAATGTCCCCAGATCTAGCACTCCCTCTAAAACTACTCAACCGGAAATATTTTCAACCGCTCCGATAGTTAACTCCCTGGGAATGCGAAGGGTTCCTGAACCCATGGGAGATGCTGAGCGTGAAACTTATTCTTCTCAACTGCTGATTCCTGTTGGATATTCCAACCAGGTTTTCGCCATGTTCGGTCCTCTATCTGCATGCATTGCTGACCCAACGAAAATCGAGGGTTTCTTCCCCGTGCATGAGGCACTCAAGCCCATTGGGTGCTCCAAGAAAGCGACAGACGATACCGAAGATCCTGCAAAAGAAAAAATAGATCTTCGGTTCTTCAACAGGGGGTTTAGGGCTTTTAGGTCTAGCCTTAACCTTACACCAGAATACAACGCTTGGCTCGACAAGATGGAGAAGTGCCAGGCTTCGATTTGTAAGGGCATGGGGATTTATGACCTAGTCCTGCTGTCCAAAACTGGTCTCAACTATTGTCCTGAAATGCTGGTAGCTTCTTTGCTATTTTGGGACTATACTCACTTCACCTTCCACCTGCCTTGTGGAATGGTAACACCCACTCTCTTCGACGTGGCTGCTATTACTGGTCTTCGACCAACTGGGGATTACTTCGACCCAGAGGAAATGTCTGAAGACCAGATTGGGTTTTCAGCTACCAAACCCACTTATACCACCTACACCAACCACTACCATGACAAATCGACGGCTGTGGTGACGGATGTGGAGCACATTGCATTTCTAGCCCTTTGGCTGTCACGCTTCGTGTTCTGCACGAAATCCCTACAGGTGACGAAGAAAATGGTCACCCTTGCTACTCAGCTTCATTACGGTCAAAACATCTGTTTGGCCGAATTAATACTGGCAAACCTGTATGAGTCAATAAGCAGTGGAGCGACTCAATTAAAAATAATAGAAAATAGAGCCAGCTTGCTGCTTGCTGGACCCTTCTGGCTACTTCAACTATGGCTAAACGCCACTTTTGAGTCTTTTCTACCCCAGAAGACTCAAATAAATGAAAAGGCTCCTGAGATAGCCAGAAGGCGTGTCGAAGGCACCAGGCTTACCTTATTGACTCCCATTGAGGATGGGCTGGAACTCCAAAAGACCTTTGCAAACTTCGTCCAGATGTTTGCAGAGAGGAAGGAATTTACCTCGACCATGGCTCCTTTCGCCAGTCGAAAGTTTGGTCCAGGGTGGTTCACCAGGCCCCATCCTAAGTCATCAGAGGATCCTTACCTAGAGGAGCATACAACGATGTGGGAAGCGTTTCTCACTCCAAGGATAATGCCATTACGCTTCAAGAGTTCAAAGAATCATTTGAGCCTGATTGCTTACCAGCCGAATCTTGTCTCTTGATAGTTTGGCATTATCCAATCACTTCCTTCTCCAATTTATCCTCGGGAGAAATCGTTGTTGTACTTTTGTAATGACTACTCTGAGGATGCTGTTGCTAAGCATATTAGCAGGTACGTTGGTCGGACCGTACTATCATTGTTCGACTACCAACTCAACTTCCTCTGTTCACCATCTTTTGAAGACTGGTGGAAGAGATATTATGTCGAAGAGTTCTTCGACGAAAAGGATTTTGCAGACGAACTCCAGAAGTCCTTCGTCTTGGTTCTCGACAAAATAAAGAAATGTACATTCCCTCTTCAAATTGTATTTGTCTTTCCATTTCGACCTATATATGTCAATTATAACTCGTGAATGTTTTTCTTTCAGTTGTTCGAAAACCTGCAGCCAAGAAGGCCACAGACATCCATCAGGGTGGAGGTCCCTCTACAAAACCTCCAGCACAGGTAACCAAAATCTCTCTTGTCTCCTGCTTTGGTTTTAAACATCCTGATCTTCGATGATGCGTTTTAAATCAACTCCATTTGGGACTTTCAAGAACCTGCGTCTAAGAAGCGACCTGCATTAACGGTCGAATCTTCGAGTGGCGACGAGGATGAATCTCCCCCTGTTCCTCTCAAACGGAGAAAGGTGAAGAAGGCTGCCCCTGCTCCTGAGCCTCGACCTGCGATAAGAATCAAGGTTGCAGGGAATAAACCCAGGCCACCTCTTGTGATCATCGAAGAGCCCATGGAGGAGGAGCTAAACGTCTTGCTCAATAAACCCGTTGAGAGTGACAACTCTAGCCCTGGGGCTGAAGTTCCTCTACAGGTAGTGCCTTCGACCACTTTTAACTTAGGTGTCGACGATCATATTCGATTGTGTATCTCCCTAATCAGAATATTTTTTCCTTTTCTTTTCAGGAGACAGCTGGAACTTCAGCACCAACTGGGTATCCTGTCGAAGGTTCTGATACCTTTGTAAGCAGCGCAGGAGAACCCATTCACCATCCTTCTTCTTTCGTCAGTTCTGCTAACGAAGTAAATCAAACTTCAGAGCCACAAGACTCTACTGACCATAACAGACAACGAGAGGAGGAACTGGTGGATGATGAAGTCCTTGCTGAAACAGAGGAGCACCACCAGGAGGAAGCTCAAGTGGTCAATGAGACAGAAGAGCAACATGATGAAGAGGGTCATGTTGATGTTGACGCTGCTGAACATACTCAGCCCCAAGCCACCACTGCTGCAGAAACGATCACCTCGACAAAGCCCAGGTCTAAAGAAGACTTGGCCCTATTGAAGCAAAATGATCCAATTGGCTACCTGAATGCCATCATTGAGAGCAGGGAAAATTCGTCTGACCCCAGCCATGATGCTTCTACTACATCAGGGAAGTCTACTTCGACTTCTACTCTCGATGAGGTCTTGAAGAAAGTCAAGACTCAGTTATTCAAGAGGGATCTAATGAAGGCTTTGGAGGGGGATCCTACTGCCCAGTCTTGTTTGGGAGCTGTCTTGGGTGCAGTGGATTTGCTTGCTGTTTCTCCAGAGATTTCCAGCTTCATCTTGGAGTTATACTCCATTATTGACCAAGTCTCTGCGGACTACAATCGTCGAAGGGGGTTCAACAGCCAACTCGAAACACTGCATGGTAAAAGTTCTTCTGCTTGGACTGAAGTAGCTAAATCGACTTCTCGAATTGCAGAGTTGTCGAAACAGAAGACGTCCAAGCAGCAGGAAATCGAAGCCATAGATCAGGATAACGCCTCTATAAAGGCGCAGATCAAGGAGTTGGAGGCCAGATTAAACGCTAACACTAAGCGCAAAGAGGAACTCCTTTCGATCGTTTCGGACGCAGAGAGCCAAGATGAGGTTACTCGAGGCCTAGAGTTCGCTGAAAGGGCCCAAGCCCTTAATGACCAGATTGCCAAACTTTCTCAGGCGAATGTGTTGTACCCCAAAATTTGCCCTCCCACATTCTTCAAGATTTTCCAAGAGCATGCTTCAAAATCTCTCCAAAGGTTGCACAGTCCAATGGCCTCCTAACAGTCAAAATTAGGGTTTTGGTTCTGGCAAAGAAGTTGAAGTTTCCAAGGATCCAATCAAGTCCCACATGCCTATAAACATTGTCAAGCATCCACATGCCAAGTTGCAAGACTCACAGCACAAAATTGCACAGTCAAAAACCCTAATTGCTCAATAGTCAGCTGCAGGGGCAAAATGGTCATTTGACAGTCAAAAGTCAAAATTTTTGGTCAACATCTTATTTTGAAGCCACAAACATCATTTGATCAATTCTTGATCATGATTCTCAAGGCATGGCTCAAAAAGTCTCAAGATGCAAAAGTTTCTATTTTGGGACAGTTGGAAAAGTCAACTGCAAATTGACCAAGGCATAACTTCCACATGGTTTATCATAAAAATTCCATCCAAAGCTCATTTTGAAGAGAATGACATTTCCTACAACTCCTCTTCACACTTCAAGTCCAAGAAATGCTCTCACAAAAAGTTATCAATCTCAACATTATAGGTCATTTTCAAAAGTCAACAAAAAGGCACTTTAAGTCAAAGACCATAACTTGATATTGGTAAATCCAAATGACATGGGACCAAAAGCATTGGTTAGAGGACTTCAAGACCTTTCCAAAATGTCAAAGAACATGACCAAAGCTTAAAAATTGAGCAAGATATGCCTTGTGCAAGTTGGGAAAGTTTTGGGAATTTTGAAAAGTCAACTTTGCTTCAAATGCCTCAAAATTGCTAATGGGCCACAATTTCTTCCATGAATCATCACCCTAAGGCCATGCACGACCCATTGACATCCAAGGGAGTTATTTTATCATTTTTGATTAATTATTTGAATTATTATCATTATTAATTCATTTAATTAAAATAAAATATGACAAAAATAGAAAATCATGTTTTCCAATCCTTTTTTTGCAGCATATTCTCATTAAAGCCTAAATATTTCGTGCATCACTAAAAAGGCAAGATTTCTCATGATTGGAAATGGTTTTACAACAAAAAGATTGAAAAAGATTACATGGAAAATCAAGGATCCAAATCATCAATGCAAAGGTTTTTGGACTTGTTTTGTAAACCTAATTCACTCCACATATAAACAGAAACACAACCCTAATCACAAGAACAAGGAAGTTGCGCCCAAACTCAAGAAAGAACTTTGCATTTTTTCCAAAAATTCTGAAAATTGTTTTCCCACATAGAGCACGTTTCAAAGCCAAAGAACAATTCCAATACACTCCTGACACATCTAGGAGGCGTTTGCAATTGAAACCAAGCTTCCACACGCAGAGAAACGGTAGAACGCCATAGCCCTGTTCAAGAAAACTCTCATAATCGTATTTTGATTTATATGCATATTTCATACATTTTAAACATTGATTTATATTAATATGGATCTTCTGAAACTCATGATACCATTTAATTGTTCTAACCATGCCTGTAGCGAAATATTCCATTAAAATTTTCTAGGGTTGCAGAAGCTGTGAATTGGGGGTTCTTTCATCTGGTAAAATTAAGCCACGAGACCTATACCATTGGATTCAGAACGTCCAAACGAAGCAATTCCCCCAATCGCGCCCTTTTTATATTTGCATATGACGTATTCACTATTTTTTTAGTTTGAATTTAGTGGGGGTTTAAAACCCCCGTTATCCATTGTTTATTTTCAGGCAAAACGAAAGACCAAGGAAAGAGACACTGAGGTGTAAGCACAAGACTGGGCCATTCAAACCTTTCGCACGTGTTTTCTTTTTCCACCACTAACTCTTATTTCTCTTTCATAATAATTCCATTCCATTAAATATCAGATGAACGCGTTTGGCTTGGTGGTTGGTGTGTTGTCATGCAAGCGTTGGGACCTGGGTTCGATTCCCAGGTCCCCCATATTCTCCATATTTTTTCTTATAATGTATTCAGGTACATTTGCCTTCTGAACGTCTACCATGCATCCAATGCCTTGGCCTGCCAAATATCCCAGGAGATGAATCCAAAGGCCATGATGAGAGTTCTAGGGTACACATCAGTCAACCACACGCGCACAAGCATTGGAAAGTCAAAAAAAGGCCTCATTCAATGGGCCTAATTGCTGCAAATATACCTCCAAATGGGGCAGACACCCCCTTATGTTTGCATTTTCTTTCTTTCTTTTTTATTCTTTTCTTTTATTTATTTTAAATTATGTTAATTGTTTTATTTAATTCATAATATTAATTTTCATAAAACACAAAAAAACAGAAATCATTAAAAATAAAAATATGTTTTATTTATTTAAATCCATTAATAGCTTTTTGTAAATAAATCTAATAATCAATTTACTTTTAATTTAGGGTTTTAATTTTTATTTGCTTCTTAATAACTAAAAAAAATATAAAAAATAGGTTTTTAATACATTTTGATCCTCTTTTTAATAAATATTCTTTTCTTATTATAATTATTATTAACCATTAATTATTTTTGTAAATACTTGTAATTAATTAATTAGGGTTAAATTAGGTTAAACTTTAAACAATTTTCTTTAATAATTAAAAACAAACTAGAATTAGGGTTTTCATTTAAATTTCTAATTTCAATTAATCTTCCTTTTTTCCATAAATACCAAAAACCAAAAATAACTTCTTTTTCTTTAAATCATTAATTCACTTCCAACTCCAATTTAATTTCTTTAAAGGGTCCAACGCCCTCGCACTCGATTCTTAATTCTTTTCGCGCATTTATTTTTTTCTTTTATGAGTGTAATGTATTTGCCCCAAAGCCTTGTAATAGTTAATTAGGACATTTATTTTCCGCATTTTTCTTTCATTCAAATCGGGTCTTGGTTTAATTTGGCGATGTAGACCCGCGCCTTGTAATAACGTAGGACCTTTATGTTTCTGCACTTTAAATTCCGCACCCTTAACTGCTAATAATCACATGAAAGAATGTATGCCTGAATAAAATCAAAATGTAGAACACTCAATGCATGATCAAGACAAATAATAACTGAAAATGACACACAATTCACACACCACCCCTAGGGTACGCCTCACTGTTGCCTTGCCCCTCGAAACGTGGTCGTCGAGTAGAGGATGTTTTAGTAAGTCCTCATGTCCATGAACATGGCATGGGGGTAGCTTCTAAGGTATCCTCCTATTGCTCTGGTGACCACACTATCCCTAATCCTCGAATTGACCCGAACACCTCCAACGGTGGTGCTACCTACCTCTCAATGGTGGGATGGCACTACCTTAAGGACATTTACACAGACTAATTCCTTAGGGTAGGTAGATGACTCGTAGATACTTGCTCTAATTCAAAACAAATCAAAAACTTCTTTTCACACCGACACCTTGCAAAAAGCTTTCAAAAACAACTTTTCAAACACTCTTGAGGACCGATACAAGAGTCGATCTGAAACTTCCAAAGAAACTTTTTCAAACCCACTCACCTTGAAAGGCAAACAAACATTTTGAAAACACAAATGAGCAAGTATCTAAGAGCCCATGGATAACCATGGATAGAAAAGGTGCTAACACCTTCCCTTTCTATAAATCTACCTCCCGAACCGAGAACTAATATCAATAAGGAATTTTTCTGTGCTTTTGTCCTTTCCATGTTGGAGAAAATAAAAGACGGTGGCGACTCTTGCTTCCGCGACATTTCGCGAACCAGCGTTAAACAGTCAATTCCAGATCCACCGATCACAGAACTGGCGACTCTGCTGGGGATATCTTATAAAGTGAGGTGTACCTTAGGACTAAGATCACTGTGTTTTCAATTGCTTTGACTTGTTTGCTTTATCATTGTGGGATTGTCTTGGGAGTTACATAGATCCTAACCCGGATCTGGGGATACCCTGTTTAGGTAGCGTAAGCTGTGAGGGACCTGTCCGGCGTAGACCGACACGGGTGAAGCAGTGGCTACATTGGTGTGGCGCCTTGGTCTGTACCGATATCCCTTATGTTGCAACGAGGAGAATATGGGTCTTCTGAGGAGTCATTAAGCACCAACAGACCTTAGAACCTTAAATGACACAACTTGGCCAATAGAACAGTAGCAGTATGCTACGCCCATTGAGGCTAAACTCTCGTGATGGTTCTGGCTGCAAGAAAAGATTGCGATGCTGGAGTTATGACCGATTGAGGGTAGTCCATGATATTGGGATCCTCTAAGAACCCGGTTACTTTTGATAGGACAGGTATGAACCAACAAACTGAAAGAGGGTAATACCTAGACCCCATGCTGGCCTAAACTTTAAGGGCTTGTCTTGTATGACTTGTGTGCCTTACATGTGTGCCTTTGTAAATATTTGTGGTGTGCTTTATCATAACATCATAACATCATGAGCATTGCATGCATCCTACATAAGGACTGACCATTTCAAAGACAAGAGGGTTTCACCTTTGCTCTGTTTTGTAGGACATCATAATGCCTATGCGAAGGAATACTATCCGGTTCAACTTTGTTCACCCACCTGAGTTACTTGAAGAATTGGTTAGCAGAATTCCAAACACCACATCCTTCGTCCAGAGGCATGGTTCTCTTCTCAGTTTAGTCACTACAAAGCGGGATCAACAGTTGATGAGTGTCCTGACCCAGTTCTATGACCCTCTGTACCAGTGCTTCACCTTTTAAGACTTCCAGCTGGTCCCTACCCTGGAAGAGTTCTCTGATTTGCTTGGTATCCCTATCTTGGATTAGACTCCCTTCACTGGTTGGGAAAAGACCCTCAGGCTTGAGGAGGTTGCTGCAGCTCTTTCCTTGACCCATCAAGAAGTAATGGACAACTGGGTGACTAGAAGCGGAGTTAAGGGTTTCTTGGCCAAGTTTCTGATTGGTAAAGCTAACAGTTTCTGGAATGACTTGGACTTTAGGGCATATGAAGACATCTTGGCTCTCTTAATCTATGGGCTAGTCTTGTTTCCTAATCCTGACAACTTCATCAATGTCACTGCCATAAGGATCTTCATGTCTCAGAATCCTGTGACCACTCTCTTGGGTGACATCCTGCAACAACTTTATGCCCGTACTGCCCGAAGACGAGGAACTCTGTGGTGTTGTATCCCTTATTGGTGAGGTGGTTTATTTCGCACCTCCCTAAGTTCGTGCTGAAGAACCAAGAAGGAAGAGGTTGGGCTCATAGGTTAATGTCTCTCACTGACAAGGACATCATTTGGACTCTCAGAAGTTTGGATGAGATAGCTGTTATTGATCGTTGCAGAGAATACCCTAATGTTCCTTTGATTGGTACTCAAGGAGGAATCTCTTACAATCCATGTTTAGCGCTCCGTCAGTTTGGAAGAGCCAGAATAGCAGGACCTCACGAGATGTTGGTGCCTCACATCAGTTTTGAGTTTCAGGTGGATAGTGACGAGCTGCGTCGTAGGTTCATCAAGGCTTGGGACAAAGTTCATAAAGCTGACCCACAAGAGTTGGGGCCAAAGACTTCTCTACCTATGGAAGCCTACTACAAATGGGTTCACATCCGTGCTCAGAAGTTAGTATGCCGTACGAAGCTGTCAGACCCATCATTCTTGAGTATCCTGACAAAGATGGGGTTCCCCCAACTGTTCTCCCTCCTCAGATACCTACTGATTATGAGACATTAAAGAGGTCTTGGTCGCAACTGCGAGAAGAATGGGATTCTTATCGGGAAAAGTTCAACGAGCAGGAATTGAAGATCCAGAAGCTGACAAAGCAGTTGGAGAGTGAGCGAGCTCTGAATGACTACATCCATACTGAGAAGAGGAGACCCTGGGATCAATGATGAGCCTTGGAAGTTCTTTTACAGTTTTATTTCCCTTTTCAGTATTTCCATTTTTATGTAACGCCTAAGGGCAATCTGTTGAACAATTTAAATTTCAAAGTTGAATCTAATGAAGTGTGTTCCTTTTTGTTTACAAATTTGATTCCCGATTGTCTTTGAAAACATAAATCATACACATTCCATTCATCATGTGCATAGCAGGTATTCTTCTTTTCAGGTTGCTTACTGTTCTTCGCTGTTTATTTCAGCATCATGAACCCTGAATCATCAACCGAGATGTCTATCAAGGCCCTTCAGGTGCAAAACACACAATTTCAGGAGCTGATCATGGGTTTGGCTCAAGGTCAAGAAGAGCTGAAGGCTTTACTCCTGAAGAAGGAGAAGAAGAAGAAGAGAACTGTTATTTTCAACTCGGGCTGGAGGTTTGGTAACACTCTGCAGAATGAGGAAGCTGGTTCTTCTGTAGGCAAAGACAGTCCCCAGGGGGGAAAGGCTCCAAGTCCGGTAGTCTCTGACAACGAGACTGACTTTAATGAGGAACAATATCCTCCTGCTGAAGACCGGTACAAGCAGTTGGAAGACAGACTGAATGCCATGGAGATTCAACAAGTGCCTGGGCTGGATTTCGGAGACTTGGGTTTATCTACTGGTGTGATCATTCCTCACAAGTTTAAGGCACCATCTTTCACCAAGTATGACGGGGCGTCTTGCCCCAAGCTACACCTCAGATCTTATGTGCGAAAGATTCAACCGTACACAATGGACAAGAACTTGTGGATCCACTTCTTCCAGGAGAGTCTTTCAGGGACTCATCTCGAATGGTTCTATCAGCTGGATGGGACCAAAGTTCGTAACTGGGAGGAGTTGGCTACTGCTTTTTACAAGCAGTATCAATATAATGCCGACCTTGCTCCTACACGTACCCAACTCCAGGGTATGTCGCTAGGATCAAGCGAAGGTTTTAAAGAGTATGCACAGAAGTGGAGGGATCTGGCTGGCAGGGTGCAGCCTCTGTTAACTGACCAGGAGTTGGTGGATATGTTCTTGGGGACCCTCTCCGGGCCATTCTTCAATCATATTATCGGTAATTCGTCTGCAGGGTTCACTGACCTTATTCTGACTGGGGAGAGGATAGAGGCTGGAATGAAGTCCGGTAAAATTCAGAAAGGTGCATCTGCAAGTTCTGAGAAGAAACCCTTTAAGAAGGAGGCCAATGCTGTGTATGGGCCTAGAAGGCATGATAAACCAGAACGCCGCCAATCTGTCAACGCGGTGGTGATTGCTAAGCCTGCTGCCGCTCCTCGGCAAACCAATCCACCCAGGGCTGAAAGACCCAGAAGAGAGTTTACCCGGCTGAGTATGACCCTATCACAAATCTTGCCACAGTTGCTATCCACCAACTTGGTGACTGTCAGAGAGGCCCCAAAGGTTGTGAATACTGCCTCTCCCAAGTATAACCCAAATGCCCGCTGTGCTTATCACTCTGATAGCCCGGGGCATTCTACTGATGATTGCTGGGCCTTAAGGAATAAGGTGCAAGACCTTATTGATGCGAAGGAGATACAATTTGAGGCGCCTGAGAGGCCAAATGTGGTGACTGCTCCTATGCCCCAGCATAGAGTGAATGCCGTTGATGAAGATGTGTATGCCATTTCTGTGAATGATGTAGCTACTCCTCTGTTGACTGTTAAGAGGAACCTGCTGCTAGCTGGTTTATTTCCGGGTTGTAGCGAGGGTTGCCTTTTGTGTGCTGTTTCCCTTACTGGTTGTCCGTTGCTGAAGTTAGGCATCCAAGGCCTGATGGATATCAAGGAGATTCTCTTCAAGAAGACCGTTGTTCCGTTTGTTCCTGTGGAAGAAGTATCTGTTGTTACCATTTTCAAGAATCCAATCAAGGCTCCCCCGAGGAAGCCAGTTAAATCATGACTGTCACACCCATTGTTATTACTGTTCCCGGGCCTCTCCCCTATGAATCTGATAAGGCTGTCCCATGGCACTATGGGGCAGATGTATATGTACATGGTATAAAGCAAGAGTTCAACACTGGTACCAGCATCAGCAATATCACTGGTCCAGCCAAAGTTACCCGCAGTGGCAGGCTCTTCTCGCCTGACATTGCGCCACCAACTATTCGAAGACCTCTCATAATAACGCCTGCAAGTGCACCTGTTTCCACTTCTGATCAAGTTGTTTCCCCTGCTGCCGAGTCATCTAATGCTCGGGGCAAAGGGATTGAAGATGAGCCTGCCCGGATGGAGGCACCAAAATCTGTGAATGTTGAAGCCTCCCAGCACGAGATGGAGGAAATTCTCAAAATAATCAAAAAGAGTGACTTTAACGTTGTTGAACAGCTAGGGCATACACCCTCCAAGATCTCTATGCTCTCATTACTACTGTGCTCAGAGGCCCATGCTAAGGCCCTGATTTCATTTCTAAAGACGGCCCACGTGCCACAAGAGACCTCTGCAGACCAGTTTACTGATTGCGTAGCCAATTTGACAGCCGACAATGGTTTGGGTTTCTCGGATGCTGACCTTACTGCTAAGGGAGAGAACCACAATGATGCCCTGCATGTCTCTATTGAATGCAGGGGCACTACTCTTGCGCACGTGTTGGTGGACACTGGTTCTTCCCTGAATGTGCTACCCAAAAAGGCCTTAGATCGGTTGGATTGTGAGGGCCTGGAGCTGAAACCAAGCAACATCATTGTCAGAGCCTTTGACGGTTCTAAGAGGATGGTTCATGGAGAGGTAGACATTCCTATTCGCGTGAGTTCCCAAGTATTCGACTCAACTTTCTATGTGATGGATATTCGTCCATCTTATTCTTGTTTACTGGGTCGACCTTGGATTCACAAAGCTGGGGCAGTGACCTCTACCCTGCACCAAAAGCTCAAGTACCCCGTCAGAGGGAAGATTGTCACTGTGCAGGGAGAGGAGGAGTATATGGTTAGTCACTTGAATTCCTTCCGATATATTGAGATGGATGGGGAGTTTATTGAAACTCCCTTTCAGCATTTTGAAGAGGTACCTCCAACATTGGCAGCGACAGAAACAGTGGTTGAAGAGGACTTTCCTTTGAAGATGGCCTCCTTGAAGGACGCCCGGGCTGTAATCAAGAAAGGTGAATGTGCTAACTGGGGAAGGCTCCCTGATTTTACACCTAAAACTGACAAGTTTGGACTGGGTTTTACTGTAGAGGCTCAGAAGGCTGTGTGCAAAGCTAGAACCGGAAGACCTCCTGTGCTCATCACCAATCCAGGAGTGAATGCTGTTGGGGATGAAGATGAAGTGGAAGAGTCAGAGTTCGATAGCTGGATCTACCCGACGAATGATGGTGGATTGAACAATTGGGCTGCCAAAGATCATACACCTGTTACTTTTGTTACGCAGTAATAAACTCCTTTGTTTTTGTTATTTGTAATAAACAATGAATTGAAACTCTATGGCCCGGTGTCTTACCCGGGGCACTGTGGCTTCATTTGTGAGGGCATATTAATTGTCATTTCATATATCATGAATAAAGACCTTGGACATTTTCTCGCACTTCAAATCTTATGCTCCTTTTCTTTCTTTCCTTTCTTTATATTGCAAAACAGCTGTATTTACACACACTCACCCATACAGGTTTTAATCCACTCTGGATCTCACTGGTAACGACTCTGCTACTGCCAGTTATGACTTTGAAAATCCGATCAACTTAGCCGAAGACGAACGTGAAGATGATTGCGCAGTGCCTGGCAAGCTTGCAAGACTGTTACTCCATGAAGAGAGGGAAATTCAACCGCATGAAGACCCGGTGGAAACGATAAATCTGGGTACTGAGACGGACAGAAAGGAGGTTAAGATTGGTGCTAATCTGGAGCTCAGCGTGAAGCAACGGTTGACTCAGATGTTACATGATTATGTGGAGATCTTCGCCTGGTCCTACAAAGACATGCCTGGGTTGGATACCGACATTGTGGTCCATCATTTGCCTACCAAGGAAGACTACCCTCCGGTTAAGCAGAAGGTCCGCCGTATGCGTCCAGAGATGTCTGAGAAGATCAAAGCCGAGGTTATGAAACAGTTTGATGCCGGTTTTCTTGCAGTGACTTCTTACCCTCAGTGGGTTGCTAATGTGGTGCCGGTACCAAAGAAGGATGGTAAGGTCAGAATGTGTGTCGACTACAGGGATCTGAACAGGGCCAGCCCCAAGGATGACTTTCCCCTACCTCACATTGATGTCCTTGTTGACAATACTGCTCAGCACAAGGTGTTCTCTTTCATGGATGGTTTTTCAGGTTATAATCAGATCAAGATGGCTCTTGAAGACATGGAAAAGACTACCTTTGTTACTCAGTGGGGTACCTTCTGCTACAAGGTCATGCCATTCGGGTTGAAGAATGCTGGGGCAACCTACCAACGTGCCATGGTTGCTTTATTTCATGACATGATCCATCATGAGATAGAAGTGTATGTCGATGATATGATTGCAAGGTCCCAAACTAAGGAGGAACACCTTGATCATCTGCAGAAGTTGTTTGACCGTTTGAAACTGTACAAGCTGAGGTTGAACCCGAACAAGTGTACCTTCGGGGTAAGATCTGGAAAGTTACTAGGCTTCGTTGTAAGTGATAAGGGTATTCAAGTGGACCCTGCCAAGGTTAAAGCCATTCAAGAGATGCCAGTTCCTAAGACAGAGAAAGAGGTCAGAGGCTTTTTAGGACGCCTGAATTACATTGCTCGATTCATCTCGCACCTAACTGCTACCTGTGAACCAACCTTCAAGCTGCTGAAGAAAGATCAGGTAGTACGTTGGAACGATGAATGTCAGGCTGCTTTTGACAGAATCAAAGAGTATCTCCAAGAACCACCCATTCTTATGCCACCGGTTGAAGGGAGACCTCTGATACTATACCTGACAGTACTTGACAACTCAATGGGGTGTGTGCTGGGGCAGCATGACGAGTCTGGCCGAAAAGAGCATGCCATTTATTACCTTAGCAAAAAGTTTACCGACTGTGAGACCCGATACTCACTGCTTGAGAAAACTTGCTGCACTTTGGTATCGGCTGCTCGCCGGCTGAGACAGTATATGCTGACTCACACTACCTTGTTGATCTCAAAGATGGATCCTATAAAGTACATATTTGAAAAGCCTGCTCTGTCTGGAAGAATAGCAAGATGGCAAATGATCTTGACGGAATACGACATCCAGTACACGACCCAGAAAGCCATCAAGGGAAGTGTATTGGCAGACCACTTGGCACATCAGGCAGTAGACGACTATCAGTCAATGAACTTTGAGTTTCCGGACAAGAGCATCATGATTGTGACTGATTGTGAAGTACCTGGACCGGATGAAGGACCTGAGGAAGGATCCCGATGGTCTATGCACTTTGACGGAGCCTCCAACGCTTTGGGTAACGGTATCGACGCTGTGATCATATCCCCTCAAGGCACTCATACTCCACTCACTGCCCGACTATGTTTCAACTGCACCAACAACATGGCGGAGTATGAGGCATGCATCATGGGTCTTCAAGTTGCGATCGACTTAAGGATCAAGTTTCTGAGTGTCTTCGGAGATTCTGCTCTCGGGATCAATCATATCAAAGGCGAGTGGGATACGAAACATCCGAATCTTATTCCTTACAGAGAATGTGTGTTGACATTGATCCCCCACTTCACAGAGATAACCTTTGAACACTTTCCGAGAGAGGAGAATCAGCTGGCGGACGCGTTAGCTACGATGTCTTCCATGTTCAAAGTTAAATGGGACAATGAGGCTCCCCGAGTCATTATCTAGAAACTGGACGAACCGGCATACTGTTGTGATCTCGAGACTGAATTGGTGACTGAGAAGCCTTGGTACCATGAGGTGAAGAGATATTTGGAAGCTCAGGAATACCCTGAAGGTGCATCTGTCAATGATAAGAAATTTCTGAGAAGATTCGCAGCCAAGTTCTTCCTCAGCAACGGCATCCTGTATAAGCGAAACCATGATTCGACCTTACTGCGTTGTGTGGATAAGACTGAAGCATAAAGGATCATGGCAGAGCTACATGAAGGGACCTTCGGAACACATTCCAGTGGACACACTATGGCGAAGAAAATCCTTCGGGCAGGATATTTCTGGTCCACAATGGAAGCCGACTGTTACCAACATTCTCGGACATGTCACAAATGCCAGATATATGCAGACAAGGTGCATGTTCCTCCAGTCCCTCTGAATCTCTTGACTGCACCTTGGCCCTTTGCAATGTGGGGCATAGATATGATCGGCGAGATTAAACCTACGGCATCCAACGGGCATCGCTTCATCCTGGTAGTGATCGATTACTTCACGAAGTGGGTTGAAGCAGCTTCGTACGCCACTGTAACCAAGAATGTTGTGGCACGGTTCATTCGGCATAACTTGATCTGTCATTACGACATCCCTGAAAGAATCATTACAGACAACGGTACCAATCTTAATAACAAGATGATCACTGAGCTCTGCGAGCAATTTAAAATACAGCACCACAACTCTTCTCCCTACCGGCCGAAGATGAATGGGGCTGTAGAAGCAGCGAATAAAAATATCAAGAAAATCGTGCAGAAGATGACAGTGACTTATAAAGATTGGCACAAGATGTTACCGTTTGCTCTACATGGGTACCGTACCTCAGCAAGGACGTCAACCGGGGTAACTCCTTTCTCCTTGGTCTACGGCATGGAGGCAGTCTTACCAATTGAAGTGCAGATACCCTCTCTCCGGATAATGAAGGATGCAGATCTGAGCAAAGATGATTGGATCCAGACACGACTTGATCAATTAAACTTAATTGACGAAAAGAGACTTGCTGCTATTTGTCATGGTCAGACGTATCAAAAGCGTATGATCAGGGCATTTAACAAAAAGGTCAGACCACAAGAATATCAAGTTGGGGATCTGGTAATCAAACGTATCATCCTTCCTCAGAGTGATCCAAGGGGCAAGTGGACCCCTACGTACGAAGGGCCATTTGTGGTTAAACATGTGTTCTCAGGAGGAGCCATGATTCTAACCAACATGGATGGTGACGACCTTCCTCACCCCGCCAATGCAGACATAGTAAAAAGATACTACGCATGAAAAAGACCCGCTAGGTTGACATACCTAGGCAAAAATTAGGGCTTCCCGGTGAACCAAAAGGGTTCGGGCAAAATGAAGGGATGAAATGAAAAAAATCTGTACACCCGGCAAGTCGAAAACCTGAAAAGGCGGCTTGGGCAAAAATGGGTATCCCGGTGGACTGAAAACCCGAAAGGGCGGTCCAGGCAAAATTTAGGGATAAAGCGTAATACTATGTCTCATTGGATCACTTTGCATCCAGAATCCGGTATCAACATCAAGTTCAGACGACATCGATCAATCAGCTTCATCTTCAGCTAGGTCATCAAGTGATGAGACACTCGAAGATATAAAGGCATTAGCATAGTTGGAACCCAGTGGGATTATTCTCTTCACACAACTGTTTTGTTTTCCCTTTGTACAAATTGTATAAACTCTTTTGTTCGGCGGCATTCTCTTACTAGGACGTCAGCCTCTTGTACATAAAACACCTATTTACGGGCAAATTCAAAAATCAATACAAAAATCACTTTTCAGTTAAAATTGCCAATTGTTTTTTCTTTTTCTGTTTTGTTTTGCGAAGAACGTCCAAGGTTCAATTTGTGATATATGCATTTGACAATAATTGCTAACTCATAAATATTTGCATACGAAACAAAGGATTAATTACAGGTAACATTAGAAACATGGGCAATAATGAGTGGTCTAAGCGATCTAATTGTTCTGTCCACCAAGGTACCAAGGTAAGTTCGGCTGAAGAACATAACCAAGATATCTTAACTCCCCAGAGAGTGAGCCAGCAAGTCAATGCACTCTCCCCAAGCAAAGCTATTATCAGCCTTAAGGAAGTTGGGTATCCCCCGCAGATCTCAACAATCCCCAGCACAATATACGAATATTCTTAACAAGCATCCCCGACAATCTTGATCTAAGATTGTTCCCTGGCGGTACACCAGACATTCAGTGGAGTCACTTCCAGTACATCTCAAAATTTCCCCAGGAAAGTCCAGTATAGTTCAAGATTTCCCCAGGAAAGTTTGAATCCATCTCCCCAGCAGGAAGCTTATCCCTAGTAGATTCTGGAAGCTTGCCACCTACAGAGCACGAACACGTCCCCCGACTTTATTCAAAGGTTATTTCCCTACCAGGATATAACTGGGTTATCCTCAGCCAAAAGCCACGGAAAGATCGTCCCCGACGAAGTCTTCTTATCCCCAGCGAAGTCTATTAACACTTCCAACACATCAGCGGTATCCTCAGCGAAGTTATCATCAACATCCCAGCAAAGTACCCCTCTTCCCACAGAATATTGCTCCTCAGCAAGATCACTAGAGTATTTTTTTCCCTGCAGAGTAATCTATTCGTCAAGTTTATTCCCCAACGGAGTCATCTTCTCCTACCTGTATTCTTGCAACTATCATCCCCAACGGAAACAACAAAGCACTATTCTCCAACATCAGCCCAGGATGTGACTTCCCGGCACCCGTCAAGGATTTTTTTTCCTAGACAAAAACATACATTCATAAACATCGCATTTCCATACATTATAGCATGCATATACGCATCATGAATATACAATCTCATTTATGTTGAGAACATCATTGCTTGATCCATATCATGCATTGCATATGACTGACCTTTACCTTTCAGGAAAGATCCAGTTAAATTCTCAGCTATGTCCAAGATCTTCTCTGGTTCAGTTAAATCGACTCCTAAAGATTTTTCTGATTCTTATCCAGTCAAAGGCCTTCTCTGGTTCAGTCAGATCGACCCTAAGATCTCCCTGATTCTTATCCAGTTGAAGATTCTAAGACCTTGCCTGGTTCAGTTAAATCGACTCATAAA
This sequence comes from Vicia faba, assembly GCA_948472305.1. Taxonomy (NCBI): domain Eukaryota; kingdom Viridiplantae; phylum Streptophyta; class Magnoliopsida; order Fabales; family Fabaceae; genus Vicia; species Vicia faba. The sequence continues at coordinate 1,352,498,153 of OX451740.1, forward strand.
GATTTTTCTGATTCTTATCCAGTCAAAGGCCTTCTCTGGTTCAGTCAGATCGACCCTAAGATCTCCCTGATTCTTATTCCAGTTGAAGATTCCAAGACCTTGTCTGGTTCAGTTAAATCGACTCCTAAAGATTTTTCTGATTCTTATCCAGTCAAAGGCCTTCTCTGGTTCAGTCAGATCGACCCTAAGATCTCCCTGATTCTTATTCCAGTTGAAGATTCCAAGACCTTGCCTGGTTCAGTTAAATCGACTCCTAAAGATTTTTCTGATTCTTATCCAGTCAAAGGCCTTCTCTGGTCCAATTAAATCGATTCCTAAAGATTTTCCTAATGAAGACTCAATAGAAGACATCCCAGATTCTCTCATCGTTACTGTTGAGGTAGTAATCGCCCCAGATTCTCTCATCGTTACTGTTGAGGTAGTAATCGCCCTAGATTCTCTCATCGTTACTGTTGAGGTAGTAATCGCCCCAGGTTCTCTCATCGTTACTGTTGAGGTAGTAATCGCCCCAGGTTCTCTCATCGTTACTGTTGAGGTAGTAACCATCCCTGATTCATTCATAACCTTTTGAAGCTCCAGACTCGATTCCTGTATCTCTCCAGGGCATGTTGGAAGAGGTTTAAAGAATTCAATTCCTGTAACCAGTCAGGGCACATCTACACAAAGAGCTTGAAGACCGGCTCCTGTAACAGGCCAGGTAATCATTTTCTTTTTCAGGTATGCAAGTTCTCGCTAAGGAATCTCTTACGCGATCGACACCCAGATGGCATCTATAAGCCCATCCACCTATTCATCACTTCTCAACATGGCATCTATAAGCCCATCCACCTATCCATCAATCTCCAAATGGCATCTGTAAGCCCATTCCCATCATCACACTGCCAACATGTGAGCGCAAATTTCTGGGCACTCTAGTGTTTAATCATCTTCCACCTTCGGATTACGAAAGGCACGTCAGCCAATCTACATCCTCAGGTCTAAGAAGATTGAACAGGGGCAACTGTTATACCCCAAAATTTGCCCTCCCATATTCTTCAAGATTTGCCAAGAGCATGCTTCAAAATCTCTCCAAAGGTTGCACAGTCCAATGGCCTCCTAACAGTCAAAATTAGGGTTTTGGTTCTGGAAAAGAAGTTGAAGTTTCCAAGGGTCCAATCAAGTCCCACATGCCTATAAACATTGTCAAGCATCCACATGCCAAGTTGCAAGACTCACAGCACAAAATTGCACAGTCAAAAACCCTAATTGCTCAACAGTCAGCTGCAGAGGCAAAATGGTCATTTGACAGTCAAAAGTCAAAATTTTTGGTCAACATCTTATTTTGAAGCCACAAACATCATTTGATAAATTCTTGATCATGATTCTCAAGGCATGGCTCAAAAAGTCTCAAGATGCAAAAGTTTCTATTTTGGGACAGTTGGAAAAGTCAACTGCAAATTGACCAAGGCATAACTTCCACATGGTTTATCATAAAAATTCCATCCAAAGCTCATTTTGAAGAGAATGACATTTCCTACAAATCCTCTTCACACTTCAAGTCCAAGAAATGCTCTCACAAAAAGTTATCAATCTCAACATTATAGGTCATTTTCAAAAGTCAACAAAAAGGCACTTTAAGTCAAAGACCATAACTTGAGATTGGTAAATCAAAATGACATGGGACCAAAGGCATTGGTTAGAGGACTTCAAGACCTTTCCAAAATATCAAAGAACATGACCAAAGCTTAAAAATTGAGAAAGATATGCCTTGTGGAAGTTGGGAAATTTTTGGGAATTTTGAAAAGTCAACTTTGCTTCAAATGTCTCAAAATTGCTAATGGGCCACAATTTCTTCCATGAATCATCACCCAAAGGCCATTCACGACCCATTGACATCCAAGGGAGTTATTTTATCATTTTTGATTAATTATTTGAATTATTATTATTATTAATTCATTTAATTAAAATAAAATATGACAAAAATAGAAAATCATGTTTTCCAATCCTTTTTTTGCAGCATATTCTCTCATTAAAGCCTAAATATTTCGTGCATCACTAAAAAGGCAAGATTTCTCATGATTGGAAATGGTTTTACAACAAAAAGATTGAAAAAGATTACATGGAAAATCAAGGATCCAAATCATCAATGCAAAGGTTTTTGGACTTGTTTTGTAAACCTAATTCACTCCACATATAAACAGAAACACAACCCTAATCACAAGAACAAGGAAGCTGCGCCCAAACTCAAGAAAGAACTTTGCATTTTTTCCAAAAATCCTGAAAACTGTTTTCCCACATAGAGCACGTTTCAAAGCCAAAGAACAATTTCAATACACTCCTGACACATCTAGGAGGCGTTTGCAATTGAAACCAAGCTTCCACACGCAGAGAAACGGTAGAACGCCATATCCATGTTCAAGAAAACTCTCATAATCGTACTTTGATTTATATGCATATTTCATACATTTTAAACGTTGATTTATATTAATATGGATCTTCTGAAACTCATGATACCATTTAATTGTTCTAACCATGCCTGTAGCGAAATATGCCATTAAACTTTTCTAGGGTTGCAGAAGCTGTGAATTGGGGGTTCTTTCATCTGGTAAAATTAAGCCACGAGACCTATACCATTGGATTCAGAACATCCAAACGAAGCAATTCCCCCCATCGCGCCCTTTTTATATTTGCATATGACGTATTCGCTATTTTTTCAGTTTGAATTTAGTGGGGGTTTAAAACCCCCGTTATCCATTGTTTATTTTCAGGAAAACCGAAAGACCAAGGAAAGAGACGCTGAGGTGTAAGCACAAGACTGGGCCATTCAAACCTTTCGCGCGTGTTTTCGTTTTCCACCACTAACTCTTATTTCTCTTTCATAATAATTCCATTCCATTAAATATCAGATGAACGCGTTTGGCTTGGTGGTTGGTGTGTTGTCATGCAAGCGTTGGGACCTGGGTTCGATTCCCAGGTCCCCCATATTCTCCATATTTTTTCTTATAATGTATTCAGGTACATTTGCCTTCTGAACGTCTACCATGCATCCAATGCCTTGGCCTGCCAAATATCCCAGGAGATGAATCCAAAGGCCATGATGAGAGTTCCAGGGTACACATCAGTCAACCACACGCGCACAAGCATTGGAAAGTCAAAAAAAGGCCTCATTCAATGGGCCTAATTGCTGCAAATATACCTCCAAATGGGGCAGACACCCCCTTATGTTTGCATTTTCTTTCTTTCTTTTTTATTCTTTTCTTTTATTTATTTTAAATTATGTTAATTGTTTTATTTAATTCATAATATTAATTTTCATAAACCACAAAAAAACAGAAATCATTAAAAATAAAAATATGTTTTATTTATTTAAATCCATTAATAGCTTTTTGTAAATAAATCTAATAATCAATTTAGTTTTAATTTAGGGTTTTAATTTTTATTTGCTTCTTAATAACTAAAAAAATAAAAAAAATAGGTTTTTAATACATTTTGATCCTCTTTTTAATAAATATTCTTTTCTTATTATAATTATTATTAACCATTAATTATTTTTGTAAATACTTGTAATTAATTAATTAGGGTTAAATTAGGTTAAACTTTAAACAATTTTCTTTAATAATTAAAAACAAACTAGAATTAGGGTTTTCATTTAAATTTCTAATTTCAATTAATCTTCCTTTTTTCCATAAATACTAAAAACCAAAAATAACTTCTTTTTCTTTAAATCATTAATTCACTTCCAACTCCAATTTAATTTCTTTAAAGGGTCCAACGCCCTCGCACTCGATTCTTAATTCTTTTCGCGCATTTATTTTTTTCTTTTATGAGTGTAATGTATTTGCCCCAAAGCCTTGTAATAGTTAATTAGGACATTTATTTTCCGCATTTTTCTTTCATTCAAATTGTGTCTTGGTTTAATTTGGCGATGTAGACCCGCGCCTTGTAATAACGTAGGACCTTTATGTTTCCGCACTTTAAATTCCGCACCCTTAACTGCTAATAATCACATGAAAGAATGTATGCCTGAATAAAATCAAAACGTAGAACACTCAATGCATGATCAAGACAAATAATAACTGAAAATGACACACAATTCACACACCACCCCTAGGGTATGCCTCACTGTTGCCTTGCCCCTCAAAACGTGGTCGTCGAGTAGAGGATGTTTTAGTAAGTCCTCATGTCCATGAACATGGCATGGGGGTAGCTTCTAAGGTATCCTCCTATTACGCTGGTGACCACACTGTCCCTAATCCTCGAATTGACCCGAACACCTCCAACGGTGGTGCTACCTACCTCTCAATGGTGGGATGGCACTACCTTAAGGACATTTACACAGACTAATTCCTTAGGGTAGGTAGATGACTCGTAGATACTTGCTCTAATTCAAAACAAATCAAAAACTTCTTTTCACACCGACACCTTGCAAAAAGCTTTCAAAAACAACTTTTCAAACACTCTTGAGGACCGATACAAGAGTTGATCTGAAACTTCCAAAGAAACTTTTTCAAACCCACTCACCTTGAAAGGCAAACAAACATTTTGAAAACACAAATGAGCAAGTATCTAAGAGCCCATGGATAACCATGGATAGAAAGGGTGCTAACACCTCCCCTTTCTATAAATCTACCTCCCGAACCGAGAACTAATCTCAATAAGGAATTTTTCTGTACTTTTGTCCTTTCCATGTTGGAGAAAATAAAAGACGGTGGCGACTCTTGCTTCCGCGACATTTCGCGAACCAGCGTTAAACAGTCAGTTCCAGATCCACCGATCACAGAATGCCTTGTGTAACAAACGGCTGGAGTTGCAACGAGCCAAATATCTTCGACTTAAAGCTTTCATCCCTTTTTAATTTGCTCAGCACCTCATTGACCATGTACTATAATTTTGTAATTCAATGCAGCCATTTTGGTTAATTAATATATCATTTTCCATTTTGGCTTTATGGTTAACTTAGTCATTAACTGTTATTTATTTTGATTTCTTGGAGCATAGGTTTATATTTTTTTAAATATTTTCCGTTTACCCTCAAGAGTCTTTTATCTTCGCTTAACTCTTCGACCTCATAAGCTCCACCAAAAAAAATTTGAATAATTCTGAACGGTCCTTCCCACTTGGGCGACCATTTTCCCATGCTTCGATCTCTTCGATCCATGGGGAGAATCACCTTCCAAACTAATTCTCCAGGCAAGAATGCCTTAGGTTTTACTTTCTTATTGTAAGAGTCTTCCACTCTTTTCTTCTGAATTCTCAGTAGGTCGAGAGCTCGTAATCTTTCTTCGTCTAAATCTACTAGTTCGTCTAACATCATATCCCAATAAACCTCAGAGGGAATATCTTGATGTCTCTGAACCCTTGCTGATTGAAGACAAATTTCTGCTGGCAGTACTGCATCATGACCGTAAGTTAGCCGATATGGTGTTGTACCTGTGGCTTCTTTTGGGGACGTTCGACAGGCCCACAAAATCTGGTCTAACGTTTTATGCCAATTTTTTGGCTTCTTTCCCATATACTTTTTTATCAGGCCAATCACTATTTTATTCGCTGCTTCGACTTGACCATTTGCCTGCGCGTAATAAGGTGTTGATGTTATGAGTCTAAAGCCTGTTTCTTGAGCGAATTCCTGCATATTTCGACCAGTAAACACTGACCCTTGATCAGTTGTTATAGTCTCAGGGATTCCAAATCTGTAGATAATGTTCTTTTGAATAAATTCGATGACATTTTCTTGGTCTGCATTGACTAAAGGGATAGCTTCGATCCATTTGGTGAAATAATCAATGCCTACCAGTATATACTTCTGGCTCTTTGATGATGCTGGTCGAATCTCTCCAATAAGATCCAACGCCCATCCTCTAAAAGGCCAAGGTTTCACTATTGAGTGAAGTTCGCTTGCTGGTACATGTTAGATGCCCGTATGGACTTGACATTCCTGGCAACCCTTCGCGAACTCAACACAATCTTTCAAGATAGTGGGCCAGTATAGTCCTTGTCGAAACAACAACCATTTCATCTTATGGCCTACTTGGTGAGCCCCACATGCTCCAGCATGCGTAGTCGAAAGGGCTATGTATGCTTCAGTTTCGCTTAAGCACTTTAGCAATACCCCTTCAGGCGTCTTTTTGAACAACTCATTACCCATGAGCACGTAACTCAACGACCTATATTTTATTTTTCGTTCTGTAAAAGCTGCTGGATTTTGTAGATAATCTACAATGGGTTTCCTCCAATCCTGCTCTGACAAATTGTCTATGAACGAAATTTCAAAGTTCCTTTGATCAGCATACCCTAGTCTTGTCGATTCCAAATCTGTTGGAGACAGGCTGGTTGCTTTTATTTTTTTCTCGAACTTCGATTGCTCTTTGTAATCTCGTTTTTGAAATTTTGTACCCAGATGCAATTTGTGCCAAATCATTGGCTACTTGGTTTTCCAATCTAGGTATGTGTCGAATGTTAACCACTTCGAATTTTTTCAATAAACGATTTTCTATCACAAAGTACAGAATAAGATTTTCTCTTATGCATTTATACTCTTTTGTGACTTGCTTAATGACTAACTCTAAGTCTCCCATTATTTCGACTCGAGTTGCCCCCAATTCCAACAATATTTTAAGGCCAGTAATTAGAGCTTCGTACTCAGCCTCATTGTTCGAATAAGTACCTTCTATCTTGTACTTGAATGTTGTTGGAATTTTGTCTGGAGAAATAATTAAGACCCCTACTTCTGTTCCATCTTTATGGCTGGAACCATCGAAGTAGAATTTCCAGGGTTCTATCTCCATGTAATTTATATTTTCAACCTGAATTGAGTGGTCGACTATAAAGTCTGCTACCACTTGCCCTTTTACTGCCTTAAGAGGCATAAAGGTCAATGAATACTCAGTTAATGCTAGCGCCCACTTGCCAATTCGGCTGTGCAAGATGGGTTTCGACAACATGTATTTGAAAACATCAAAATGAGACGAAACATACACATCAACTGGTTTTATATATTGTTTGAGCTTCGTACAAGAGAAATAAAGACATAGACATAATTTTTCAACTTCGCTATATCTAGTTTCTGCATCGTTCAAAACTCTGCTAAGATAGTAAATGGGTCTTTCGACTCCATTTTCATCTTCTTGGGCTAACATGCTTCCCAAAGTTTTGTCGGATGCAGCTATGTACAATCTCATACTCCTATTGCTGCACGGAGGCACCAAAATAGGTGGCTTGGTGAGATACCCTTTGATCTTGTCGAAGGCTTCCTGTTGCTCTTGCCCCCACTCGAATCCTTCCTTATTCAATCGAAGTAAGGGTGAGAAGGCTTGAGCTTTTCCACTTAGGTTAGATATAAATCTCCTTAAGAAATTTATCTTGTAAGTCTCAGAGTGCCTAAGAGGGGGGGGGGGGTGAATTAGGTCTTATAAAAATTTATTCGGTTTTATGAGAATGCTTGGTAGTAATTTTTGGTTAAGTATTTGAAGGTCTTGATTATATCTTTATCTTTTCTCGATTATGGTGATGAAAGCGATAAATGCGGAAAAGTAAAGAACACGGTGATATATCCTGGTTCCCCTCAAAATCCGAGAGTACTCCAGTACCCTTTCCAACACGAAAGAGATTTCACTATAGTTAGAATGATTGTACAGCCTATGCTTACTATCTAACCTATAGGGTGATCAAAGGTTCTTAACACCTTTAAGACCAAACAAACACTAATGTGAATGAAGAACAATCCTCTTCAAATCACAACACTTACTTCCAACAATCCTGGATAGTAAGGGAAAATCTTTAAGTAATACAATGATTAATTTTGAAGTATATGGAGAGCTTTATCAATCTTCAATTGATCTTCTTCTTCAAGATAAAAACAATTCTCAACAATGTATATAAATGTTCACAATGTATGTATGAAACTTGAAATGATAATGAAAGTGTATATGGCAAGTTTCACAAAATTATGAACACATGAAAGTTTAAATTCAAATGTGAGTAAAAGAGAAAATTGTTAATGAAGAAGTATATTTGTTAATTTGAAAATTGAAGTATTGAACATTGTTTGAAAATAAGAAAATCTGCATTTTATAAAGTTGTAAGAACCTCTTCATTCATGCCAATTCATATGAAAAGTTGCAATGCATTCATGAAAAGATACCACTTGAAAAATGTTCAAAAAACAAAGTAAAAGCTGCATTGGTTCGCTAGGAACCGGTTCCGACACTGACAGAACCCAGTTCTTAGTGAACGTTATAAGTTGGAATTCAAATTTATCACGCAGGAACCGGTTCCCCTATTGGTACAACCCGGTTCCTGGTACAAAAACCAGAGACATGTTTTTTGAGAAAAGCTGGAACCCGGTTCCCTGTTAGGGAGGAACCGGTTCCTAAAGGTTTATTTTCAAAAATACATTTTGAAAGATATTTCAAACAAAGTTTTTCTTGATGTTAAAGTTATGGAATATGTATATGTTGATGAATGCATATTATGAACATCTATATTCAAGGTTTTAAGAATTATTTATACCATATTGACATTTGATGATTTCTTTAATAATTCTTCAATAATCTTCAAGACTTTAATTTGATGTTGATAAGCTTTTTGCACATCCTTTGATACTTGATGTCCATGTTGTCTTCATCAAAAACACATGCTTTAAATATGACTTGAGAAGCTTGCAATTACATTCTACCCCTTTTTGATGATGACAACCAAGTCTTGAAAATGATTTCTTGAAATGTTCATGTTGTTTTGTGTAGCGAACATGTTGAGCAAATGCAAGGCTCCCCCTAAATTGTATGCTCCCCCTAAGTCCATGATTCTTTGAATTTTGGAGAGAGTTTGACATTTATTTGGGCCTGCAATTTCTTTGAAACAAAACAACATACATGCATACTCTTCTCCCCCTTTGTTAACATAAAAAAGGATGGGGAAAAAGAGTGAAATAGATACATATAAAAATTAAGACGAGTATCTTAAGAGAAACATTAGATATCACCTTCATCCAAAATACCAAGTTCTCTTCGGATTTTGAAAAAAGGTTCTCAAGCAAGCGGTTTAGTGAAGATATCCGCGAGTTGGTTATGAGTATTCACAAAAGTGACTTCGACATCTCCTTTAAGTACATGATCACGGAGAAAATGATGTCGAATATCTATATGTTTGGTTCTTGAATGCATGACCGGATTCTTTGTAATATTGATAGCACTTGTATTGTCGCATCGAAGAGGAATGCATCCGAGATCAAGTCCGTAATCACGGAGTTGTTGCTTGAGCCAAAGAATTTGTGCACAACAACTACCTGCTGCTATGTATTCTGCTTCGGCCGTGCTAAGAGCAACACATGCTTGCTTTTTACAAGCCCATGATACTAATGCATTTCCAATAATGTGACAAGTACCACTTGTGCTTTTACGATCAGTTTTACAACCTGCATAATCCGCGTCAGAATAACCAATTAAAGTGCAAGTACTACCTTTTGGATACCATAGGCCGACATTGATTGTTCCTTTAAGATACTTCATGATCCTTTTAACTGCCATGAGGTGTGATTCCTTTGGATTTGCTTGAAAGCGAGCGCAAAGACAAACACTAAACATGATGTCAGGACGGCTTGCCGTCAAGTACAATAGAGAACCAATCATACCTCTGTACTTTGTAATATCAATTGGAGTATCGGATTCATCTTGATCAACATATGTACCGGAGCCCATTGGAGTATTCATTGTTTTACAATTGTCCATATCAAACTTTTTCAATAATTCTTTGCAATACTTAGATTGATTGATGAAGATTCCATCTTCTAGTTGCTTGATTTGTAGTCCAAGAAAGTAGTTCATCTTTCCCATCATAGACATCTCGAATTCTCCTTGCATCATCAATGAGAATTCCTCACACATTTCTTTGTTAGTCGATCCAAAAATGATATCATCAACATAGACTTGAACCAATAAAGTGTTACTTTGGATTCTCTTAATGAACAAGGTTTTATCAACCTTACCCTTTTCGAAACCTTTTTCACACAAAAAATTGCTAAGTCTATCATACCATGCTCTTGGTGCTTGCTTTAAGCCATAAAGAGCCTTTCTCAACTTAAAGACATGTGAAGGATGTTTGAAGTCTTCAAATCCCGGGGGTTGTTTGACATAGACTTCTTCATTGATGTATCCATTCAAGAATGCGCTTTTGACATCCATTTGAAAAAGCTGAAAATTTAATGAACAAGCATAAGCAAGTAAAAGACGTATAGCTTCTAACCTTGCAACAGGAGCAAATGTTTCTTCAAAGTCGATTCCTTCCTCTTGATTATAGCCTTGGGCAACTAACCTTGCTTTGTTTCGAACAATTAGACCATTCTCATCAAGTTTGTTCTTAAACACCCATCGGGTACCTATGGTGTGTTTACCACTTGGTCTAGGAACAAGTTCCCAAACTTGATTTCTCTCGAATTGATTTAATTCTTCTTGCATAGCAATAATCCATTGATCATCTCCTAAGGCTTCATCAACTTTGGTAGGTTCAATTTGAGAAACAAACGCCATGTTTAAGCAAGCATCTTTTAGATTCAATCTTGTTGATACTCCTTGGCTAATGTCACCAATAATTTTGTCAATAGGATGGTCTCTATGAGTTCTCCATTCTTTTGGTAGATCATTGGTGTTTGAATCTTGTTGAACAATGTTTTCTGAATTTTCCGGTGATTTCTTAATTCGATCAATTGAAAGATCTTCCGGGGGTAAATCTATAGGATCATCATCATCACAAATAACTACTTCCTCCTTGGAGGGGTTAGTTTCATCAAAAGATACATGCATAGATTCCTCAATAGTTAAAGTTCTTTTATTATAAATTCTATATGCTTTACTAGAAAGCGAATAACCAAGAAATATACCTTCGTCGGATTTCTCGTCAAACTTACCGAGATTATCCTTGTCATTGTTAAGAACAAAGCACTTGCATCCAAAAATGTGAAAGTGAGCAATATTTGGCTTTCTTCCTTTGAAGAGTTCATATGGAGTCTTCTTTATTATAGGTCTAATGATAACTCGATTTCCAACATAACATGCCGTACTAACCGCATCCGCCCAAAAATATTTAGGAAGATTTGCATCACTAAGCATTGTTCTTGCAAGTTCCACTAGAAACCTATTCTTTCTTTCAACTACTCCATTTTGTTGTGGAGTTCTAGGTGCTGAAAAATTATGAGAGATACCATGTTCTTCACAAAATTCTTCAAATTGAGCATTTTGGAATTCTCCACCATGATCACTTCTTATGGATACAATCTTTAGTGATTTTTCATTTTGGATTTGCTTAGCATACTTCTTAAAGGCTTTGAAAGCATCACTTTTCTGCACAAGAAACAAAGTCCAAGAATATCTAGAAAAATCATCAATAATGACTAAAGCGTATACATTACCTCCGAAGCTTTTTGTTCTTGATGGACCAAAGAGATCCATGTGTAAAAATTGTAGTGGTCTTGTAGTAGACACCACATTCTTAGATTTGAAAGTTGTTTTGGTCTGTTTGCCCTTTTGGCATGCATTACATAATTTGTCCTTAATGAACTTCATCTTTGGTAGACCAATAACTAAGTCATGCTTAACCAATTTGTTCAAGTGCTCCATGTGAATGTGAGCGATCCTCTTGTGCCATAACCAAGCGTCATTGTTGTTTACCATAAGACATTGTACCTTCAGAGACAAATCATCTAAAGTAATCATAAAAATATTGTTAGTTCTTATACCTTTGAGTTTTACCTCATTGGTTGCCTCATCCATAATGAGACATTCATCTTTGTTGAATTTGATCTTGAACCCTCTATCGCAAAGTTGACTTATGCTAAGAAGATTGTGCTTTAATCCTTCAACATAGAGAACATCCTCAATTTGAATGGATGGAAGTGTGCCACCTATTCCAATGCCAAGAATCTTTCCTTTGGTGTTGTCTCCATAGGTGACATACCCTTTGGCTTTATGTACTAGATATGAAAATTGGTGTACATCTCCTGTCATATGCTTTGAACATCCACTATCAAGATACCAAACATTTGATGTGGATTTCAAGCATACCTACACAAACAAATTATTCTTTGTTAGGTACCCAAGTTTCCTTGGGTCCTTCATAGTTAGTTCCCTTTTTCACCCACACATAATGCCCACTTGCTATACTAAAGTTTCTAACATAGCAAGCATTAGGTGTATGGCCTTTAATACCACAATAAAAACAAGTAGGTTCAAAGTTACTTCTATATCTAGAAGGATAAGATTTCTTCTTAGGAAATGTTTTCTTTTTCGATACATTAGCCTTTTTCTTTTGATGATTATGAACAACTTGCTTCTTTTCTACTTTCTTGGGATTGGAACTATTACTAGCCTTTACAAAAACAGTGGGATTGTTACTTGGTTTCTTAGAATTCACATAACCAAGACCCCTTTTATCATTTGGATAACGTTGTTGGCTTAGTAATCCTTCCAATCCTATTTGTCCTTTTTCATATCGTTCAATGACTCTTTTTAATTGAACAATTTGAAAGACATTTGATTCACACTTGGAGCATGCAAAGTTTTCTTTTTCTTTAATAAAATTCTGTTTTTGAAGATCAAAATCTTTAGTCATGGTGTCAATTTTTTCTAAACAACTTAGAAGTTCTTTTTCTTGATTTGACACCTTTTTGTATAAACTTTTGCATTCTTTCAATATTTCATCAATAGCATCTTGAACATCATCATCAAAAAGATTAAATTCATTACTAACCTCTTCTTCATTGTCGGAGTGATGTGAAGCCATTAATGCTAGATTTGCACATTCCTCGCTTTCCGAATCGGATGAAGAACTTATCTCATTATCTTCCCATGCAACATAAGCCTTTTTGTTCTTGAACTCCTTTTTGCCTTTGAATCCATTTTTCTTGGAGAGTTTTGGACAATCCGGCTTTATGTGACCTTGCTTTCCACATTCATAACATGTGACATCTTGTGTTGATGTGGAAGCTTCTTTATCTTTATGATTATAAAATTTCTTCCTCTTGACAAAGTTAGCATTATGAAGATTATTTTTATGACCAAAATATTTTCCTAACCTTTTTACAAGAAGCAAGAAGTATCTTCCTCCGATGCATCTTTATCTTGACTTTCCTTTGAATCAACTTTCAAGGCAATGCCTTTGGATTTCTTCTCTAAATTTTCATGTTTTTCAAGTCTACCGAGTTCCGTTTCATATTCTTGAAGTTTACCAAATAATGTAGCGGAAGTCATTGCGGAGAGACTCTTCTTTTCCGAGATTGCCGTTACCTTTGGTTGCCATTCCCTAGTCAATGATCTAAGGATTTTCAAGTTGAGTTCATCATTTGTCAAGGTTTTACCAAGAGCATTTAAGTGATTTGTCAAATGCACAAATCTCTTTTGTAAGTCAAGAATGGATTCTCCGGGCTGCATTCGAAATAGTTCATATTCTTGACTCAAGGTATTTAGCCTTGATCTTTTTACTTCAGCCGTTCCTTCATGAGTTTGAACTAGGGTATCCCATATTTCTTTTGCTGTCTTGCAGTTCGAGACACGGAAAAATTCGTCCATACTGAGTGCACCTTGAAGAAGGTTTATTGCCTTTTTGTCATAGAGAACTTTCTTTTTATCATCGTCGTCCCATGCAGTTTTGAGTTTTACAGAACCAATGCCATTGATTACTGATATTGGGATAAATGGACCATTTTCAACAGCATCCCGTACTTCCTCTCCTTGTGCTTCTAAATGCGCCTTCATGCGTACTTTCCAGAAGTCAAAATATTCACCACAGAATAGAGGAGGCTTGTTGTTACTACCACCATCTCTGAAAAGTGGTTGATGATTTGCGGAAGCCATTCTGGATCTTTAGGAACAAGTTACCTATAACTTGCTCTGATGCCAATTGTAAGTCTCAGAGTGCCTAAGAGGGGGGGGGGGGTGAATTAGGTCTTATAAAAATTTATTCGGTTTTATGAGAATGCTTGGTAGTAATTTTTGGTTAAGTATTTGAAGGTTTTGATTATATCTTTATCTTTTCTCGATTATGGTGATGAAAGCGATAAATGCGGAAAAGTAAAGAACACAGTGATATATTCTGGTTCCCCTCACAATCCGAGAGTACTCCAGTCCCCTTTCCAACACGAAATAGATTTCACTACAGTTAGAATGATTGTACAGCCTATGCTTACTATCTAACCTATAGGGTGATCAAAGGTTCTTAACACCTTTAAGACCAAACAAACACTAATGTGAATGAAGAACAATCCTCTTCAAATCACAACACTTACTTCCAACAATCCTGGATAGTAAGGGAAAATCTTTAAGTAATACAATGATTAATTTTGAAGTATATGGAGAGCTTTATCAATCTTCAATTGATCTTCTTCTTCAAGATAAAAACAATTCTCAACAATGTATATAAATGTTCACAATGTATGTATGAAACTTGAAATGATAAAGAAAGTGTATATGGCAAGTTTCACAAAATTATGAACACATGAAAGTTTAAATTCAAATGTGAGTAAAAGAGAAAATTGTTAATGAAGAAGTATATTTGTTAATTTGAAAATTGAAGTATTGAACATTGTTTGAAAATAAGAAAATCTGCATTTTATAAAGTTGTAAGAACCTCTTCATTCATGCCAATTCATATGAAAAGTTACAATGCATTCATGAAAAGATACCACTTGAAAAATGTTCAAAAAACAAAGTAAAAGCTGCATTGGTTCGCTAGGAACCGGTTCCGACACTGACAGAACCCAGTTCTTAGTGAATGTTATAAGTTGGAATTCAAATTTATCACGCAGGAATTGTTTCCCCTATTGGTACAACCCGGTTCCTGGTACAAAAACCAGGGACATGTTTTTTGAGAAAAGCTGGAACCCGGTTCCCTGTCAGGGAGGAACCGGTTCCTAAAGGTTTATTTTCAAAAATACATTTTGAAAGATATTTCAAACAAAGTTTTTCTTGATGTTAAAGTTATGGAATATGTATATGTTGATGAATGCATATTGTGAACATCTATATTCAAGGTTTTAAGAATTATTTATACCATATTGACATTTGATGATTTCTTTAATAATTCTTCAATAATCTTCAAGACTTTAATTTGATGTTGATAAGCTTTTTGCACATCCTTTGAAACTTGATGTCCATGTTGTCTTCATCAAAAACACATGCTTTAAATATGACTTGAGAAGATTGCAATTACATATCTTGCCCAGTAGAGATTGCAGTTCCTTCTTGTTCGTTGGCGCTTTCGCTTCCAAGATTGCCTTTGTCTTGTTCTGGTTGATTTCGATTCCTTTCTTGTGGACAACGAAGCCCAAGAAATCTCCAGCTTTCACATAGAGCACACACTTCAGAGAGTTCATTTTCAGACCATGTTCTGTCATTCTTTCAAATGATTGTCGAAGGTGGTCTATATGGTTCTTCCTGGAAACAGATTTTACAACAATATCATCAATATATACTTGCATAAAAGTGTTAATAAAATCATGGAAGATAGAGTTCATCGCTCGATGATATGTTTCCCCAGCGTTTTTTAGGCCAAAAGGCATCACTACCCATTCGTAAGTGCCTAAAGCCCCAGGGCATCGAAAAGTTGTTTTCGACACATCTTCTTCAGTAATGAAAATTTGATTGTATCCTGAGTAACCGTCGAGCATGCTCAGGTACTCATGGCCAGCGGCATAATCGACTAGCATTTCTGCCACAGGCATAGGATATTCATCTTTGGGTGTTGCAGCATTCAAATCTCTGAAATCTATGCACACCCTCAACGTACCATTTTTCTTAATTACTGGCACAATATTTGCAATCCATTCGACATACCTCGTAGCTCGTATGAATTTGCACTTCAGCAGTCTTTCGACTTCTGTTTTTATCTTTGACAGTATTTCTGGAGCGAAGCGTCTTGGACATTGCTTGACTGGCTTCTTTCCAGGTTTGATTGGCAACTGAAGTTCTACCAATCCTCTGTCGAGACCAGGCATCTCGTCGTAATCCAATGCAAAGCAGTCCTTGAACTCCTTTAGTAACTGAATCACTTCAACCCTGAGCTCTGGGTCTATTTTGGCGCTGATGTAAGTTGGCCTTTTCTCTAACCCTTCGCCCAAGTTGATTTCTTCTAAAGGATCCTGTACTAACATTTTGATGTTGTTCGCCAGGGGGTCCTTTTCGAATCCCAAAGGCTCATCGTCATAGATGGCGTCAAGCCTTTGATCCTGCATTCCTTCTGTCATGATATCAGGAGCTTCTGGATCGAAATCTTTTCCAGGACCTATATCAGGTGGCTCTGGGTCGAAGTCTTTTCCAGGACCTGCAGTAGGTAGCTCTTGGTCGTTGGCTTGGGTGGCCATATATTTTACTTCGGCTTCGAGAGCCGCTATCGTCCTTGTTTCGGCTACGTAAGCCGAAATTCATTGTAATGTTTGTGACTCAGTCATTATCACTGAATTCACTTCCCCAACCAGTTGGCTGGATGTCAGTTAGCCACTGAAGTCAATGTGGGACAAGTCTTCTTTGTCCCATTGAAACCCATGATCTGGGTGCAGGTACAGGGAACAAAAAGCATTTGGCGCTGGCGCCATGTCGAAGTCAGGTGCTGGGCATGGCCCAATGTGAGCCAAATTTTTGTCGAAGTCAGCTCTCCCTAGGTGATTTACTTCGCCCAAGTAGTAGCTCTGATCTGCTTCTATATTCTCGACAATTCCATCAGGATGCCATAATATTAACCTTTGGTGCATCGATGATGGTACTGCTCCAACACCATGTATCCATTCTCGACCCAACAATAGATTATAATTTGGTTTAGCCGATATGACCATAAACATAGTTGGTCGAAGGATGGATCCTACTTTGAGGTCTAGTTGGATCACACCCATGGTGGTCCCTATTCCGCCTTCGTAATTTGATATGACCATGTTATGAGGCTTAATGTTTTCATCACTCTTGCCTATTTTTCTTAGCATGAAGTGGGGGATTATGTTGATGGTTGCCCCACAGTCCACCAAGATCTTGTTTACAGTGGCTTCTTCGAGTTTTTCCCTTATAAATAAAGGCTTGAGGTGACTTTTCATCGCCTCAGTAGGTGGTTCGAAGAAACCATTTTGCTCTTCAGTGCAGCCATTATCCACGACGAAGTAGCATACTGGCCTATGCTTGGCCATTTCTTGTTCGACTTCCCAGTCGTTCGATTCGACCTCCATCTGGCAGTTGAATTCTCTTGGCAACACTGAGACTATATTCACTATGATATCTAGGGTGTCATCTGACTCAGAGCCATCTTCGTCACCAACATCGCCTTGGTTAGGCCATACCAGCCTATTGGTGATTGGTTCCCTCTCCAAAGGCTTTCTTTGCTTTCGCTGTGGGACATTTGAACTTGACTCTGGCTTTGGTTCGTTGACAGCTTCCCTCTCAGCCTTGCGCCGCCTTTGGTATCTTCTCCACTGGGATCGAGACATTGGATTCTTTCCCTTGTAGTTACTTGATACTTGGGTCACTTTGGAGGCAGCAACATGAGGTTCTTTCTTGAGTGTCAAAGATGAACCTCTTGGCACTTCGAAGGAATGCCACCTTTCTTCGCTAGGTCTCTTTCGACTCGATGTTTTGAGCCATGTATCAACTGGCACATCGGTTGGAGGCCTGAAAGTTAGTGGCCTCTTTTCCTGATTTGAACCCTTTTGGTAGGTTCTTCTGGGATCATGTCGAACATCAGAACCTTCCCTTCTTTTGTTTGTTGCTCTCACACCTTCTATGTGTTCAGCAACTTTCTTGTAAAAAATAGAGCTGCATCGAGGACACAACATTACTTCTGGCATCATTGCAAGAATTCTGCCAAATTTTTGTTTTCCCGAGGGAAAGCCGCTCTGTTTTCTTGCTCTTGCCTCATGGCCTCCTCTGAAACTTTTGATTGAGAGATTTTGACCATGTTGACATTCATGTTGTCTTTAGTAGCAAGAGTCATCTGCTTCATTTGGGCCTCCAGGTCTTCTGTCCGGCCTTGCGCTGCAGCCAAATAGGAAATGGGTTTAGCTCCATATTTTGAGGCTCCACCTGTCTCCAGTTTTGGGCCTTCAGCAGCTTTTTGGACTGCTTCGATTGTCTTTCTAGAAAGATTTCCAGAAAAACTGCCAAAGATTGGCATGTTGATATGATCTTTGGTGACTTCGACCATAGTTATTCCTGGCCTTTTCACCTGACTCCTGGAAGCCTCGATCATATTCACCTCTGAAGGTTCAGCATAGTGGGCTTCAGCCTGCACAGGGTTAGAATCCACAGTCATGGGGGTCTTATCAGCGAATTTCAACCTCCCTTCTTCGATAGCATTCTGCACGAGATCCCTGAAAAGAAAACATTGAGATGTTTTATGGTCCAGAAAGTTATGATATTTACAATAGCCTCTTTTCTTTCTTTGATCAAGAGGAGGCACTTTTACCCCTGAGGGTATTATCATTTGGCCATCTTTTATAAGTAAGTCAAAAATTTCGTCACATTTTGTAATATCAAAACTGTAAGTCTTTTTAGGGAACCTATCATTGGCCTTTTCAGGACCAGTGGGGTTTTTCCCACTTGAAGGGACTAGTAGTTTGCAAGAGTATGGTGGCCCTTGTTTTAACTAAGCTAAATCGACCTCACTTTCTTCGACGGTTATAGGTTCGTCGAATGTTTCTGGATCTTCATCGTCCATTTCGACATATGCTATCCTTTCTCTTTTATGAGTTTTTTTCGCCCTGGCTTTTCAGCTTTAAGGCGTTCGACCCGTCGAACCCTATCGGCCAATTGGGCCATGTCCTTTAGGTACTGAGTGTCTAATTTCTTCCTAATGGAGTAATCTAGACCACCTGCGGCTATTTCGACTAACTCATGCTCTGGCACTTGCGTAAAGCATCTTTCCTTGAGCAACCTAAACCTATTTAGATATTCGTCTATAGGTTCAGTGAATCGCCTCTTTACACTGGCCAACTCTTTCAGGCTTATCTTGGTTTGTCCCATGTAGAATTGCTCATGGAATAGTCTCTCCAACTGGGTCCAATGGTGGATCGAATTGGGGGGAGAGTTGTGAACCAAGTAAACGCATTCTTTGTTAGGGAACTTGGGAAATACTTAATCCTCAGGTTCTCATTGTTTGAAATCTCTCCTGCTTCGATCAAGTATCTTGCCACATGTTCGACAGTGGATTCTGTCGTGTCCCCTGAAAACTTAGTGAACTTAGGGACTTTGCATCTAGGAGGCAAGTTCGTTTGTAACACATATTCTGACAACGGGGATGTAAAGTTGGGCCTACGGAAGCCCGTATTCATCCCATTTTACCTCATGATTCTTTCAATCATGGCTGTCAAGTTATTTTCCAAACCAACATTCTAGTATTGAATCTGCTGAACTACTTCGTCAGCGTTTTGGTTTCTATTAACCATCCTTACTTCCGGGGCTATGACTCTAGGCTCTTCGACCCCGGGTTGTTCCATTCGTACCCTAAGGTTTTCTTCGACAGGCTGTTGGGCTTGGTTAATAGTGGTTTCTTCCTCTAGAAGTATACATTGGTTTCCCCTTATCAGTGCCCTTTGGGGCTGTCGAATAGGTTGGGGTACCCCAAAAAAGTCAGCCAGACGCGACATTTGCACTGTCATTTGCTGATTCGACTGGGTGGTATTCTGTATTAGAGGATTTAGCACTGTGCTTAAAGTTTGCGCCAACATTTGAACCATGTCGTGGTTGCTTTCGTCCATTTGCTGCCTCAAGACTGCTGTCGAGGCATTCGTAAGGCCATGCATTACTTGGGACGTTCCTCCTAAGAGTTGGGTCCTACCCCTGTTCGCCATACCAACCCCAGAGCCTTGGAGTGGCGAAGAGGCGCTCACTAAAGGGTCTGAAAAAGTGGACGTAGCATTCGTCAGGCTAGCCAATTCAGAAGTTGGCATGCCATAGAGTGGTTCTCGATTTAAACCGACTGTCGAAAAACCTGGGGGAACATATGGCCTAGTTCCTTGGTTTCCCCTTGGTGGGGGAGTTCCCAAAGGCATTCTAGGGCCTGTAAATGGAGGTAATGGCCCCGTTTGTGTAACCGTTACTGCTGGCATTGAACCAGCGGTTACTACTTCACTTACGGTCGGGATAACCGTTGCTCCCATGTTTGTTTGTGGGATATCTCCATTGTTTGGCAGATTCACCATCTCTTCACTTTTTCTCCTAGGATTGGTTTCGTTAGTGTATATTCTACCACTTCTTAATAACATGCAATACTCTCGAAAAAGGAGGCTATTTTATATAAAATGGTTAATCGTAAAAATCAACACAAGGTCCCACCAGGTGTGCTAATTTGTTTACCGTGGAAATTGGTAAACAACCGTTGATCTTCCAAAAGGTTACTTATTTGGTGACTAGCAGGATCGATCAGATTGATCCTAAGACATGGTTGATTTTCTGGAGTTTGACTAATCCTAATGACAATTAATGCCAACAAAGTAAAGACACTTTAAGTAAATTGCATGAAGAAAAGCTTGATAGAATAAATAAAAGCGTTAAGTAAAAGACTTCGACAGAGATAAGTAAATGAAAAGCGATAAACTGCTTGAATATAAAAGACTTTGATTAATTTAAATGGTGTTTCACACATACATTCTCAATAATTCGTTCTCTCACGCTGGGTACTTGAATCTAAATGAGTGACTTGTATAAAATGATGAACACACGCGAAAACTACGTGCATAACTAGTATTTATACTAAAACAAATCCTAAGTAACCGCTGGGCAGTTACGTTGCTTCGAGATGACACCACATGGCACGCTCACAGCCTTCGACGCTTCTGTTCTCGGCACGTTGCACTTGGTAACTGCTGGGAACCGTTTTCCCTCCAACAATTCAAATCTCAAACCGTTCGACCTTGGGCATCAGGTACCTTTATCGAGAGGTTCCTTCGACGTCGAAGACAACAAGATTCCCACTTAAAGGAATTTCTCTAAGTATCTTGTCATTCTTTGATGAGCCTTCGACATGATCAGCTGGTCGAAGCCTTCTTATGTAGGAAACTCTTTTGACTCAATTAATGGTCTATATGATAACAAACAAGGGTGTCGAATTTAGGAGCCAACAGAAGTATAGTTGTTTGCATCACTACAAGGATTGACAAGAGTTCAATCTTTTTGATAAAAGTTTAAAGATAAAAGCCAAAGTGGCAAAATGGTTTAAAATGAGATTGATTGACTTTTAGTCTTCTCACAAAAAAATGTCAAAGTATTATTAAGTTTATTTATGAAAATGTTTTGAAAATGCATGGACCTAAGTCCAAGTTTATTATGAAAGTGGTTCAAGTTAAAAAAAATAAGAAGAGTTTTTCAAAAGGAGAGAGGAGATTTTTTAAATTAAAGAAGATGGGAGGAGAAGAAGGGACTATCCTAAAGCATAAGGTAAAAGCTATGGATAAGAACCATCTAACCAACAAGAAGCCGATACTTGACACTATGAGCCAAGATAGAATTCTCATTCTTTAGATTGAAACTAAACAAGCAATGATACTAGACCTCTTGAAAGAACCAAACTTCAAATGTATTAAGTCTTCACAAAAATTGGGCAGAGTAACGGCTGTATACGAGTGAATTCCAGATTACAAACAAAGAGTGTAATCACAATAACCTGCACACAAAATAAACAAACAACCCAATACCTTGAGGTAAACCTCAAGAACTCCAGACAAAATAATCAGATAAGGTCACAAGGTCTCCAATCATAGGCCAAGGTTCCTAATCCTAAGTCCAAAATATCCAATGCTCCATAATGCCGAGGATAGTAACCAAATAGTCCAAGTATCATTAAAGATTTTTAGGGTCTATGTTGATTATTAGGTGTTTTGAAAACGAAAAGTAAAGCTCAAGTCAGCAAAAATAAAAAATGACAAGAAAGTAAATACTCAAATGAGCAAAGATGAAAATGGCATGAAATGTAAATGCTAAAAGTAAATAGTGCATACAAATAAAAGGGGCATATAATAAAAATAAAAGATAAAGTCAATTATTAGTTATTAGTGATTAGTTGGATGATCATCTTGAAACTTGCATTTGGAACTCATTATAGGATTGGTAGAACCAAAGCCTCCACATAACAAGTTGCATTTGCTTTTTGTCAAGTATATCATTCATTTGGAATCCTCGTGAGTACCATTTAATGATCAACGATGTTTAAGTGATCCGCATTGACCAAAGGTGTTGTAGATCCATTAGAGGATTGGTAGAACCAAAGCCTCCACACAATGAATCTCAAGGTTATTGGATCAAAGAGATCAAATTAACATACTTGAGCTTGCAAACATAAGTTTGGGCCATGAATGATCATTTATTCGAATCAGGACAAAATTTAGCGTTATGTTAAGCAATCGTAAGTGGACTTATATAGAAGTCGCACCTGTTTTGAGGTCGGTCAATAACAATCTATGCACCATTTGTTTTGAGACATGATATAGAGATCATGCTCCAATAACACTTAGTGCAATAAGAAAGGGATGAGATGAAGAGGGGTGGGAGAGAATATACAAACCACTTTTGAATTAAATTTAATCAAACTATTATTAAAATCATTCATCCATTTTTGTGGAGTTAGACTCAACACCATGGATCCAATGATGTTAATAAAGTTCATGATAAAAAATTTAACCCAAGATCAGCCAGAAAATAGTCACAAAATAATATTACATTTAATATATACAAAAAAGGATTAAAAAAATGTTTTAAAATAGAAATAAAAGAGAAAAATATCAACTATGTTCAAATTGATCAAGAAATAAAAAGTAAGTCCATAGAAAAATCAGAAAAAGACTCAAATGATTTTATAAAATTTTTGGTAATTTTTTTAAGTCAGAAACTATTTTTTAAATTTAAAAGAAATGAGTAAAATAAACCAAAAAAGATAAAAAAAAATAACAAAGTCAGAAACAAAAATAAAACAAGGTCACCAATATTTGTCACAATATCATTGGATCGTTCCATAATTTTTTCAGAATTTAAAAATGCATGAATGTATTTTTAAACATTTAAAACAATTCAAATAAAGTGAAAATTTATAAAAAAAATACCAAAACACAAAATTAAATTGTGAAAAAATAAAAATCAGAAAGAGAATAATCAAAAATATTTTTCATAATTTTTTCAGATTTTTTGGACTTAAAATGAATTTTCTATGATTTTTTGAAGTTTAAAACAATTAAATATAAAAATCAGAAAAGAAAGTAAAAACCAAAAAAATATGGGTCATTTGATCAATGTCAAAACGCGTTAGTAAACAGATCAAGTGGACCTGGAGCACTGTCCATGTTATGGACTTTAGTGAATAATGCATATGATCATTAATTAAATCTGATTTTTGAAAAACACAGATGGCGCGCCTTCATTGGTTGGAAGATGACATGTTGGTCATCTTCATCCTCCAGCCAGTTCCAAAACCAGGTTGCTCAAACTGTAAAATTAGAGCACAAAACCTATGTCATTCGCTTCGTCTCTTCAAGACAAAGACAACCGCACATACGCGAAAAATTTATATAAACTGTAGCTCAAGCAATTTGGAAGGAAACTTTTGAAAAGGAATTTGAAATTTCATGGTCAAAACGTGTTTCCAGTAAAAACAAGTGTTGCAACTAGAACCATGGCAATGAGAGCATCACAATGATATCAAAATTTTGAAGAATTGATGAAAGAACCTACCTATTGAAGCTGAGTTGCAGAGCTCTGAAACTGGACTTCTATGGAGCAATATAGGGCACGATTCTTGAATGTAATTATATGGTTAGCTTCAAGGAAGATCAAGGAAGGTGAATTGCTGGAAAAATTGGATTGAAAAAGGCTTGAAAATGAATTTCGAAGTTGCTGAATTTTGAGTTATGGAACAAGTTTGGAAGGATGATTCTGGCTATCCAAGTTTGAGGAAATGAATGGGGGATGACCCTCTATTTATAGGGAATCAAATGGAATGTCCAAGCGTGTGAAATGATGAAGTTTGGAGGGAAATCGTGTGAAGTAGCAAACAAGAAAAGTGTGACTTCTAATTTGATCAAAACTCAACCAAAACGCGCGTTTTGTTGTGCTAATCAATTTTGGAACTTCATTAAACATGTTTAGAGGCAAAAACGCGTGGAAAACATGTGATTAGAAGCCAAAACAAAGATTTCAAAATCTGACTTGAGATGAAACTTCAGTTCTAAGTTACCAACTTCAAATTCATGGCATTCTCAGCTCAAGGGGTCTTTATACATGATTCTTTATGCTTTAGAAAGATGAGGTTACAAGCTTTGCAATGGAAAAAGAATGGAATCAAATGGATGCTTGAGCTGAAAGTTGCATTGAGTCAAAGTTGGAGGAAAAGGGTTGACTTTCCATACTTAGAAATATTTCAAATTTTTCTTCAAAAGTGACCTATAATGTTTTGTATCCAAACATGGTCTTCCTTTTGGAATTTTCTCTTGACCAAAGAAGATGGCATGAAATAGACCTCTTGAATGACATTTTTAAACTTGAACCATTCAAAATCTCCAAAAAATGAGAGAGTTATGAATTGTTGAAGTAGGCAAAAAATCATGAAATGACCTATAACCTTTTGTATCCTTAAGCCAACTTTCATCCATTTTCTCACTTTGCACATAAAAGAAGGAATAAAGTTCACAACCTCAAGATCATTGTGGAAAAATAATGGGCTCAAGGTGATAAAAATTGACCAAGTTATGATCATTTGAAGTCACACATGGAAAATTAGGGATTCATCTGAAGGACTTGTAATCTTTCTTCTTCATCAAGTTTCTTCCACATGAAAACTCCTTAGAACTTTTGAAGTGATTTATTGATAACCCTTTTAAGAGAAGGATGCCTTTGGAATCACTCAAAAATACCAAAATATGAGCAAGATATACTCCTTTGAAGTTCAAAACCCTAGCTCCTAGATCAAGAAACATACCTTGAGGAACTTTGACAATTTTGAACAAACTTCTTGTACCAAAACAAATGCTTTGTAAATATAAGTTTTTGAGGATGATAATGAGTAATCATAGCAACCACAAACACTTACATATCTTGAGAATTGAGAGAAATATGCATTTGTGACCAATGGGAACAAAGCCTTGTCCAAACATGCCAATTTTTCAATCAACCCCTTGTACTTTTGAATAAATCTTGATAACTTTGAAATGTAGTGACCCAAAATAACCTTGCCATTCCATTTCCTCCAAAACAAATCCAATGGTGAGGTTTGAAATTCTCAAGCTTTATTGACTAGGGCATGGAAATAAACTCATGAACCCGTGGAGAAACTTGTTGAATCTTATTGCCTTTACCTACATGAGTAACAAGCAAGACAAACCAACATTGCATTTTATTAATTAAGAGAAGAAATCAAGACAAAAATATTCATGATCACAAAATAACACAAGTCAAGGTGCTTGGTGATTCCTCAAAGAGAAAAGCTAAATATAGGGAGGGGAACCAAGAATTCTAATGTGATCTTATTGTGATTGAATGAGCATGGTATGATAAAGGGATCTTAGGGGAAAAAATTAGGGTACAACAACTGCCCATATTTAAGTTTCTTCTATCCGGAGATACAAAGGTTAAAAATCTTCGTGTCGAAGCGATCGAAGATACTTAAATATAAAACAAACCCTATTTTTGGCCCTAAGATGCCATGCAATGCTTATGAATATGAGTGCACATGGACAACTCCAAAGGGACGCAAAACACCACTGGGGATGTAACAAAATAAATAAAGAAACAAGAGAGTAACCCAACCAGGAAAATAAATCACTGGTGGATCGAAAAGATCTGAATCAGAGAGGATGGTAAAATGGTCAAAGGATACACCAACTCCTACTGGAGGTAAATCTACCAACGTTCACTGAAGGTAGAGAGAAAATAAATAACAACACCGACATTCACTGACGGTGAGATACCAATGTTCACTGAAGGTAGAAGGAAAAGAAATATCATAGCATCACCATTCACTGACGATGAACTACCAACGTTCATTGAGGGTAGCGAAAAGATAACAATCATCGACGTTCACTGTCGATGACCTACCAACTTTCACTGAAGGTAGGAAGAGAATATATCATAGCACTACCGTTTACTGACGATGAACTACCAACATTCACTGAGGGTAGCAAAAAGATAACAATCACCCACTTTCACTGATGGTGATCTACCAACTTTCACTGAAGGTGGAGAGAGAATATATCATAGCACCGCCATTCACTGATGATGAACTACCAACGTTCACTGAGGGTAGCAAAAAGATAACAATCATCGATGTTCACTGCCGATGACCTACCAACTTTCACTAAAGGTAGAAAGAGAATATATCATAGCACTGCCATTCACTGATGATGAAATACCAATATTCACTAAGGGTAGAAAAAAGATAATAAACACCAACTTTCACTAATGGTGATCTACCAACTTTCACTGAAGGTAGAGAGAGAATATATCATAGCACCGCCGTTCACTGACGATGAACTACCAACGTTCACTGAGGGTAGCAAAAAGATAACAAACATCGACGTTCACTGCCAATGACCTACCAACTTTCACAGAAGATAGAAAGGGAATATATCATAGCACTGCCGTTCACTGACGATGAACTACTAACGTTCACTGAGGGTAGCAAAAAGATAAAAAACACCAACTTTCACTAATGGTGATCTACCAACTTTCACTGAAGGTAGAGAGAGAATATATCATAGCATTGCCATTCACTGACGATGAACTACCAACATTCACTGAAGGTAGCAAAAAGATAACAAGTTTCCCCAAAATTCTGGCATTTCTCCTAGAACGGGTCTCAACTTTTTCTTTAACCGAGGCACTTTTCCTGGAAAGGGTAAGCTATCTCAAATAAAGAGACTTCCACTTGCCAAGATTTTACAATGAACTGTCTCTGCAAATTTGAAAGTCTTGCCATCCGCTGGCGTAAACCAACGACAGAATGCAAACTATCCACTCATAGAGGAGATAGCAAAAAAAAGTTACGTCAACTTTTACAGGGAAGCACAAGTTCCTCAAATAAAGAGAATTGTCACTTGTTGTCATGGAGGATTGTAAAAAGAAATGACTTTATGGGGAGAACAGTATGGCTTCCTGGGGAATGAAATATGACTTCCTGGGGAAATGCCACGATATTCCTGCTGAGGAGATAAAGTCTTCTTGTGCAAAATAAATTCACAAACCAAAACTCGAAGCTTTCAGAAATCCAGAGTAAATAATATTGCTGGGAAACCAAAGATTTAAGTCAGAAATAAACTGGAATGAAACAGTCAACCAAAATACATCTTTTGAGAAATAAACTCAAGAGGGAAAACCAAATCCAACTAAACAAAGAGCTGTACAGGAAGGCTAAAGCAAAAATCTTCCACGACGGATAACTTAGTGGGGAAATTGAAAGAATATACGCTTTCTACTTAAGACCAACACTCTATTGAAGAGAGGACAATGTAACTCTGCAAAACAGGGTGATATGTCAACAAAAATAACAAATGTTAATGAGCAATGATTTGCCAATTTTAGCTATGCATGATGTATGTATGAATGTATGAGTGTATGAGTGTTATTGTGCATATGCTGACAAAACAGATATACAACATTGGGAGTAACCAGGTAAAACCACCTCGGGCACAAACAACACTCGACTAAATCACATCCAAGATAATCATTCCAAAAAAAAGGTAAATGCCAGCTGAGGAAACATAACCTACTGTCTGCTTTAGCTTTACTGAGGAGAAACATAATCTAGAAGTAAAAAAAACAAAGTGGCAGAATAGTACAGATACAGGGATAGAACATCCTTCTCCAGGATTCACCGGGGAAACAAATGTTTTCAAGAGTAACGCTCTTACTGGGATTGCAAAACCAATCTCAAGTAAAGTAGATGGACACCAAATCATTAAAACATTCTGTTGTACCCCAATTTTTGCCCCTAAGATTCCTCTATCATATCATATCAACTCGATCATAACAAGATCATATTAGGGTTGGTTCTTCCTCTTTTTTCCTATCTTTATGTTTGCTCTTGAGGAATCTCCAAGCACCTTGGTTGTGTATTTTGTATATGTGTTGTTGACTAACTTCTAATCAAATACAAAAAATATTTGTCTTTGTCTTTGTATATTTTTGTTTTGTAGGTACCAAGTCGAAGCATCTGACAAATAAGGATTTCTGGTATTATTTTCCTAAAATCTCTATTTGCAAAGAAAAAGAATTAAAATTTTTTCATTTTTTTCACTGATACAATCGATTGCTCTTAAAGTGCAATCGATTGCACATAGTGTATTTTGCGCCATTTTTTTTGAAAAAAATACACTGTGCAATCGATTTGCACTGTAGTGCAATCAATTGCACATCGTGAAAATTAAAAAAAATTAGCATTTTAAAATTGTCAAATTTTTGCTCCAATTTTCCTTCATTTTTGAAAGATGTATAATTAATTCAAATTTTAGTGCCAATCTTTCATTTTTAAAAAAAGAATTATCATTAATTCAAATTTTTGCTCTAATATTTGAAAGAATTATCATTAATTCAAATTTTGGCTCTAATATTTGAAAGAATTCATTAATTCAAATTTTGGCTCCAAGAATCAATTACCAAATTACCACTAATCCCAATCCAAAACTCTATAAATAGAGCCCTCATTTCATTCAAATTTCAAGCATTTGATAGCCAAATCCACCTTGCTAAAAAATCTCTCAATTCTCTCCATCTACCAAATTCACTCAAAGCTCCATTTTCAAAAAGTTAGTAAGCTTTGCATTGAAGCTTACTAATCTTTGAGTTAAACCTTCATCCAAAAACTTTTTCTCCATCAATTCTCTACATCCAAGCTTGGTCAATTGATTCTTGTGGTTGAATTGAAGCAAATTCTTGAAGTTGTTCGATAATTTTCTAGATCTACCTTTGGTAAGTTTGGATAATTCATCTTTCACAATGTGATCTCTTGGTGATCTTTAGGATTGATTCTTTGAGCATTATTTTGTGATTTCAATGGTGTTATTTTCTCATAATTTGATGGAATTTTCGTGCTCAAGTGGATCCATGATCATAAGGTGTTTGATGGAAAGTTTGAACAAGAAATTTCCCTTTTAAAATGCTGTTTTTGCTGTTTTTACTGTGTGTAATCGATTTACATAGTAGTGTAAATCGATTTACACCAGAAAAAAATGTATTTTTTGCCTTTTTTTGGGGCAGCTTTGATCCAAAATGCTTTTGCTACTCACTCCTTTTGATTGTTGGTTTGGATTGCAATTTTAAATGTCCAATTTGTCTTTAAACTCAATGGACTTTGATGTAGATGAAGTTGGATAAATGTTCATCAATTCAAATCTACCTAAGAGTGAATTATTTAATTTATTTTGGTGCTTTGGATTAATGATATGTTTAATGCTTTAATCCATCTAGAGGAGTGGTTGAATTTAAAGATGAAAGAATTTTGAAATGGTGATCCAAATTAGCTTATCATTTCCCTCCCTCTTCATCTTATCCCTTTCTTTTTTAATTGTGCTACATGTTAAGGGATGGTGATCTCTATATCATTTATCCAAACATGAAGTACATAGATTGCTATTGACCGGCCTCAAAATAGGTGCGACTTCTACATAAGTCCACTTACGATTGCTTAACATAGTGCTAAATTTTGTCCCGATTCGAATAAATGATCATTCGTGGCCCAAACTTATGATTGCAACCCCAAGTATGTTAATTTGATCTCTTTGATCCAATAACCTTGAGATTCATTGTGTAGAGGCTTTGGTTCTACCAATCCTCTAATGGATCTACAACACCTTTGGTCAACGTGGATCACTTAAACATCGTTGATCATTACATGTTGCCTTGTGAGAATTCCAAAATGGATGATATACTTGACAAAAAGCAAATGCAACTTGTTGTGTAGAGGCTTTGGTTCTACCAATCCCCTAATGAGTTCCAAATGCAAGTTTCAAGATGGTCATCCAACTAACCACTAATTACTAACAATTAACTTTACTTTACGCTTTTATTTTCATGCTTTATGTACCATTTACTTTTAGCATTTTACATTTCATGCTATTTTCATCTTTGCTCACTTGAGCATTTACTTTTATGTCATTTTTATTTTTCTCACTTGAGCTTTTCTTTCTTTTTAAAGACACCTAATAATCAACATGAACCATAAAAATCATTAATGATACTTGGACTACATGGTTACTATCCTTTGCATTATGGAGTGGTGAACTTCTTGGACTTAGGACTAGAGACCTTGGCCTATCTTGGAGACTTTGTGACTTTATTTGATATTTTGTCTGGAGTTCTTGAGGTTTACCTCAAGACATTGGGTTGTTTGTTTGTTTTGTGTGCAGGTAATTGAGATTACGATCTTTGTTTGTAATCTGGAATTCACCTGTATACAACCGTTACTCTGCCTAATTTTTGCGAAGACTTAAAACACTTGAAGTTTGGTTCTCTCAAGAGGTCTAGTATCTTTGCTTGCTTGGTTTCAATCTGAAGAATGGGAACTCTATATTGACTCATAATGTCAAGTATTGGCTTCTTGTTGGTTAGATGGTTCTTATCCCTAGCTTTTACCTTATGCTTTAGGATAGCCTCTTCTTCTCCTCCCATCTTCTTTAATTTCAAAAATCTTCTCCCTCCTTTAAAAAAAACTCTTCTTGTTTTGAAACTTGAAACATTTTCATAATAAACTTGGACTTAGGTCCATGCATCTTCGAAACATTTTCATAAATAAATTTCAATCAATTTAATAATACCTTGACCTTTTTTTTTGTGAGAAGACTAAAAGTCAATCAATCTCATTTCAAACCATTTTGCCACTTTGGCTTTTATCTTTAAACTTTTCTCAAAATATTAGACTCTTGTCAATCCTTGTAGTGATGCAAACAACTATACTTCTACAATATGTAGTGAAGTGAGATATTTTCCACTTGGGTGTTGGGTGAGGCATTGTTGATTTTAAAATCCAAGCCATATCCTCCACTTTGAGATGATGCAAATTCTCCTTTCTCATGATTGTGGGTAGTAAGTATGTTTTCCACACGGACAATTGCGATGATGTCTTATCTCATAAAATTAACCAACACACTTGTGTTTCAAATTTTTAAAAGATGAACTACGTGTACCCTGATCCCCTATTACACGAAAGGTGGTACGTAGGCACTAAAGGTTCGCAACCGCGGCGGGTGCAAAAATCATAAAAATATTTCTTTTCTCACCTTCACCATCCATTTTATATACAACACATTTTTATAGCCAAAATATACAGATTTTTTCAAAGAGGTTCCTGTGGAGTACCGTAGATGTTTAGGGTGCTAATACCTTCCCTTTGCATAACCAACCCCCTTACCTTGAATCTTTCCCCCTCTTTTTGGGTTATTCGCTCTTTTCCCATTCCTTTGGAAACAATAAAGCGCGGTGGCGATTTTTATTTTGATTTGTATAAAGTCTAGTCAATCCAATGGCTTAGTCTTGCACATTTCTACCGCTACAGAAAAAATGGCGACTTCACTGGGGAAAGATTGACCTCTTGCTGGTCCATCCCTAAGTGGGTTAAACCTATCTTTTTTTATATCTGTATATGTGCTATTGTTGTTTATGTGTTATATTTTGTATATATGTTTGTCTGGATTTTCCTGGTTTACAGGGTGCTTGGTGATTACTCATAAGTCCTATACCCGGACTTGGGCAAACTTTAAGATAGGACGGGCGGTATAGTCATGTTAACTTTGAGGGAGTAATCCCAAAAAAGGAGGCATGAGATCCCCCACTCAGTGGAGGCCCCTTTGACTGTAGTTTCGTTTACCGAGTAATCGGGAAGACGTACTGCTTTTGACCTGGGAGCCTGCTGAAGCTGAGGACCGTAGATTACCTAACCCATCTTGGCCTTTTAGGTGTAGTGCGGAAGCTATAACGGAGTAATCCGGAAGTAGTTGTCACGCGATACTATGCTCAGACGAGTCTTTCTTGAGAATATTACTAATTACCGAGTTAATCGGGAAGTTGGTAATATCCGAAGGAAGGATGTAGACTCTGGGAACCTCTTAGAACCTTGTTCGGCAGGTGATAAATTTTTAGACCAACACCTTATGGGTAGTACCTTCGACCTCATGCTCGTGACGTTGAACCTATGAACCCTATATGTGTGATCTTGTGTGTGATTGTTGCATCATGCATCCATGCACTCATAAGCATCTTTTGAAGAAAAAAATATTTTAAGGGATTTAAAGGTTGACTATTTGTGAATATCTCAGGTACTTTTAAACCATGGATTCTGGAAAGAGAAACAAAAGCTTTATTACTTAGATGTTTGCAATGTGTCTATAAATCTTAAATCCCTTGAAATATTAAATAATAAAGTAAAAATAATCATGTGCATTGCATATCATGCATCATATTGCACATATTGTTTGCATTTGTTATGCATATCCAGGTGCCTTACCCAACTTCTTTACTTTATTCAGCAAGCTGACTCATCACTACAACACTCGGGCTAATTTCAAAAAAGAAGATGGACAACTTAGAACAGGAGAATCGCGAGCTGCGCGAAGAAGTTTCTGCTTTGAAGGCTGGCTTGGCCAACTTGACTACTCTGATGGAAACTCTGGTGGTTGCTCAGAATCAGCCACCGAGTGTTCAACCTCAACCAACAAGGGCAAATGTTGTTGTGCAAGGGAGAAGGGTAAAAGCTCCTAGAAAGAATTATCAGCGTCATCAGCAAGTCGCCTCAGTTACTCCTGTTATGAATGCCGCTCCAACTACCGTTGTTTATCAGAGACCATCCCAGCAGGGGAATCAAGGGTATAATCAGAGAAGGGAGAACTATGATCCTATTCCCATGAGCTATGCAGAGCTATTACCAGCATTGGTTCAGAAGAAGTTGGTCCAGACACGACCACCTCCCGCTATACCATCACCATTGCCGTGGTATTACAAAGCAGACCAAACGTGTGCCTTTCATCAGGGAGCACCAGGGCATAGTGTTGAGAGTTGTTATACTTTGAGGAATGAAGTGCAAAGGTTGTTGAAGTCTGGAATTTTATCTTTCAGAGACGGGGACTCGTCAAGTGGTGCTAAGGAGTATGGTAATGGTTCTTCCAAAAAGAAAGAGCAAGACTCCTACGCTATACTTCGTGGTAGGAGAGGAGGATCTCATAATAGGAATCAACAAGTTGCTTCTGTGACTCCATTCATCAATGAGACTCTGACTGCTGTTGCATATCAGAGGGTACCTCAACAAGGAAATCAAGGGCAATGTCATCAGAGGAAAATGAGCTTTGATCCAATTCCAATGACATACACAGAGTTGTATCCTTCTTTGTTGAAGAAGAATCTGGTTCAAACTCGAGCTCGACCAGTTGTTCCCAAGAAACTGCCAAGAGGATATAAGGCTGACGCTTCTTGTGCCTTTCATCAGGATGCTCCTGGGCACGGTTTGGAAGATTGCTTTGCTTTGAAGGTTGAAGTTCAGAGGTTGGTCCGAAGCGGTACCTTGTCATTTAAGGATATTTTTCTTGAGGTTCAAGTCAAATCTTTGCCGAAGAATAAACTTGATTGAAGAATGCCTTGGAGTTTAAGGATGATTAGCCTTCCCAGTTTATTAGCATTTTTACTGCTTTCTCATTTGTAATTTTTCTTGTTTATCATTGCACTGTTTGCATGTAAGAACTTGTTTGCATTTGAATGTTTAATCTTAATACAATGAGTATGTTGGTCTTGAAGAAATTCATTCGTTTCACTCGTATTTGTTTTCAATTTTAAATTTCTTTATGATACCAACTTGTTACTCATTCTCTTGCCTAGGCAGAAATTGGGAGGAGGATGATGATATTAAAACACAAATTTTCTGGTAGTATGCTTTTGGACAAAACCCTGTTGACGATGTACAGGCATTGTTTCAAATCCTCAAACACTGGAGATATAAGGGAGTGAAACCCTCGTTAACCCCTTTGAGCCTTGAAGTAGGAGTTTCTTTTTCTATTCAGAAAAAACCCTCATTTTTTTAAACCCGGGGTAGGGTAGTGTTCAGTTAATTTGATCGAGCATTCAGAACTCATCAAGAGTGCGCATCTAAGGATACAATAATGGTTCTTTTTCAAGAGGTTGAGGGAATTCAAAACTGCAATGTTTAACCTCCGCATATCAGTAGTGTGCATCAAAAGAAGATGTTATCCCAATGGGTATTTCTCACATATCAGGGGATCAACAGATGACGATACAACAATGGTTATCTTCCATCTACCCAGAAATAGGGCAGTCACAATTCTTCCAACAAGTCATAAATGACTCGAAGTCACGCGACATGTTCAAAAAAAAAGAAAAAGATGATATGAATAAAAATTATGATGAAAAATAAAGAGACAAAAAGCCCCGCTAAGTCGGAACTTGAAAAAATAAGTCGCTTAGGCAAAAGTCAGGGCATCCTGTTGCACTTCAAAATCAAAATCAAAAGGAATTTGTCCAGAAGGCAAGAAAGAAATGGAAAGCCTAAAATGCGATAAAGGATTACAATGTGAAATCCTCAGCAAAGAACAGAGTCGCGTGACAAGAAACCCAAAAGAAGCAGGAATGAGTGACTTGCATGTCCAAAGAAAACCTTGTTTGATTCCTCAACTATCTCGAAATTTCTTTTGAGAGATGAATGTTCGTGTCAAGTTAACTGAACTTAGGAATGAAGAACATCATGAAGGGGGTGGGCACCAAATATTTTTTGAGCCTTAAATCTTTTTTTCTAAAACCGTGAACCAGACCACGTTACAACCCTCAAAAGTCCTAATTGAAACAGGGTTTATTTCGAAAGCATACTCCAATGAGATAGTGTTTCCTGACTCCCATTAATTTTGATAAATTATTGTGATTGGTATCATATGCTTTTGTTATTTTTCACACAAAAAATCCATGTCGCATCCTGGCTAGTGATTCGTTCACAGGGTTTGCAACATCTTTTCAAATAAAATCTTCAAGACTTACATAATTGTTGCATTAGAATTTTCATTCTTAGAATAAACATTTTCTGCTTGTAAAACAACTGCTTGATATCATGAAAGTTTACATTTGAGTATCAGCAAAAGGCATGTTGCCGGGAAGAGTTGTGGAGCAAAGAGGATGCAACATTCAGCCAATCTAGGGAAGTTACGTCAAGATTCGACAAATCTATGAAAGCCATTTGATCAGAAATGTTATCTTAAAAGCATGCAGCCAAGGGCAAGTTACAAAAGTTACTTTGATCAGCATGGTAAGCTTGAGACACCAGATTGGTTTCCAAGGGCATATCCAGATTTCGTCAAGATAGTTACTATGTCTAACCCAAGCTGAGAACCTTCCTCAAGTTGTGTTATGATGTTGGGTTCATAATCCCATTTTTTCCAGTCTTGCTGCAGACTTCTCCAGCTGAGTATGATTCTTTACCCAGCCAGGTGGTGATCAAACGAAGATTAAAAAGAGCTATGAAGCCTTTTCTCATTTGATGGAGTTCTTTCCCCTTTTTATTGATATGGAATCTCTTGTAGAGCAGTGCTTCTAGAGCAGTGCTTTCTCTTGTTACGACATTATTGTTGTTATGTGCTTCCCAAGTAGTTAGACAAGGGCAGTATATTTTGTAAGAGGTGTTGAGACAATTGTCAATTTTTTGGGTTTTCTCTCACCAAGTATTGTGTTTGATTTAAAATCCCCATAATTTTGACTTCTTACTATAGTGTTAACTTCTTGGTTCCCCAGGAAGGTTTTCTCAAGTCATCTTGTTGGTATGTGTGCAATCTTTGTGTGTTTCTCGGATAGTTGAAGATGATACCAGTGGGTGCAAGGTACAGTATTTGGTTTGTGATCCTATTATCCTCAGCCAAGTCTCGGTTCGCTTTTAATTTTTGGTTTGCATGGTCAGAAGCCTCTGTCCCAGATTCCCCAACGAAGTTTTCCCTCATATGATGAAAGATTTTATTCCCTCGGTGTGCTAAGATATCGCTCTTTTTGCAGTATTGGCATTAATGTTGACTTCTTGATTTCCTGGGAAGACTATACCAGGGCATCTTTTGTTGGAACAGGTTTGTATGATATGAAGACTCAATCCAATATTTTCCAGTGAAGGCCTCGTTTATTTGATAGAAGTCCTTTCTCCCCAAAGAAGTTGGTGCAATAATTACTCTTGAAGAACGTATCTCCGGTTTTCCCAGTGGAGCACGTATCTCCGGTTTCCCCAGTGAAGAACGTATCTCTGGTTTCCCCAGTGAAGAACGTATCTTGGTTTCCCCTCGATGATGTGGTGTCGACCTCCCCAATGAAGTCAGCATGAAGCCCCCGGTAGAGGTCTCGATGATGAAGTATTGTCTCCCTTAGTGAAGTCCGTATGTTTTTCTTCCTTCAAAGTGGGCCTGATTTCCCCAGTGAATGTTTTGACAATTTGGTTTCCATTTGCCTTATTCACAACCAGTATCGAAATCCCTAGTAGGAGTACGGACTGTGAAACATTTGTTTTCCCCATGGAAGTCTG
Organism: Vicia faba; assembly: GCA_948472305.1. Taxonomy (NCBI): domain Eukaryota; kingdom Viridiplantae; phylum Streptophyta; class Magnoliopsida; order Fabales; family Fabaceae; genus Vicia; species Vicia faba. The sequence continues at coordinate 1,352,534,609 of OX451740.1, forward strand.
TGTGTTATTCCCTGGGAAGGTTATCCCAGGGCATCTCTTGTTGGAATGAGTATTCATGATAAAAAGTTTTCAATCCATAGTTTTTTCTCCAGGGAGGTAGACTTGAATCCCCTAGTGAGGTTTGGTTGTCTCGGCGTCAGTCTGCTTTATTTGAGGCTGATCTTGCAATCTTCAGTAGGCACGTTGTTTTTGGAAAACTGGTTTCTCCGATGAAAACGGAAGAAAGATGTTCTATCCCAGTATCTGTTTGATTTAGCTACATCCGGATTATGTTTCTCCTCAGTGAAGTTAGGACAGACAATAGGTTTGGTTTCCGCAGTTGCTTTTACCTTTCTTGGATTGATCTTTCTGGTTGAAGTTTAGACCAATGTTGTTAGTACCTGAGGCATATTTGTTCGATTATGTATCCTTTTACCAGCATATGCACGATATCACTCATACATCCATACATGCATCATGCATTGTTACAAATCATTTTTTATTGACATTGTGTTCAAACCTTCCTGCAACGCTCCTTGCTTAGTTGGATTTGGTTTTCCCTCTTGAGTTTATTTCTCAAAGGATGTATCTTCTTTGGCCGTCTTGCTCCAGTTTGTTTCTAATTGGATTCGTGGTTGCATGACAATATTATTTACTCTGGATTTCTGAGGACTTTGAGCTTTGATTTGTGCATTTATTTTGCACGAGAAGACTTTATCTCTTCAGCAGGAATAATGTGGCATTTCCCCAGGAAATCATATCTCATTTCCCCAGGAAGTCATATATCTTTCCCCGGGAAGCCACATTTCTATCCCCAGAAAGTCATTTCTTTTTGCAATCCTCCGTGATAACAAGCAACAAGTATCTTTGTTTGAGCAACTCGTGCTTCCCTGTATAAGTCGACGTAACTTTTTTTGCTATTTCCTCTATGAGTGGTTAGCTTGCAGTCCATCGTCAGTTTACGCCAGTGGATTGCAAGACTTTTAAATTCACAAAAATTGCTCGTTGTGAAATCTTTGCAAGTGGAAGTCTCTTTATTTGAGACAGCTTACATATTACACTTTCTATGCGGATTTCCTTGGTTAAGGAAGAAGTTGAGACCCGTTCTAGGTGAAACACCAGAAGTTTGAGGAACATATGATATTTTCAAAATCTACCTTCAGTGAACGTTGGTAGTGCATCGGTAGTGAACGCCGGTGTTTCTTATCTTTTTGCTATCATCAGTGAACGGTGGTGGTTCCTCGTCAGTGAACGACAATGGTATGATATTTTCAGAATCTACCTTCAGTGAACGTTGGTAGTGCATCGGCAGTGAACGTTGGTGTTTCTTATCTTTTTGCTATCATTAGTGAATGGTGATGGTTCCTCGTCAGTGAACGGTGATGGTATGATATTTTTAAAATCTACCTTCAGTGAACGTTGGTAGTGCATCGACAGTGAACGTCGGCATTTCTTATCTTTTTGCTATCATCAGTGAACGGTGGTGGTTCCTCGTCAGTGAACGGCGATGGTATGATATTTTCAAAATCTACCTTCAGTGAACGTTGGTAGTACATCGGCAGTGAACGTCGGTGTTTCTTATCTTTTTGCTATCATCAGTGAACGGTGGTAGTTCCTCGTCAGTGAACGGCAATGGTATGATATTTTCAAAATCTACCTTCAGTGAATGTTGGTAGTGCATCAGCAGTGAACGTCAGTGTTTCTTATCCTTTTGCTATCATCAGTGAACGATGGTGGTTCCTCGTCAGTGAAAGGCGATGTTATAATATTTTCAAAATCTACCTTCAGTGAACGTTGGTAGTGCATCGGCAGTGAACGTCAGTGTTTCTTATCTTTTTGCTATCATCATTGAATGGTGGTGGTTCCTCGTCAGTGAACGGCGATGGTATGATATTTTTAAAATCTACCTTCAGTGAACGTTGGTAGTGCATCGGCAGTGAACGTTGGTGTTTCTTATCTTTTTGCTATCATCAGTGAACGGTGATAGTTCCTCGTGAGTGAACGGCGATGGTATGATATTTTCTCTTTCTACCTTCAGTGAACGTTGGTAGGACATCGGCAGTGAACGTCGGTGTTTCTTATCTTTTTTCTATCTTCAGTGAACGTTGATAGTTCATCGTCAGTGAACGGTGGTGATATGATATTTTCTCTTTCTACCTTCAGTGAATGTTGGTAGTACAACGGCAATGAACTTCGGTGTTTGTTATCTTTTTGCTATCTTCAGTGAACGTTGATAGTTCATCGTCAGTGAACGGCGGTGATATTATATTTTCTCTCTACCTTCAGTGAACGTTGGTAGTAAATCGACAGTGAACGTTGGTGTTTGTTATCTTTTTGCTATCTTCAGTGAACGTTGATAGTTCATCGTCAGTGAACGGCGGTGATATGATATTTTCTCTCTACCTTCAGTGAACGTGGGTAGTACATCGGCAGTGAACGTTGATGTTTGTTATCTTTTTGCTATCTTCAGTGAACGTTGATAGTTCATCGTCAGTGAACAGCGGTGATATGATATTTTCTCTCTACCTTCAGTGAACGTTGGTAGTACATCGGCAGTGAACGTTGGTGTTTGTTATCTTTTTGCTATCTTCAGTGAACGTCGATAGTTCATCGTCAGTAAATGGCGGTGATATGATATATTTTCTCTCTACCTTCAGTGAACGTTGGTAGTACATCGGCAGTGAACGTTGGTGTTTGTTATCTTTTTGCTATCTTCAGTGAACGTCGATAGTTCATCGTCAGTGAACGGCGGTGATATGATATATTCTCTTTCTACCTTCAGTGAATGTTGGTAGTACATCGGCAGTGAACGTCGGTGTTTGTTATCTTTTCCTATCTTCAGTGAACGTCGATAGTTCATTGTCAGTGAATGGCGGTGATATGATATTTTCTCTTTCTACCTTCAGTGAACGTTGGTAGGACATCGGCAGTGAACGTTGGTGTTTGTTATCTTTTACTATCTTCAGTGAATGTCGATAGTTCATCGTCAGTGAACGGCGGTGATATGATATTTTCTCTCTACCTTCAGTGAACGTTGGTAGTACATCGGTATTGAACGTTGGTGTTTGTTATCTTTTTGCTATCTTCAGTGAACGTCGATAGTTCATCGTTAGTGAACGGCGGTGATATGATATTTTCTCTCTACCTTCAGTGAATGTTGGTAGTACATCGGCAGTGAACGTTGGTGTTTGTTATCTTTTTGCTATCTTCAGTGAACGTTGATAGTTCATCGTCAGTGAACAACGGTGATATGATATTTTCTCTTTCTACCTTCAGTGAATGTTGGTAGGACATCGACAGTGAATGTCGATGCTTGTTATCCTCCTCTCTGGTTCTATTCTTTTGGTCCACCAGTGATTTATTTTCCTGGTGGGGTTGCTCCTTTGTTTCTTCATTTTTGTGGCATCCCCAATGTTACTTTGCGTCTCTTTTGTTCTGTTCATATGCATCCATAATCATAAGCATTGCATGGCATCTTAGAGACAAAAATAGGGTTGGTTTTATATTTAAGTATCTTCAATCGCGTCGACACGAAGATTTGTAACCTTCGTATCTCCAGATAGAAGACACTTAAATAAGGGCAGCTGTTGTACCCCAATTTTTGCCCCTAAGATTCCTCTATCATATCATATCAACTCGATCATAACAAGATCACATTAGGGTTGGTTCTTCCTCTTTTTTCCTATCTTTATGTTTGCTCTTGAGGAATCTCCAAGCACCTTGGTTGTGTATTTTGTATATGTGTTGTTGACTAACTTCTAATCAAATACAAAAAATATTTGTCTTTGTCTTTGTATATTTTTGTTTTGTAGGTACCAAGTCGAAGCATCTGACAAATAAGGATTTCTGGTATTATTTTCCTAAAATCTCTATTTGCAAAGAAAAAGAATTAAAAAATTTTCATTTTTTTTCACTGATGCAATCGATTGCTCTTAAAGTGCAATCGATTGCACATAGTGTATTTTGCGCCATTTTTTTTGAAAAAAATACATTGTGCAATCGATTTGCACTGTAGTGCAATCGATTGCACAACGTGAAAATTAAAAAAAATCAGCATTTTAAAATTGTCAAATTTTTGCTCCAATTTTCCTTCATTTTTGAAAGATGTATAATTAATTCAAATTTTAGTGCCAATCTTTCATTTTTAAAAAAAGAATTATCATTAATTCAAATTTTTGCTCTAATATTTGAAAGAATTATCATTAATTCAAATTTTGGCTCTAATATTTGAAAGAATTCATTAATTCAAATTTTGGCTCCAAGAATCAATTACCAAATTACCAATAATCCCAATCCAAAACTCTATAAATAGAGCCCTAATTTCATTCAAATTTCAAGCTTTTGAAAGCCAAATCCACCTTGCTAAAAAATATTTCAATTCTCTCCATCTACCAAATTCACTCAAAGCTCCATTTTCAAAAAGTTAGTAAGCTTTGCATTGAAGCTTACTAATCTTTGAGCTAAACCTTCATACAAACACTTTTTCTCCATCAATTCTCTACATCCAAGCTTGGTCAATTGATTCTTGTGGTTGAATTGAAGCAAATTCTTGAAGTTGTTTGATAATTTTCTAGATCTACCTTTGGTAAGTTTGGATAATTCATCTTTCACAATGTGATCTCTTGGTGATCTTTGGGATTGATTCTTTGAGCATTATTTTGTGATTTCAATGGTGTTATTATCTCATAATTTGATGGAATTTTCGTGCTCAAGTGGATCCATGATCATAAGGTGTTTGATGGAAAGTTTGAACAAGAAATTTCCCTTTTAAAATGCTATTTTTGCTGTTTTTACTGTGTGCAATTGATTTACACTAAGTGTAAATCGATTTACACCAGAAATGTTTTGAAAATTATACTGTGTAAATCGATTTACATAGTAGTGTAAATCGATTTACACCAGAACAAAATGTATTTTTTGCCTTGTTTTGGGGCAGCTTTGATCCAAAATGCTTTTGCTACTCACTCCTTTTGATTGTTGGTTTGGATTGCAATTTTAAATATCCAATTTGTCTTTAAACTCAATGGACTTTGTGATGTAGATGAAGTTGGATAAATGTTCATCAATTCAAATCTACCTAAGAGTGAATTATTTAATTTATTTTGGTGCTTTGGATTAATGATATGTTTAATGCTTTAATCCATCTAGAGGAGTGGTTGAATTTAAAGATGAAAGAATTTTGAAATGGTGATCCAAATTAGCTTATCATTTCCCTCCCTCTTCATCTTATCCCTTTCTTTTTTAATTGTGCTACATGTTAAGGGATGGTGATCTCTATATCATTTATCCAAACATGAAGTACATAGATTGCTATTGACCGGCCTCAAAATAGGTGCGACTTCTACATAAGTCCACTTACGATTGCTTAACATAGTGCTAAATTTTGTCCCGATTCGAATAAATGATCATTCGTGGCCCAAACTTATGATTGCAACCCCAAGTATGTTAATTTGATCTCTTTGATCCAATAACCTTGAGATTCATTGTGTAGAGGCTTTGGTTCTACCAATCCTCTAATGGATCTACAACACCTTTGGTCAACGCGGATCACTTAAACATCGTTGATCATTACATGTTGCCTTATGAGAATTCTAAAATGGATGATATACTTGACAAAAAGAAAATGCAACTTGTTGTGTAGAGGCTTTGGTTCTACCAATCCCCTAATGAGTTCCAAATGCAAGTTTCAAGATGGTCATCCAACTAACCACTAATTACTAATAATTAACTTTACTTTACGCTTTTATTTTCATGCTTTATGTACCATTTACTTTTAGAATTTTACATTTCATGCTATTTTCATCTTTGCTCACTTGAGCATTTACTTTTATGTCATTTTTATTTTGCTCACTTGAGCTTTTCTTTCTTTTTAAAGACACCTAATAATCAACATGAACCATAAAAATCATTACTGATACTTGGACTACATGGTTACTATCCTTTGCATTATGGAGTGATGGACTTCTTAGACTTAGGACTAGAGACCTTGGCCTATCTTGGAGACTTTGTGACTTTATTTGATATTTTGTCTGGAGTTCTTGAGGTTTACCTCAAGACATTGGGTTGTTTGTTTGTTTTGTATGCAGGTAATTGAGATTACGATCTTTGTTTGTAATCTGGAATTCACCTGTATACAGCCGTTACTCTGCCCAATTTTTGCGAAGACTTAAAACACTTGAAGTTTGGTTCTCTCAAGAGGTCTAGTATCTTTGCTTGCTTAGTTTCAATCCGAAGAATGGGAACTCTATATTGACTCATAATGTCAAGTATTGACTTCTTGTTGGTTAGATGGTTCTTATCCCCAGCTTTTACCTTATGCTTTAGGATAGCCTCTTCTTCTCCTCCCATCTTCTTTAATTTCAAAAATCTTCTCCCTTCTTTAAAAAAAACTCTTCTTGTTTTGAAACTTGAAACATTTTCATAATAAACTTGGACTTAGGTCCATGCATCTTTGAAACATTTTCATAAATAAATTTCAATCAATTTAATAATACCTTGACCTTTTTTTTGTGAGAAGACTAAAAGTCAATCAATCTCATTTCAAACCATTTTGCCACTTTGGCTTTTATCTTTAAACTTTTCTCAAAAGATTAGACTCTTGTCAATCCTTGTAGTGATGCAAACAACTATACTTCTACAATATGTAGTGAAGTGAGATATTTTCCACTTGGGTGTTGAGTGAGGCATTGTTGATTTTAAAATCCAAGCCATATCCTCCACTTTGAGATGATGCAAATTCTCCTTTCTCATGATTGTGGGTAGTAAGTATGTTTTCCACACGGACAATTGCGATGATGTCTTATCTTATAAAATTAACCAACACACTTGTGTTTCAAATTTTTAAAAGATGAACTACGTGTACCTTGATCCCCTATTGCATGAAAGGTGGTACGTAGGCACTAAAGGTTCGCAACCGCGGCGGGTGAAAAAATCATAAAAATATTTCTTTTCTCACCTCCACCATCCATTTTATATACAACACATTTTTATAGCCAAAATATACAGATTTTTTCAAAGAGGTTCCTGCAGAGTACCGTAGATGTTTAGGGTGCTAATACCTTCCCTTTGCATAACCAACCCCCTTACCTTGAATCTTTCCCCCTCTTTTTGGGTTATTCGCTCTTTTCCCATTCCTTTGGAAACAATAAAGCACAGTGGCGATTTTTATTTTGATTTGTATAAAGTCTAGTCAATCCAATGGCTTTGTCTTCCACATTTCTACCGCTACACATTCACTGGGGAATTCAGGTCCACTTCAATGGGGAGGTTAATCACCACATCCTTAAAGGGAAAACCACAACACGTTCTTCACTAGAGAAACCGGGGACATGCGTTCTTCAAGAGTGATTATGGTAACGACTTCTCTGGAAGAAGAACTTCCATCAGGCCGAATGAAAACTTCACTAGAGAAATCTCGGATTAAAACCTTACATCATGATAACTCAGACAAGGAGGAGAAATGAATCCAAACTTGACCGAGGATACCGGAGTCTCGAACGCAATACGGCGAATCATCCTGAGTAAACTTTCCCGAGGGGAACAAAAATTTCTTAAAACAACTGGAGTTTGTCCATTCCTGGGATCACCGTTTTTGTTGTTGTTTTTTTTTTCGCATCACAAATTCTAAAGTAAAAGAAAATTGTAAATTCTTTTTGAAAAATAGATTTTGTTATTTAATCTTTTTGCTTTGAAAGTTATTATCAATAATAAACGGAGTCTTTGCAAGCTAAATAAAATTAAAAAAACACCAAGAGTTGGGTAACAACTCAAACTTTATTAATAGAATGGTAGTATGCGAACGGCGAGACTCCATAGATGATTATAAAGTTTGGAAAATGGTAATATATAATGGAAAAGATACATTAAGATACAATAACCACTATCCCCTCTAACATTTTTTGAAATCCTAAGCAGCAGCTTCTATTGAAGTATGATGAGGATTCGAGAAGATTGTTGCTTCAATGATCAGATCTTGCATGATGCAGTTACTTGCCAAGAAAGTCCCTAACTTTTTCCTAAGCTGCCCTTGCGGGTTTTCAACTTAGAGGAAATTTTTTTCTGTTTATGTCTCTAACTTTTTCCTAGACCACCGTTTCGGGTTTTCGGCCTACCGAGACGCTCTTTTTTGCCTAAGCCGCCCTTTCGTATTTTCAACTTAGTGAGCTATTCTTTTACTTCTTTAGGCGAAGTATTTCTTGACTGCATCAGCATTCATGGGACGTGGGAACTCCTCGCCATCCATAGTTTCAAGAATTAATGCACGACCAGAGAAGGCTTTATTGACAACATATGGGCCTTCAAAGTTGGGAGTCCACTTGCCCCTAGAATCAGTGTTGAAAGACATGATCTTCCTGAGCACGAGGTCACCTTCTCTGAATTCACGAGGTTTGACCTTTTTATCGAAGGCTTTCTTCATTCTTTTCTGATATAACTGTCCATGACACAAAGCTGTCATTCTATTCTCCTTGATCAAATTCAATTGGTCAAAGGTTTTGGACCCATTCAGCCTCAGTTAATTTGGTTTCCATTATCACACACAAAGAGGGAATCTCAACCTCGACTGAGAGTACTGCTTCCATTCCATACACCATGGAGAACGGGGTTGCTCCTGTTGAAGTGCGGACAGATGTTCGATACCCATGCAAATAAAAAGGGAGCATTTCATGCCAATCCTTATAAGTAACGACCATTTTCTGGATAATCTTCTTGATATTCTTATTAGCAGCTTCAACAACCCCATTCATCTTTGGCTTATATGGAGAGGAATTATGATGGACAATCTTGAATTCTTCACACAGTTTTGTCATCATTTTATTGTTCAAATTCGAGCCATTGTCAGTGATAATTCTGCTCAGCACACCATACCGACATATAAGGTTATTCTTGATGAAGCGCACAACCACATGCTTAGTAACATTGGCATATGAAGCAGCCTCCACCCACTTAGTGAAGTAATCAATTTTGTACCAAGATAAAACGGTGTCCATTTGAAGCTTTGGGTTCTATCATCCCGATCATGTCAATACTCTACATAGAGAAAGGCCATGGGGAAGAGATCACATTGAGAAGTGTCGGAGGCACATGAACCTTATCCGCATAAATATGGCATTTATGACACTTTTTGCAAATTTATAATAATCAGTTTCCATTGTCAGCCAATAATAACCTGCCCTTAGCATCCTTTTATCCATCAAATGTCCATTGGCATGAGTGCCAAATGAACCTTCATGAACTTCATGCATCAACATGCCTGCTTCGTGTCTATCCACGTATCTGAGCAAGACCATGTCATAATTTCTTTTATACAACACATTTTCGCTGAGGAAGAAATTGCCTGCCAATCTTCTCAATGTCTTTCTATCTTTATTTGATGCACCAATCGGGTATTCTTGAGTCTGGAGAAAATGCTTGATATCATAATACCAAGGCGTCTCATATGCTACCTACTCTTTTGTAAACACATGAGCGGGTCTATCCAGTCGTCGAACCATAATTTGAGGTATATCATTCCAAGTATTTACTTGATACATAGAAGCCAGAGTTGCCAGAGCATCCACCATTTGATTTTCATCTCTTGCAATATGATGGAATTCAACTTTATTAAAGAAGGGTAATAACCTTCTAGCATAATCTTTGTAAGGGATCAAGCTGGGATGACAAGTATCCCATTCTCCTTTAATCTGGTCTATTACCAAAACTGAATCACCATACACATCTAAAATTTTAATTTTGAGATCAATAGCTTCTTCGAGACCCATGATGCAAGCCTCATATTCTGCCATATTATTAGTACCATCAAATGTCAACCTTGCGGTAAAAGAAACGTGCGATCCATGTGGAGTGACAATCACAACACCAATTCCTTTACCATAAGCATTCACAGCTCTATCAAATATCATACTCCTACGAGATTCAGGGTCAGGACCTTCCTCAGGCAATGGTTCATCACAATCTTTAACTTTCAGGAACATCACATCCTCATTGGGGAATTCATATTCTACAGACTGATGATCCTCCACTGGTTGGTGAGCAAGATAATCTGCCAACACACTGCTTTTAATAGCTTTTTGAGTGCGGTATTCGATATCATATTCAGATGGCAACATCTGCCAGCGGGAAATTCTCCCAGTAAGAGCAGGCTTTTCAAAAATGTACTTGATTGGATCCATTTTGGAGATCAACCAAGTAGTGTGATTCAACATATACTGCTGCAAACGCTTTGCCGGCCAGGCCAAAGCACAACATGTCTTTTCCAGCATGGAATACCACGACTCACAATCAGTGAACTTTTTACTGAGATAATAAATGGCAAACTCTTTCTTCCCTGTTTCATCTCGTTGTCCTAGAATACAACCCATGGAATTATCTTACACTGTCAGATACATAATCAACGGTCTTCCTTCGACAGGAGGGAGAAAGATAGGAGGTTCAAGCAGATATTCTTTAATACTTTCAAATTCCCTTTGGCAGTCATCCGTCCATACAAAACCTTGATCTTTCTTTAACAACTTAAAGATTGGTTCACATGTTGTAGTCATGTGGGAAATGAATCTGGAAATATAATTCAAACGCCTGAGGAACCCTCTGACTTGTTTTTCATTTCTTGGCGCTGGCATCTCTTTAATTGCTTTGACTTTATCAGGGTCAACTTCAATTCCTTTCTGTCTAACAATGAAATCCAACAATTTCACTGATCGAACACCGAAGGTACATTTATTTGGATTCAAACGGAGACGATACTTCCTCAAACGCTGAAACAACTTCAACAAATCTTCTACATGCCCTTCTTCAGTCTAGGATTTAGAAATCATATCATCAACATATACTTCAATTTCCTTGTGCATCAGATCATGGAATAGGGTTGTCATAGCCCTTTAGTACGTTGCACCAGCGTTCTTCAACCTGAAGGGCATCACTCAGTAACAGAATGTTCCCCAAAGTGTGATAAACGTTGTTTTTTCCATGTCCTTCGGAGCCATTCTTATTTGATTATACCCGGAAAATCCATCCATGAACGAGAATACTTTTAATTTTGTTGTGCTATCCACTAACATATCAATGTGTGGCAATGGAAAATCATCTTTTAGACTAGCTTTATTTAGATCTCATAAATCTATGCACATGCGAACTTTTCCGTCTTTTTTCGGTACTGGGACAATATTGGAAATCCATTGAGGATACACTGACGTCACAAGAAAACCAACATTAATCTTCTTTAGAACCTCCTCTTTGATCTTCATTGCCATATCTGGGTGAGTTCTTCTCAACTTTTGTTTGATTGGCGGACACTCTGGCTTCAACGGCAAACGGTGCTCTACAATATTTGTATCTAGACCAGGCATATCTTGATAAGACCAAGCAAAAATATCCACATAGTCTTTCAACAGCTCAATTAACATGCTCTTCACATCAGGATGCATCAATGCTCCAATCTTGACTTCCTTCGGATCTTCTTCTGAACCCAAATTGATCACTTCCAATGGCTCTTTATATGGATGAATGGTATTTTCCTCGTGCCCAAGCAACCGTGAGACCTTTTCTAGAATCTCATCATAATCTTCTTCTTCGGCCCTATACATAGGACATTCAAAGTTGGGATAGGGTGTAGGGTCATTGTATACAATGGGTTTTTTAATTAATCTGCACATATGATTTATGATTGTTTTTAGAAACCGACACATATAACAAGTGATCATGCAGATTGAATTTCAGTTATTATTTATTTTGAAAAGTTTTTTTTTCTGATTACCATTTTCCAAGAAAAAGAAAAAAAATAAAAACACAATTTGGGAAACAAAGACAACTTTTATTATTGATTTTAAAGTCACAGCAAACAGATAAGCCCTACAACATTAATACTTCCACCTTGGGCAAAGTGAAAGCTTTTCAAAAAGATTAACAAAACAAATTACTTTGAAACATGTATGCAAGAGGGAACATCAATGGTGATCCAGTTCTGAACACTAACTTCGTGCGTCACATAATTCGGCATTTCTTGCTCTGCTTCATCTTCCACGATGGCATTAATCCTGGAAACAGTTGGATGAAGATAACCCCCACTATGAAAGATGTCTTGATACTTGCTCGCAGCAGACTTTAGCTTCATGCTCTTACCTTTGTCATTCTTCAAAGAGAACCCCAAGTCGACTCTGTTCTTGTTCACGGGTGGATCCAAAATCTGTCCCCATACCTCACTATGACCCTTTCGCACAACTTGTTGTGCATACTTAGGCGAAACCATGGAATTCTCATTTCCTCTTATGTTGTCAATTGATAAGGCTTGGAACTGGGTTCCAATAGTAGATTCATATGCCTCCATAATGCTGAAAGAGGACAAATTAGATATCAATAATGCTTGTTCCCCATTTTGTGATTACCACTTTCCCTTCATGTACAAATTTTAGTTTCTGGTGTAAAGTTGAAGTGACATCCCCTTCCTCATGTATGCACGGCCTTCCTAACAAACAACTATAAGCGGGTACAATATCCATGACCTGGAAAGTTATCTGAAACAAATGTGGTCCTATATGAATAGGCAAGTCCACTTCACCAATAACAAATTTCCTTGATCCATCAAACACTTTCACAATGATGTCGCTCGGGCGCATAAGCATTCCTTGACATTTCAAATTCATAAGAGTGCTCCTCGATATAACATTCAAAGCAGATCCATTATCAATCAGCACATTGGATAGTGAATCATTCTTGCAATTCATAGAGATGTGGAGGGCCAGGTTGTGATTCCTTCCTTCATCTGGTAGTTCATCATCGCATAAACTCAAATTATTACATGACATAATGTTCCCTATTACGCTGCTGAATTGATCTATTGGCATATCACTCTCCACAAAAGCTTGGTCCAATACCCTCATCAAGGATTCTCTGTGAGCAGATGAGTTCATCAATAAAGCCAAGATATATATTTTTGAAGGAGTCTGCAGTAGTTGATCTACAATTCTGTAGTCGCTCATCTTGATTATCTTCAAAATATCATCCACTGCTTTCTCTAACATAGCCCCACTAGTCTCACCCGTAGCCTTCTTGGGTTCAACATTCTCAGCAATTTTCTTTCCAGTACTAACATCTACTCGAACAACTGGTGCAAACACACGACCAATGCGGGTTACCCTGCTATTTTTAGCAATATTTTCAAAACCGGGCATTGGATGGATGGGAACTTACACTCCATCCTCTAAGATTGTAGCGTTGTATTTGTAGGGTACAACCTTATCTGACTTATAGGGGATAGGACCCGCAAACTAATCACCATTGGAGTAACAACTGGCTTGCTATAATATTCAACTTCAAGATGGGCGGGTGCCCCAAAACAAGGTATATTGATGTTTACCCCTTCTTCAACATAATCAGTCATTTTTGGAAAACAAATCCTCATATGAGGAGAAATACTCATCTGCATAGACATACTCTTCATCTGACTCTTCTTCAGTCAAGCAAACCTCAATCAAATCAACTTCATGGTAATCATCCCTTTGACTTATAACCTTGATAACTCCATTATCTAACAACAATGGAACACCCTTCTTCACGATTGAACATCCTCAGGAGTCCCGACAACAAATTAGGCAAGATCTATACTGGTGTTCTACCTGACCAGCCATATGGAAGAAAGTAGCATGAAATTGCACAAGGTCCTCATTCATATACTCTACATCAAAAAATTTGAATTCTCCAGGACATCCAAAAACCATATTCACCTCCTCTTCATACTATGCCCTAGGCCTGATTATATGGATGAGGCCCTCATCGATCATCTCTTGTAAATCAGCCTTTATCTTATCGCAACCCTGTATGTCTATACTGCAAATAGCACAACCGGAATGGTCATGCATATAGTAGCTAAATTCACAGAAGTCTGCATGCATTTTCACCAAATCTCCTCTAACCAGATTAATATCAAAAATCCGGAAGTCTCCTGGATAACCGGCCACCATATTCACATCATTTACTCCTCCATGCCTGGGTAGAGGATTGTCTTTCATATTAGGTTCCACATCCTTGAAAGATAGAATACCAGAATTCACCAATTTCTGCACCTCAGTCTTCAAAGGATAACAATTCTCAACATTATGCCCTGGTGCTCCCTGATGAAAAGCACATGTTTGGTCTGCCTTGTAATACCAAGGCAATGGTGATGGTACATCGAGAGGTGGTCGGGTCTCAACCAGCTTCTTCTAAATCAATTCCCGTAGTAACTCTGTATAGATTATAGGAACAAGGTCATAACTCTCCCTTCTCTGATTATACCCTTAATTCCCCTGCTGGGATAGTCTCTGATAAGCAATGGTAGTTGGAGCTGCACCCACAACTGGAGTAACTGAGGTGACTTGCTAATGACGCTGATAATTCCTTCTAGAAGTATTAACCCTCCTCTCTTGCATAACAACATTTGCATCCCCTTCCTTTTTCTTGGTAAACCCATAAGATGGCTTCTTCACACCTCCAGAGCTTTCACTTCTCGTTAAACGGCCCTCTCTTACAGCCTCTTCTAAGCGGATACCCATTCCTACCATTTCAGTAAAGTCACTTGGCGCACTTGCTACCATCCTCTCATAGTAGAAAACACCCAGCGTTTTCAAGAAAATCTTAGTCATCTCCTTCTCTTCCATGAGAGGAATCACTTGGGCGGCTACCTCGCACCATCTATGTGCATATTCTTTGAACGATTCCATGTCTTTCTGAACCATGGCCCTGAGTTGATCACTGTCAGGCGCCATGTCCATGTTGTACTTGTATTGTTTGATAAACGCTTCTCCCAAGTCATTGAAAGTATAGATGTTGACGCTGTCCAAACTCATATACCACTTCAGCGCAGCACCGGTCAAACTATCCTGGAAAAAGTGAATCAGCAGCCGCTGATCATCAATATGGGTAGACATTCTCCTTACATACATCACCAGATGAGCACGAGGGCAAGTATTGCCCTTGTACTTCTCAAACTCTGGGAACTTAAACTTAGCAGGTATCTTAACATTTGGGACCAAGCATAACTCATTCACATTCTGCTTGAATAACTCTTTTCCCCTGAGGGCCTTCATCTCTCTTTGAATCTTGTCAAACTGCTCTTGAAAATCATCCATTCTGTCATAAAGACCCAAGTCTTCACTCGGTGGAGGGAAAGGACGACACACATCATCGTTAACAAACGGAACCATGTTCACCGAAGGAGGAGCAGCAGGAGAAGCATGCACCACAGGAGGTGCCAGAGTATCAATAGTCTGAACAATTGAAGTATCTTGAGGACCAAGATTGAAACCTTCAGGTGCAAAATTCTCTGGCATTCCCCATGGATAACCTTGAGGCATGCGGTTTTGAACAACAACTGGAGTAGCAGATACGGGAACAATCAGAGCTTCAATAGTTGCCCTTGTTGGTTGAGGTTGGACACTCGGTGGCTGATTTTGTGCAGCCACCAGAGATTCCATCAAAGCAGTAAGATTGGCCATGTTGGCCTTCAAAGCAGAAACCTCCTCGCGCAGCTCGCGATTCTCTTGTTCTAAGTTGTCCATCTTCTTTCTGAAATTAGCCTGAGTGTTGTAGTGGTGAGTCAGCTTGCTGAATGAAGTAAAGAAGCTTGGTAAGACACCTGGATATGCATAACAAATGCAAGAAATATGTGCAATATGATGCATGATATGCAGTGCAAATGATTTTATTTAATTTAATATTTCAAGGGATTTTAAAATTTATGGACATATTGTGAATATCAAAGTAATAACGCATTTGAAATACTGAAAAATTACATTATAACAACTCCAAAATGGATTACAAGTTTCAATGATCCCAAGTACAAGATGAAAATAAAATCTAAAACCTTGAGAAGTAAAACTGACGGAGATCACTCTATACGCTGGTGCTTCCCTGTGAGCCTGGCAATCTGAGCCTTCAACCTCTGGTTTTCTTCTGCATATCTGGTGGTAACCTCCTTCCAATCACCTGAATCAGGAAGTGAGCAAATGGAATCTGAGTGAGGCTTAGGAGAAAATAAATCCCATTGCCTCTCCATGGTCTCTACAGCCCGTCTCTCAAGAATATCAATCAAGTCGTCTTTCTCCTTCAAATATGCTCTATAAGAAATCTCTAAAGTTTGGCACTTGTTCTTCCAAGCATCCTTTTCTTGTTGCATCTTAACCAAAGCAAGCTGCAGCTCTTCTAGATCATCTAATAAGGGAGGAGTAGTCTTCACAAACAGATCAGGCATATGTGTTTCCTGGGAATACGACATCTTTAACTGAATAGCTCTCGTTTGGACCCACTGAAGATATGGATCCAAAGAAATAACACCCCTAGGTCCCAAATCCTTCCTACTCTTCTTATAAATGTGACGCCAGGCCTTCACAATCTGCTCCCTAGCTTCCCTATGGCCTTCTCCTTCCTTCAGAAAGAAACTACTCAAATGAATACTATTTGGTTTATCCCTCATCGGATAACCAAGCTGTCATCGTGCAAGAACAGGGTTATAGTCAATTCCTCCCTTTGTACCAAGAAGAGGTACATTAGGGAAACTACCATGACTGTCAATAATCTCTATATCCTGGTAAGCTCGATGATACCAATCAATATCCGAGTGAGTAAGTGCCATGATCTTAGAAGCCCAACGGGGTTCCTTCTTGACATCCCAAAAAGTATCCGACTGAGGCATATGAGAGATAAACCACCGATACAACAGGGGCGTGCAACAGATAATCATCCCCCCATGATAAGAATTTCGAAGATGAATAGAGTAATAAGCATCACCCAACAAGGTAGGAACTGGGTTTCCAATCATGAAGGTCCTGATAACATTAATGTCAACAAACTTGTCCACATTAGGAAATAAGAACAACCCGTAAGCAAGTAGAGCAAAGATGGCCTCAAAAGCGACTGTACTCTTCATCCTAGCAAAGTAGCGAGCTTTCTCCAATAAGAATTGAGATGGTAATCTTCTAATCCCTTCTTTGGTAGTCATATATATGCTTCCACCTCAGACTTCCCCAAATGAATCAAAACAGCAATCTCATGTGGTTTTGGCTCACCCTCCAAACCAGTAAAAGGAACACGATCGGTAACAGGTAATTCCAGTAGATAAGAATACTCCTCCAGTGTAGGCATCAACTGATAGTCGGGAAAAGTAAAGCAATGATACATCGGATTATAGAACTGGACCAAGGTCGAGAGAATATCCTCCTTCATCTTCTGCCTCATGAGAGGAATGATGGATCCATACTTCTTCCGAAAGTCTGCAGAACACTCGATCTCGGGAATTAGACTGATCAACTCATCTATCTTAGGATCCTTGAAACTGTACTTCTCGGTCTTTCTCTTTCCATAATCCATGGTTAAAAAGTACATGAGATATTCATAAATGGTCAACTTTTAAATCCCTTGAAATAAGATCTCTTCAAAAGATGCTTATGGATGCATGATGCAACAATCACACATAAGATCACACATATAGGGTTCATAGGTTCAACGTCACGAGCATGAGGTCGAAGGTACTAACCATAAGGTATTCGTCTAAAAGTTATCAAATGCCGAATGAGGTTCAAAAGGTTCCCAGAGTCTACATCCTTCCTTCAGATATTACCAACTTCCCGATTACATCGGTAATTAGTAATATTCTCAAGAAAAACTCATCTGAGCGTAGTATCGCATGACAACTATTTCTGGATTACTCCGTCATAGCTTCCGCACTACACCTAAAAGGACAAGATGGGTTTGGTATTCTACGGTCCTCAGTTTCAGCAGGCTCCCAAGTCGAAAGCAGTACGTCTTCCCAATTGCTCGGTAAACGACACTACAGTCAAAGGGGCCTCCACTAAGTGGGGGATCTCATGCCTCCTTTTTTGGGATTACTCCCTCAAAGTTAACATGACTATACCGCCCGTCCTATTTTAAAGTTTTCCCAAGTCCGGGTATAGGACTTATAAGTAATCACCAAGCATCCTGAATACCAGGAAAATCCAGATAAACATATATACAACATATAACACATAAACAATAATAGCACATATATAGATAAAAATAAAGACAGGCTCAACCCACTTAGGGATGGACCAGCAAGAGGTCAATCTTTCCCCAGTGAAGTCGCCATTTTTTGTAGCGGTAGAAATGTTTAAGACTATGCCATGGGATTGACTAGACTTATACAAATAAAAATAAAATCGCCACCGCACTTTATTGTTTCCAGAGGAATGGGAAAAGAGCGAATAACCCAAAAAAAAGGGGAAAGATTCCATGTAAGGGGGTTGGTTATGAAAAGGGAAGGTATTAGCACCCTAAACATCTACGGTACTCTCAAGAACCTCTTTGTAAAATCTGTATATTTTAGCTATAAAAATGTTGTGTAAAAAATGGATGGTGGAGGTGAGAAAAGAAATATTATTTTTATGGTTTTTGCACCCATCACGGTTGCAAACCTTTAGTGCCTACGTACCACCTTCCGTGCAATAGGGGATCAGGGTACACGTAGTTCCTCTTTTAAAATTTTTAAAATACAAGTGTGTTGGTTAATTTTATGAGATAAGACATCATTATCATTGTTCGTGTGGAAAACATACTTACTACCCACAATTATGAGAAAGGAGAATTTGCATCATCTCAAAGTGGAGGATATGACTTGGATTTTAAAATCAACAATGCCTCACTCAACACCCAAGTGGAAAATATCTCTCTTCACTATATATTGTAGAAGTATAGTTGTTTGCATCACTACAAGGATTGACAAGAGTCTAATCTTTTTGAGAAAAGTTTAAAGATAAAAGCCAAAGTGGCAAAATGGTTTGAAATGAGATTGATTGACTTTTAGTCTTCTCACAAAAAAATGTCAAAGTATTATTAAGTTTATTGAAGTTTATTTATGAAAATGTTTTGAAAATGCATGGACCTAAGTCCAAGTTTATTATGAAAGTGGTTCAAGTTTAAAAAAAACAAGAAGAGTTTTTCAAAAGAAGAGAGAAGATTTTTTAAATTAAAGAAGATGGGAGGATAAGAAGGGACTATCCTAAAGCATAAGGTAAAAGCTAGGGATAAGAACCATCTAACCAATAAGAAGCCAATACTTGACACTATGAGCCAAGATAGAATTCTCATTCTTTAGATTGAAACTAAACAAGCAATGATACTAGACCTCTTGAAAGAACCAAACTTCAAGTGTATTAAGTCTTCACAAAAATTGGGCAGAGTAACGTCTGTATACAGGTGAATTTCATATTACAAACAAAGAGTGTAATCATAATAACTTGCAAACAAAACAAACAAACAACCCAATGCCTTGAGGTAAACCTCAAGAGCTCCAGACAAAATAATCAGATAAGGTCACAAGGTCTCCAATCATAGGCAAAAGTTCCTAATCCTAAGTCCAAAAAGTCCAATGCTCCATAATGCCAAGGATAGTAACCAAATAGTCCAAGTATCATTAAAGATTTTTAGGGGTTATGTTGATTATTAGGTGTTTTGAAAAAGAAAAGTAAAGCTCAAGTGAGCAAAAATAAAAATAAAATGACAAGAAAGTAAATACTCAAATGATAAAATATGAAAATGGCATGAAATGTAAATGCTAAAAGTAAATAGTGCGTAAAAATAAAAGGGGCATATAATAAAAATGAAAGATAAAGTCAATTATTAGTGATTAGTGGTTAGTTGGATGATCATCTTGAAACTTGCATTTGGAACTCATTAGAAGATTGGTAGAACTAAAGCCTCCACACAACAAGTTGCATTTGCTTTTTGTCAAGTATATCATCCATTTGGAATCCTCATGAGTATCATTTAATGATCAACGATGTTTAAGTGATCCGCGTTGACCAAAGGTGTTATAGATCCATTAGAGGATTGGTAGAACCAAAGCCTCCACACAATGAATCTCAAGGTTATTATTCAAAGAGATCAAATTAACATACTTGGGCTTGCAAACATAAGTTTGGGCCACAAATGATCATTTATTCGAATCAGGACAAAATTTAGCGCTATGTTAAGTAATCGTAAGTGGACTTATATAGAAGTCGCACCTATTTTGAGGCCAGTCAATAGCAATCTATGCACCATTTATTTTGAGACATGATATAGAGATCATGCTCCAATAACACTTAGTGCAATAAGAAAGGGATGAGATGAAGAGGGGTGAGAGAGAATATACAAACCACTTTTGAATTAAATTTAATCAAACTATTATTAAAATCATTCATCCATTTTTTGTGGAGTTAGACTCAACACCATAGATCCAATGATGTTAATAAAGTTCATGATAAAAAATTTAACCAAAGATCAGCCAGAAAATAGTCACAAAATAATATTACATTTAATATATACAAAAAAGGTTTAAAAAAATGTTTTAAAATAGAAAAAAAAGAAAAAAAATATCAACTATGTTCAAATTGATCAAGAATAAAAAGTAAGTCCATAGAAAAATCAGAAAAGGACTCAAATGATTTTATAAATTTTTTGGTAATTTTTTAAAGTCAGATTCTATTTTTTAAATTTAAAAGAAATGAGTAAAATAAACCAAAAATGGTAAAAAAAATAACAAAGTCAGAAACAAAAATAAAATAAGGTCACCAATATTTGTCACAATATCATTGGATCATTCCATAATTTTTTCAGAATTTAAAAATGCATGAAAGTATTTTTATACATTTAAAACAATTCAAATAAAGTGAAAATTTATAAAAAATACCTAAACACAAAATTAAATTGTGAAAAAATAAAAATTAAAAAGAGAATAATCAAAAATATTTTTCATAATTTTTTCAGATTTTTTGGACTTAAAATGAGATTTCTATGATTTTTTGAAATTTAAAACAATGAAATATAAAAATCATAAAAGAAAATAAAAACCAAAAAAATATGGGTCATCTGATCAATGTCAAAACGCATTAGTAAACAGATCAAGTGGACCTAGCGCAATGTGCATGTTATGGACTTTAGTGAATAATGCATATGATCATTAATTAAATCTGATTTTTGAAAAACACAGATGACGCGCCTTCATTGGTTGGAAGATGACACGTTGGTCATCTTCAACCTCCAGTCAGTCCTAAAACCAAGTTGCTCAAACAGTAAAATTAGAGTACGAAACATATGCCATTCGCTTCGTCTCTTCAAGACGGAGAAAACCACACATTCTCAAAAAATTTATATAAACTGTAGCTCAAGCAATTTGGAAGGAAAGTTTTGAAAAGGGATTTGAAATTTCATGGTCAAAATGTGTTTCCAGTAAAAAAATAAGTGTTGCGACTAGAACCAGGGCAATGGGAGCATCACAATGATATCAAAGTTTTGAAGAATTGATGAAGGAATCTACCTATTGAAGTTGAGTTGCAGAGCTTTGAAACTGGACTTCTATGGAGCAATATAGGGCACGATTCTTGAATGTAATTATATGGTTAGCTTCAGGGAAGATCAAGGAAGGTGAATTAATGGAAAAATTGGATTGAAAAAGGCTTGAGAGTGGATTTCAAATTTGCTAAATTTTGAGTTATGGAACAAGTTTGGCAGGGTGATTATGGCTATCCAATCTTGAGGAAATTAATGGGGGATGACCCTCTATTTATAGGGAATCAAATAGAATGTCCAAGCGTGTGAAATGATGAAGTTTGGAGGGAAATCGTGTGAAGTTGCGAACAAGAAAAGTGGACTTCTAATTTGATCAAAACTCAACCAAAACGTGCATTTTGTTGTGCTAATCAATTCTGGAACTTCATTAAACATGTTTAGATGAAAAAACGCATGGAAAACTTGTGATTAGAAGCCAAAACAAAGATTTTAAAATCTGACTTGAGATGAAACTTCAGTTCCAAGTTACCAACTTCAAAATCATGGCATTCTCAGCTCAAGGGGTCTTAAGGCATGATTCTTGATGCTTTAGAAAGATGAGGTTACAAGCTTTGCAATGGAAAAAGAATGGAATCAAATGGATGCTTGAGCTAAAAGTTGCATTGAGTCAAAGTTGGAGGAAAATGGTTAACTTTCCATACTTAGAAATATTTCAAATTTTTCTTCAAAAGTGACCTATAATGTTTTGCATCCAAACATGGCCTTCCTTTTGGAATTTGCTCTTTACCAAAGAATATGGCATAAAATAGACCTCTTGAATGACATTTTGAAACTTGAACCATTCAAAATCTCTAAAAGTTGAGAGAGTTATGAATTGTTGAAGTTGGCAAAAAATCATGAAATGACCTATAATATTTTGTATCCTTAAGGCAACTTCCTTCCATTTATCACTTTGCACATAAAATAAGGCATAAAGTTCACATCCTCAAGATCATTATGGAAAAAGAATGGGCTCAAGGTGATAAAAATAGACCAAGTTATGATCATTTGAAGTCACACATGGAAAATTGGGGATTCATCTGAAGGACTTGTAATGTTTCTTCTTCATCAAGTTTCTTCCACATGAAAACTCCTTGGAACTTTTGAAGTTATTTTTTTATAAGCCTTTTAAGAGAAGGATGTCTTTGGAATCACTCAAAAATACCAAAATATGAGAAAGATATACTCCTTTGAAGTTCAAAACCCTAGCTCCTAGATCAAGAAACATGCCTTGAGGAACTTTGACAATTTTGAACAAACTTCTTGTACTAACATAAATGATTTATAAATACAAGGTTTTGAGGATTATAATGAGAATTAATATAAACCACAAACACTTCCATATCTTTAGAATTGAGAGAAATATGCATTTGTGACCAATGGGAACGAATCCTTGTCGAAACATGACAACTTCTTCAATCAACCCCTTGTACTTTTGAATTAATCTTGATAACTTTAAAATGTAGTGACCCAAAATAACCTTGCCATTCCATTTCCTCCAAAACAAATCCAATTGTGAGGTTTGAACTTCTCAAGCTTTGTTTACTAGGGCATGGAAATAAACTCATGAACCCATGGAGAAACTTGCTGAATCTTATTCCCTTTACCTACATGAGTAACAAGCAAGACAAACCAACATTGCATTTTATTAATTAAGAGAAGAAATCAAGACAAAAATATTCATGAGCACAAAAGAACACAAGTCAAGTTGCTTGGTAATTCCTTAAAGAGCAAAGCTAAATATAGGGAGGGGAACCAAGATCTATAATGTGATCTTATTGTGATTGAATCAACATGGTATGATGAAGGGATATTAGGGGTAAAAATTGGGGTACAACAGCTACCCTCATCCTCTTCCCCTTTATCTTTTTTCTTGTATTCTATGGGGTTTTCAAAGTCAAGCTCATATAAAGGCGGTTCATATTCATCTTCATCTACGAAGTATTGAGATGGCCATTTATGTTGTTGCAATGGTCAGATGATCTCTTACCAATGCAAGAAGGGAGCCAACAAAGGGAAACTATTTTGGAGATGTCCCTTCTAGAATAGTACGGAAAATCATGATTTGTTTATCTGGGATGATGATATGATAGAATTTGGAAATCACGATGGGATCAAGTTGAAGACATATTATAAAGATATGAAAGCAATGAAATATTTGAAAGAGTTGTATGAGGATACAAAGAAGAACAAAATTCTGAAGAACAAACTCTAAGAAGAGGAATTTTCTGGAAAAATGAAAAAGACGTGTCTTGTTATTTCTTTGTTGTTCAATGTTTATTTGGTGTTGAAATATATGTGTTGAATAGTGGTTTATGTATGAAATGAATCTTTGGTTAACAATCGTGTGGTTCAATTTAAATGTATAAGTATTTTTAATGAGTTTAATGAAAGATTATCAGTTCTTGTTAAATGTATGAGTATTGTTTTTATGGTTTAATTATGTTAAATGATTCATTACCAGTATTGTAAATTTAACATATTTTGAGAATTTTTTTTCATAGTTTACTAATTCTATGTAAGGATTGTAAATTGACACATTTTTGCAAACCAAATCTCAACATGTTAATACAAAAGAGTTCATAATTCACATGTTCAAAACAATACATGGTCATGAAACAAAACACTTAGTGAAATTTTTGCCCTAATTTGGTCAGGATTTTGACCCAACTTCATGGGACTTTTTCATATAGTTCCAAGGGGAATCTTCAAAAGTAATTCAAATATGGGTTGTAGAGAACATTTCAAGCTTTCCAAAATATCCAAGTACTCCTTGAGATCATTTTTGAGTAGGGAGAATCGAAGAGATGAAGTTAGGGTTTTATCACTTGAATTACAAGTCATTTTGTGATGAACAAATTCAAAATTCAAAGTTATGCTACATAACCTCTACTTTGCAGGCCTCAAACTTGTTAGGCACTCCATAATTAATGGCTTGCACAACTATTAGAGGTGTCATTTCAAGCATTCAATGCAAGGCCATGCTTTATATCCATTTTTGGAAGAAAGTCCACATTGCCATTTTGATAAAGTGACTTTTTGCACAAAAAACTTGTTCTTGAGACTTGCACTTGTTCTCTTCTAATCATACATGTCTCATAACATAAGAGAAATGGTTTAGACACTTACAATCACCCAACCCATGCTTGTAATTCACATTGAAACTTGTTTTCCCATTTTTCTTGAAAATCAACTAACCTAGCAATTAGCTTAAAACTTGTACTTATGACTTTCAAAACCACTCAAGACCTTTTTCTTATAGATACACAAACCATTTGCCACAAATATCATGCGTGCTTGACCCCTAAAAACACAAAGAGCTCAGAACTGCATCACATACCTCCATTGTTGCCTAACCTGACCCAAAAGCTTGAAACTCACATCTCCCACGTGCGTTTTCAAGCCTTTTGGTTCCTAAAGTTTCTAAACATCATTTAGAACTCATCCCACACCTTGTTACAAGACTGTAACACCATTAACACCATCCTCCATTTTCAAAAACAGAGCTTTGCACTTGGACTTCTCCAAAACTCCTCAGGAACTTTCAGCTCAAGCTAAGCATCCCATTAGCTTCCTAGGTACTTGAGGAAGCTAACCCAATCATTGGAACTCACTGAAAGCTTCTCAAACTCCAAACCCGATACCCTCTTGCAAGGTAAGTTTTCTAACTTTGGAACTTTTCATACAAGCATCATCAATGATTTATTTGTGAGTGAAAAATGTAGATATCATTGCCCTAAAGCTAACCATGTCCATGGTTTTCATTAATTTTGCTTGAGCTAAGAGAATTTTAAGATTGAAATTTCTGAGATTTTTAGGGTTCAGAATAGGGCTATTAAAATTCATGTTTATCTTTGAGATATATTTATTTTGTTTTGCATTTCTGAAATCGTGAGGAAATTTGCTACAAGTTTCATGTTTACAGTTTTCATTTTTGTTGAGATTTGAATGAGATACAGAGCTTCTGGCTGGGCGTGAGGTTGAAGATGAAGTTGGCCTTAGGAACATGTTAACCTTATATATTTATGGTTTGATTTATATAAACAGATGTATAGCCACCCCAGTGGTAGAAGCTCGTGCCTGTGACTTGAGGGACCTGGGTTCGAGCTTTCTTTTTGGCAACGCCTAGGCCTCTCCTAGGCCCTTTTTGTTTTTCTCTTATTGTTAACCCCCCTTGCAGGCTATTCACACCCCTGACCCAGTTTTATTTTCTTTTTCTTATTTTTTATTTATTTGTTTTCTTAAATATTTTCCTAATACTAAAAAATCATAAAAAATATAAAAATAGTAAATTTATATTTTGACATAGTTTATTTATTTTTTATCACACAAAATTATTTTATTTAATCATACTTTATTTATTTCATCAATTATTTTGTAAATTTATTAAAAAACTAGGGTTTTAATTACTTTTCTTTTACACAATTTAAATATATTATTTCAATACTTTAAAAAAGACCAAAAATATTTTATAATACTATAAATTTATTTTTAAGACAAAAATACCAAAAATATTCTTCTTATAAACTTAATTTCCTTTTTAATCAGTTATTATATCAGGGTTTCGTTTAATTCTTTTTTAGTAAATTAGGGCTTTATATTTTACTATTTTAATTAATTATTTCCTTTTAGTTAATTAATTTTAAAATCAAAACCCCCTTTCTCTAAAAAAATCCAAACAAACATCCATTTACTTTACATTTATATTCTTGTACATTTATATTATTTTGTATATTATATTCATTTAATTTCTTTTACATTTATACCAATTCAATATGGTTGTAATAGATTAATTAGGTTTATTTTCTTGCAATCCCCATTTATAATTTGTACACCCCTCCCAAAATAATTGTAATAACATAGTAATTTTAAATTCCTCAATTTATCGCTTTATATACAAATGCTAGTAATTAGGGTTTGAATGGAAAGACTAAAACCAATCAATTAGAAAACCCTAATCAAATACAAAATCAAGCATGAAAACAATACTCTTGCACACAAGCACCCCCTAGGGTAAAATTCACTTGTTTTCCTTACAAAATGGCCATATTACGCATGTGAAGTATCTTAGCAAAAACAAGAAAAATACAAGATCATAGTCCCTCGATGACGCTATCCATGTTTCCTTTCTAATGATCTTAGTCCCTAAAATAGAATGCTAAGATACCTTGCAACATTGCTAATCATGGTTATACGGTGACCCACGCCCGTCCCGTTTACATCCAAAGATAGGTTTACTCACCAAATTAATGGTAACATAACAATGTCAAAGGAAAAGGAAATGAACATGAAAGATTTTTGAGTAGGTAGAGTGCTCCTAATTACTTGCTCAATTTCAAAACAAAACATCCTTGCTATTTTCAAAACAAACACTTAAACTTTCAAAACATCTTACAAAACATGAAAACATTTTCAAAAGATCAACACTTTGTATACATTCTTACGAACGAGAATCATTACAAAGTTTGCCTAAACAATGGCCTCTTTACAAAATACTTTCAAAAACCACAAAGCATAATTTCAAACAAAAGCAAGTGACCTAGCAAGTAACTAAGAGCCCATGGAAAACCATGGATGAAAAGGGTTCTAATACCTTCCCTTTTCATAATCTACTCCCCGAACTCAGGAAATAATCTCAAAGGTCTTTCCCGTGCTTTTTCACCTTTCCTTTTGGATAAAAGAAAAGTAGGTGGCGACTCTTGCTAACCGCAACATTTACGATAAAATGCAAAACCTTCAAGTCAGTTCTCCCACTATATCACAGTAGGCACTAAAGGTTCGCAACCGCGGCAGGTGCAAAATCTGTAAAAAAATACTTCTATTCTCACCTCCACCATCTATTTTGTAAACACCCATTTTAAGCCAAAACCTCGACATTAGATCGTCGTGTTTTCAAAACTTCTCATATCCCCGATCCTTTTTGAAAATAAACTTTTTAACCAAAAAACACAGATATTTTAAAAGGTTACTATAGGATACTATAGATGCATTGAGTGCTAGTACCTTCCCTTTGTATAACCAACCTCCGAACCTTCGATCTCTTTCAAAAAACGCATTGTATTTTCATTACTTTTAAATATTACTTTACATTTCATATTTAAGGGTTTTATTTCGCTCTTTTCCCTTTTCCCTCGGAAATAATAAATCACTATGGTGACTCTTACTTATTTATGAGTCAAGTTAATTAATAGCTTGATCTCCGATTTTCACCGTTACAGAATTGGCGACTCTGTTGGGGGCTGATTGACCTCTGGATGATGCATCCCTAAGTGTGTTAAGCCTAATTTATCATATCTGTTTTTTATTATTATTACTTGTTTGTTTGATTATATCTGATATATTATGGTTATTTGGGTGTTGATTACAAAGGATAAGTCCTATACCCGGACTAAGTTACACTTAAGATTATGACAGGCAGTATAGTTATGTTAACTTTGAGGGAGTAATCTCGAAGAAGGAGACATATAATCCCCCATTCAGTGGAGGTCCCCTTGAATGTAGTATTTGTTTACCGAGTAATTGGGAAGACATTGTTGCTTCTAACCTGGGATCCAGAGAAGCTGAGAATCGTAGAACCCTTAACCCATCTTGGCCTTTTAGATGTAGTGCAGAGACTATGACAGAGTAATCCAGAAGTAGTTGTCACATGATGCCGCGTTCAGACGGGTTTTTCTTGAGAATATTTCTAATTACCGTGTAATCAGGAAGTTGGTAATATCTGAAAGAAAAATGTAGACTCTGGGATTCCTTAGAACCTTGATCTACAGGTGATTTGAAGACCTTAGTCCATACCTTGTGGGTGGTTCTTACCTTTGACTCCATGGTCGTGATGTTGAACCTTTCAACTTTGTTTGTGACCTTGCTTGTGGTTGTTGCATAGCCATGCCTTCATGCATCCATGAAACCCTCTTTCACTTGATTTTTAAGGAATTTGGAACTCTTTCTTTGTAAACATCACAAGTTTCGTCAAGCTCAATGGATCTTGGGTGTTGATGGGGTGAAAACCCTAATCCACCAAAATGGATGATTGATCTTGATGATAACTTGATCAATGTTTTGATCCAATTTAAAATTTATCTTCTATCTTCATACTTTTATGTTTACAACTTAATATCTTGAGTTCCTTGAAAATCAAATAAAAACTCTCTTTTGCATATCATGCATCATTCTACATTTTTTTGTTTCACTTTCAAAAGTCATTTACAAGCCTTATTTTTCCTTTGGTGTCACCAGTACAACACTCGCGCTAAGAGGAAGATGGAAAATACTAAGCAAGAGATTTTTGGACTTCGTAAGGAGATGATTACTTTGAAAACTAGTATGGATCATCTAACTAGCTTGGTTAAAACTTTGGTCTCCACACAAGTCAATTCCTATGAAGAAAGAAGAGATGGAAAAGGTCTTCGCAAAAACCCTGAAGTCTTTGTTTCATGAGAAGGTGACAGTCAATACACCTAACGATTGCTCTGAAAAGGTGAATATGAGAGTGCTTTTGTCTGAGAATGGTAACTTGGAAGATAATGCAAAGAAGTATGGTAATAAATTTGTCAAGAAGAAAGAACTTAATTCCAATGCTATTTCGAGAGAAGGGCCGAGGAGACCCCGAAGAAAGAATAATCATCATTAGCAACAACATTTTTTCTGTCACCACTATGGTAAATTAAGCTTCTGAAGCTCCCAGTCAACAAGTTAATAATCATAGTGTGATGCGATGGGAGAACTGACTTGAGGTTTTGCGTTTGTGTTCGCAAATGTTTCGGTTTAGCAAGAGTCACCACCGACTTTTTATTTTATCCTAAGGAAAGGTCAAAACGCACAGGAAAGACCTTTGAGATGTTTTCTTGGGTTCGGGGGGTAGATTATTAAAAGGGAAGTTGCAAGCACCCTTTTCATCCATGGTTATCCATGGTCTCTTAGTTACTTGTTTAGATCACTTGCTTTTTCTTTTCAATTGTTTGAAATGGTGCTTTGTGTGTGTGGTTTTGAAAATGCTTTGAAAAAGAGGCCTTGTCTAGAAAACCTTTGTAATGATTCTTGTTTGAATATATACAAAGGTGTTTGTCTTTTTGAAAAGATATTTCAATGTTTGAAAGTTTGTGTTGCACCCCAAAATTTGCCCTCTCATTTCATCAACATTTCTCATCACAAGACTCTTGGAATTCAAGATCAAGCTAGGGTTTGCTCTGCTCAAGACACTTCCTTGCACTGTTGACCTAAATTAGGGTTTGAGTTTACACAGGGATGTTTTGACCTACAATGCCCAAAGTGACTTCCATATTTCATGTTGGACTCATAAGTTTGTCCATATCAAGTTTCAAGCCTTGATTCAAATTTTTGCCCAGTCAATTGGACAGTTGACCTAGAAATTA
This sequence comes from Vicia faba, assembly GCA_948472305.1. Lineage (NCBI taxonomy): Eukaryota > Viridiplantae > Streptophyta > Magnoliopsida > Fabales > Fabaceae > Vicia > Vicia faba. The sequence goes on from OX451740.1 coordinate 1,352,564,266, forward strand.
GCTGTATTGGGGAAAAAGTCAACTGTGTCCAATTGATAGTCAAACCTCATGAAATTTAACCCACATCAACATTATAAACTCATATGAACCATTTGATCATGTTTGGATCACAATTCCACAAGAAATTTGATCAGATTACCAAAAGGGCAAAATGGTCATTTTTAGGGTTTTGACTGCACAAGGGCAATTTTTGAATGTTTGACCTAGCCAATGGCAAACCAAGCTCAACCATGGACTCGAGGACTCAATGACATTGACTTGACCTATTCAACAAGTTCAAAAGATCTCAAATGCATAGGATTGACAAATGAATTTTTCAGTCAACTGATCAAAATTTGACTGTATACTGAAAAGTCAAACTTTGACTTTTTGGTCAAAATCAAGTGCCAAGGGTAATGTTTCATCAAGACATGTCAAATTATGAAACTTGTTCATCAAGAAACCCAAAATTGCAAATTAGGGTTTAAAATGGAAAAATTTCATAACTTAGAAATTTTCTAAGTTATAAAATTTTCTTATTTTTTCCTAACTTTGTCCCATTTTTTCACCAAGATGAAAATGGATTCAAACAAAACTTACAACATGAAAGTTTTATTCCATAAAAAAGTCTACAAATTTTATTCACAAAGTTTTCTCAAAGGAAGCTTGGATCTCAAGTTATGATTTTTGGAACAAGGGTACCTAAAACTTTTAACTTAGAGAAATTTTGCCCTAGTTTAGGTAGGATTTTGACCCATCTTCTTGGCCATTTTTCACATAGTTCCACTTGGATTCTTAAGTTGAATTTCAAAGATGGATTATAGTACATGTTGCAAGCTTTCCAAATTGTCCAAGAACTCCTCAAACACCTTTGTGGTTATGGAGAATCGAATGCTTGAAATTGGCAAAAACTCACTTTGTAACCATGGCCAATACATGTTCATACCATTTGCCAAATCTGACCAAGCTAGCTTGGTTCACAATTACAAGCCTCTAAACCAATTTGTACTCAATAATTAAATGCAAATACCTTGGTCTAAGGTTTTATTTTGGACATTAGAGGATTATACACTAGATTAATCCTTAAATAGAAAAAGCAGCATTGCCATTTTTGCTTGAATTTTGCTTTATGTCAAAACAGCATCCTAGAGCCTTGAACCAGATCTTATGCTACAAACCAAATCCACAAACTTGGGGCCAATCTTACACAATGTGTGAAGAGTTAGAGCTAGCATGTACATGCCTGCTCTTGGTCACTTCTCATTTTGCTTCATAACCAAGCAACTTGTCAAAAACAAGAGAACTCACACATCTGGTAAAACCAACTCAAGCAAAGTTGTCAAACAAGTTTCTCATACCCTAGCAAGCCAGAAGCACAAGCCCTTGACCTCTCAAACCTCCTTGTGCATAAAATCCCCATTTTCTTGCAAAACAGGATCAGTTCTGCATATTGCAAGCCACAATCAAATCCCCTCGTGCGTTTTGTCCAAATTCACTTTAAACACATTCTGATCAATATACCTAAGTTGTCCAGACCACTCACAAGTTGTTGTAACTCCATTTACACACATTTCCATTTTTGTTTGGAAGCTTTGTAGGTTTAGTTCTGTAGCACGATTCAGGCCACTTCAAAACAAACTAAGCATTGGGAAAGGTTCAGTGGACATCAGGCAAGCTCAAAAGAACCTCAAGCACCATTGAAAGTTGCTACATTGTCCAGCTCGAATTCAACTGAAACAGGTATTTCATGAACTTCTATCTCTTTATTTAGGAATAGTTAGACTTAGGTTTGTGAATGAAAGATGTTGTATTCATAGCCCTGAAACCATACATGTGCTTAGTTTTCATTTATATTAATCGTGTTAGGAGAATTTCATCCATGAACTTTATGAAAAAACTAGGTTAGAAATTAGGGCCAGAGAAATTCTCTCTGGTCTTTGAGAGTTAACTTAAGTTTTTTATATGTTTAGATTCATTGTTTGATGCTCTACAAGTTTTATGTTTTGAGTTTTGTCAAAAAAGCACTGAATCAGGAGATACAAGTTTGTATGGAAAACCCGCGTTTTTTCAAAGTCTGGAGGAAGAAGATGAAGCTGATGGGCTGGGCTGGCTTGTTTTGCTTCTAACACCCTCTTTTCCAGTTTCACACCCCCTGGCCCATTTCTTTATATTTTTATTATTTTTGCATTTTTATTTCATTTCTGACTTTTATATTTTATTTTCAAACATAAAAAATGATCCAAAAATATTTTTATAATTTTTTACATTTATTTGGCATTTATTTTTATTTTTACTAGTATTAAAACATTTTATATGCTTTTATATTATTTTGTTTAAATTTAAAAATATTGAAAATAATACTTTTATTCCATTTCTTATTTTTATTCACATTGAAAACAATTTCTTGAATATATTTTATTTTTGTAAATAATTTATTTTATTTTTTACATATTTAGCATATTTAATATATATATATATATATATATATATATATATATATATATATATATATATATATATATATATATATATATATATATATATATATATATATATATATATATATATATATATATATATATATATATATATATATATATATATATATATATATATATATATATATATATATATATATATATATATATATATATATATATATATATATATATATATATATATATATATATATATATATATATATATATATATATATATATATATATATATATATATATATATATATATATATATATATATATATATATATATATATATATATATATATATATATATATATATATATATATATATATATATATATATACTTTTGTTTTATTAAAAACTTAGAAATAAAAACACAAAAATATTATCTTTTATTTTTATTATTATTTATATTTAAAAAATACCTTTTTTGGATATATTTCATTTTTATACATGTTAATATATTTTCGTACATAAATAATACATTATATTTATTTTCTTAAGAAATTAGGGTTTTTTGCCCTAAAACAAATAAATTAACTTTTTATTTAGTTCTTTACATTTCTTTACATAAAAAATACTTTTTGCATACATGAACAAATAAAAACTTTTTTTTGCATAATACATTTTATTTAATATTTATTTATTGTATTTATTTAAATATTGTACATTTAAATATTATGCCTTACAAATTCAATTTGGATGTAATAGTAATTAGGGTTTTATATTTCTTGCAAAATAATCCCCTATTCAAATTTGTACCCCCCTCCCTATATCATGTTGTAATAGTGTAGAATTTAAATTCTCGCACCTTTAAGCTTTCAATTATGCCATGATTAGAATTAGGGTTTGTATGCAAAATCAAAACCAACAAATAGTTTAACCTAATCAAAGACAAAATGCATGAAAACAAACACAATGCACACTTGCACCCCTAGGGTTTCAATCCACTTGTTGCCTTCAAAAATGGGCCATGGTATGCATGTCAAGTACTTTGGCAAAACAAAAACAAAACAAAGATCATAGTCCCTCGATGATGCTATCTGAGTTGCCTAAACAAAATGATCAAGTCCCTCAAGAAAATTGCCAAAAATACTTGACACTATTGCTATCATGGTCTATACGATGACCCAAACATGTCCCGTTTAACATCCTAACACAAGATTATTCACCAAATACAACGGTGAAACAACACTGTTAAAAGGGTTAAAAACATAAGAAAGATCTTTGAGTAAAATAGGGTAGACAACTCTTAGTTACTTGATCAAAACTTATAAAAACATCCTTGCTATCTTCAAAACACACTTCACAATACAAATTTCAAAACCTTACTTTCAAAATATTGAAAACTTTTCAAAAGACAAAAACACCTTTGTATACATTCAAACAAGAATCATTACAAAGGTTGCCACAAGGATGGCCTCTTTTCAAAACATCTTTCAAAACCACACACAAAGCACCATTTCAAACAATTGAAAAGCAAAGCAAGTGATCTAAAGCAAGTAACTAAGAGCCCATGGATAACCATGGATAAAAAGGGTGCTAATACCTTCCCTTTCTATAATCTACTCCCCAAACCCAAGAAAACATCTCAAAGGTCTTTCCTGTGCTTTTTGACCTTTCCTTAGGATAAAATAAAAAGCCGGTGGCGACTCTTGTTAAACCGAAACATTTGCAAACACAAACGCAAAATCCCAAGTCAGTTCTCCTACCGTATCACAGAACTGGCGACTCTGCTGGGGAAAATTTTAAAAGTGGAGTAACCTTAGGGCTTAGATCACCCTTTGCATGATTATATTGTTTGCTTTGATTGCTTTACATTTGGTTCTCTTATTTGGGCTTGAAATCCTTTACCCGGATTTGGGAAACATTCATAGGTAAAAGCAATACGTTGTGGAAACTGTGTGGCGTATACCGACATGGTTGAAGCAATAGCTATATTAGTGCGACATATTTGTGAGTACCGGTAGCCTTTGAGTCAATCAAAGAGAATACGGGGCCGCTGAGTGATGTCATGAAGCACTAATGAACTCTTAGAACCTTACTTGACCATCTTGGCCTTTTATTAGGGGTAGTGAGATGACCGGCTTTGGTGCAGTCCGAAGTTGGTAGATACTCGATACTACACTCATTGAGGGTTATGTTCTTGGAATATTTTGGTCGCTAGTTAAGTGGCTAAACCAAAACAATGAACATAGAAAACAACCCAGTGATATTGAGCTCCTTAGAACCCGGTTACTATTTATAGGACAGGTTTGAGCTAACTAAACTCAAGAGGGTATTTACCTATGAAACCTCATGCAAGCCTGAAACTAGGGTTTTGTGTGACTTGCTTGTACATGTGCTTGTGCATACATCATGAACATCATAAAGCATCATATGCATCCACTAACCATTTCAAGGGTTTGGATCTTCATCTTTGTTCTTGTTTTGTAGGTCATGGATTCTCTTCGCAGGAAAACAATTTAAGTCAACCTTGTGAGAATCCCTCCTCAACTCAAGGAGCTTACTTCCCGGATTCCAGATAATTCTCTCTTCAGTGAAAGACATGGTAGACTTCTCAACTTGGTCAACTCCAACATTGAAGAAGACATGGTGAAAGTTCTCTTCCAGTTCTTTGACCCCCTACACCATTGTTTCACGTTCCCTGATTACCAACTAGTACCCACTTTGGAGGAATTTTCTCAACTCCTGAGAATTCCTATTCTTCATCAACTACCCTACAACGGTATAGAAAAAGAACCAAAGCCTAAAGATGTTGCTCAAGCATTACACTTGCAACCATCTGATATCAAGGGTCATTGGGAAACCAGAAGTGGTGTCAAGGGTTTCTTGGAAAAGTTTCTGTTTGAGAAGGCACAAGACTGCTGGAATTCTCTTGATTTACAAGCCTTTGAAGAGATTGTGGCACTCCTCATCTATGGGTTGGTCCTGTTACCAAACCCTGATCAACTTATAGATGTGAATGCTATCAAGATTTTCATATCCCGGAATCCTGTACCTACATTGCTCGGGGACATCCTACACATTTTACACACGAACAATGAGGAAAAGAGGTGTTCTCATGTGCTGTACTCCTCCCCTAGCAAGGTGGTTTATTTCTCACCTTCCACAATCAGTTTTGAAGAATGAGCAGGGTTTAAGGTGGTCACAACGGTTGATGACCCTCCCACATTCTGATGTACATTGGTGTTCTCGGTCCAGAGAAAATGTCATCATCATTGATCGTTGTGGGGAATTACCTAATGTCCAACTACTTGGCATTAGGGGAGGCATTACCTACAACCCCTGTTTAGCTCTAAGACAGTTTGGATATGCTCGGAGGGATGGCCCTCATGACATGCTGATTCCTGACCTAGTTTTTGACTTTGACAACGATGCGCAAGGACTTCGACAAAGGTTCATCAGAGCTTGGAGGATGCCCAACAAGGTGGATAGTAAGACACTGGGGCACAAAAATTCCATCCCTCTTTAGCCTTACCTCAAGTGGGTACGAACCCGCACCCAGAATCTTATGATGCCATACCCTCACATTCTCCCTTTGATCAAAGAGCATGTTATGGAAGGAGAGGTTCCATACACCCTCCTACATCCTGACATGCCAACATCATGGGAAGAAATGCAAAAGAGTTGGATCCAACTCAAAGAAGAACGAAATACTTTTGAAGCCAGCTTCTATGCCAGTGAGAAGAAGGTTTTGGAGCTTACCCGCCGAATTCATGAGGAGGAAACTCTCAACACTTACATCGCACCAAAGAGGATGCGCAATGTCTTTTTACATTAAGAATTTTGTAATATTTTTCCCATGGGACACTTATGTACTAACAATTTCTTCTTAATATGACGTGTGTTCCTTTTTGCTTGCAACAAATTTGAATTTCTGAATCCTTGAATGCATTACATGAATAACATACCATTCATCATATGCATAAACATGTCTTCACACTAGGTTTCCTTATCTTTTTACTGTTTATTTCAGCAAGATGGATTTGGAGCAGACGATTAAGGATCTGCAAGCACAGAATTCTCAATTCCAGCAACTCCTCATGACCTTAGCAAAGGGTCAAGAGGACCTCAAAGCACTGTTTGAGAAGAATAAAGAGAAAAAGAAGAAAAGGCCTGGAGTAGCCACTTTTGGAAGAAGGTTTGAAAGCAATGCTAGAAAAGTTCTCGAGTTCCCCTCAACGTATGATGAAGGGGATGGTAAAGGAAAAGGAGCTGCGGGACCTTCTGAATCTGAAGTTGAAGAGGAGGAAAAGGAAGAAGACGAAGATTACTCCGAACAACAATATCCCCCAGCAATATAAGAATCTTGAGGATATATTGGCAGCCATGGAGTTGCAGAGGGTACCTGGTTTAGATTTTGAAGAACTAGGGTTGGTCGCTGGGATCATTATTCCTCCCAAGTTCAAAGTACCAACATTTTCTAAGTATGACGGATTGTCCTGCCCAAAGATGCATCTGAGATCCTATGTCAGAAAGATCCAACCCCACTCATCTGATAAAGACCTCTGGGTACACTTTTTCCAAGACAGTTTTCCAGGCACACAATTGGACTAGTTCTATTAACTCGAGAGATCAGAGGTTCACAATTGGGAAGACTTAGCTGCTGCTTTTTACCGTCAATACCAATACAATGCTGATTTGGCGCCCACTCGTACTCAGCTACAAAGTATGGGGATGGCTTCTAATGAAGGATTTAAAGAGTATGCCCAGAAGTGGCGTGATCTGGCTGGAAGGGTGCAACCACCATTATCAGATAGAGAGCTGGTTGACATGTTTTTAGGGACTCTGTCTGGCCCTTTCTTCAATCATTTAATCGGGAGTTCTTCCGTGGGATTTACTGAACTAATTTTGACAGGCGAAAGGGTCGAGGCCGATATTAAAAGTGGTAAGATTCAGAAAGATACATCCGCGTCCACTGCTGTTAAGAAAACCTTCCCAGCTAAGAAGGAAGCCTCTGCTGTTTATTCTCAAAAAAGTCAGGGAAGAACCGAGCATCGGCCAACTGTAGGGGCTATGATGATTCAGAACTCTTCAAATGATCAACCTCGTAACAATCAGTCGAGACCTAATCAACAACGGGTAGAAAGGCCACAATGGCAGTTCACTCGAATCAACATGACGCCAGCTCAAATACTCCCCCATTTGTTAAAACTGAATCTTACCAGTTTGAAGGAAGCGCCAAAGAACCCTAATACCTCCTCTCCATACTACCACTCCAATGTCAAGTGTGCTTACCACTCTGACAGTGTTGGGCACGATACCAATAATTGTTGGGCGCTTAAGAACAAAATCCAAGACCTGATTGACGCCAAGGAAGTAGAATTTGATGCTCCTGAGAAGCCCAACGTAATATCTGCTCCGATGCCCAAGCACGGTCATAATGTTCATGCTGTTATGGAGGACCTTCATGTTACCGATGTTGCTGACCTTTTGACTCCGTTACTAGTGATTAAAGAGAATTTGATGAGAGCCGGGATATTCCCAGGCTGTGGAAAGGTCTGCTACTTTTGTTTGAACATACGAGCTGATTGCCCATTGTTGAAATCAGATGTCCAACGCCTGATGGATACCCAAGAGATACTCTTCCAAAAAAAACCTGTTGATACCTTCAATCCTGTTACTCATGCTACTTTTTCTACTTCAACCAACGATATTGCAATTATAACCATTTCGGACAATCCTCCCAAGGCTTGCAAAAGGCCTGTCAGGATTACGCCCGACCCTAAATTTGTACCATTAAAAATCACCATGCCGGGACCTGTCCCGTATCAATCTAGCAAGACGATACCATGGAACTATGGAGGAGAAATCTTCTATCATGGTATCAAACAGATTAAAGCAGTCCAAGAGAATTCTGAAGAATAAAACCCTAATATAGGGAACATTGCAGGAACAAGCAAGATAACCCGCAGCAGACGGATTTTTTCTCCGGAGATTGCTCCCCCTCGAGCAGCCTTCGGACCCTCAAAAGCTTCTGTGCCTATTAGGCCATCTGTGCAAGACCCGATAATTGAAAAATTGGATACTCCTGAAGTAAGACCATTTATTGATAATACCGATAAGGGTAAGGGGATACTGGAAGCGCCTGTCAGGACGAAGGCTCATGCTGTGGTTATCCCCGAAACCACCCAGAAAGAAATGGATGAAATCTTGAAAATAACCAGAAAGAGTGACTACGACGTCGTGGAACAGCTAGGGCAGACCCCTTCTAAAATTTCAATGTTGGCTCTTCTACTCTGCTCTAAGGCCCATGCTAAGGCACTGATCAAATTTTTGAAGGCGGCACATGTACCCCAAGAAACTTCGGCTGACCAGTTTCAAGAGTGTGTGGCCAGTCTTACTGCTGATAATGGCCTTGGCTTTTCCGATGCTAACTTGACTCCCAAAGGAAGGAAACACAACGACGCGCTACACGTCTTAGTTGAATGCAGGGGAACCACCCTCGCCCATGTCTTAGTTGATATTGGTTCTTCCTTGAATGTGCTACCGAAGAAAGCCTTAGATCGTTTGGACTGCGAAGGATTGACCCTCAAACCTAGTAACATCACTGTTAGGGCCTTTGATGGGTCCAAAAGAATGGTTCACATAGAGGTTGACATTCCTATCAAAGTAGGCACAGAGGTTTTTAACTCCACCTTTTATGTGATGGACATCCGTCCTTCATACTCGTGTTTGTTGGGGAGACCGTGGATCTATTATGCTGGGGCAGTTACCTCCTCTTTGCACCAAATGCTGAAATATCCTGTTAAGGGTAAGATTATAACGGTGCACGGCGAGGAAGAGTACATGATAAGTCACCTCAATTCCTTCCGCTATATGGAATTGGATGGCGAGTTCATCGAAACACCTTTCCAACATTTTGAGGAAGTTTCTCCTGAGGTAGCAGTTGCGAAGACAATGGTTGAGGTGCCTATCGTTCCCAAGCGTGTGCCTTGGATGGCATCTCTCAAGGACACAGAGGCAGTGATCAAATAAGGGAAGAGCACAGTATGGGGGCAATTGCCTGACTTTCCCCATAAGACAGACAAATTGGGACTAGGGTTTACAACTGCAGGACAGAAGGCTATGTGTTGTTCCAAGACTGGAGGGCCACCTGTAAGGATCACTCACCACTGAATTAATGATGTAGAAGATGAAGATGAAGAGGACAATTTCGTAGATTGGATCTTTCCAACCGTCGAAGGGGGTTTAAGCAACTGGGAAGCAAAGGATTTTATTCCCATCACCTTTATCAACCAGTAATTTTATCTTTAAACAATTTCCCATTTATGGTCTGTAATAACTAAACAATTCGCACACTATTTTCACCCCATGCCTTGCCTGGGGCATGTAGGTCCATTTGTAAGGGCTTGATTTTCTTCATTATCATATGCCATGTTTTAATGAATCATTGGACGTCTTCATCTAAACTGTTATGTTCATTTTCTTTCCTTTTGCATTTTATTTTGTTTAAGGATGGCTATCCCTTACACACACCCACACTCACAAATGCATGTATCCATCCACTCCGGATTCCATGGGTGACTATTCTGCTTTAGCCTTCGATAACTCTGAAGATTTGGTCAATCATGCTGAGTACGAAGTTGACGAAGACTGTGAAGTTCCAGGAGAGTTAGCCAGACTTCTACAACAAGAAGAGAGGGCTATTCTGCCTCAGGAAGAGTTGTTAGAAACCATCAACTTGGGGACAGAGGAAGACAGGAAAGAAGTAAAAGTGGGTGCCAACCTGGAACCAAGTGTCAAGGAGCGCTTAGTGCAGTTGTTGAACGAATATGTTGAAATCTTCGCCTGGTCTTATGAAGACATGCCGGGATTAGACACAAATATCGTGGTTCACCGTCTCCCTACAAGAGAAGACTGTCCACCAGTCAAGCAAAAGGTCCGCCGAATGAGGCCCGACATGTCTGAGAAGATCAAGGCTGAGGTAATGAAGCAATTCAACGCTGGCTTTCTGGATGTTACTTCCTATCCACAATGGGTCGCTAACATTGTACCCGTGCCTAAGAAGGACGGCAAAGTCAGAATGTGTATGGACTATCAGGATTTAAACAGGGCTAGCCCTAAAGACGATTTTCCACTGCCACATATTGACATCTTGGTTGACAACACATCTCAACACAAGGTTTTTTCCTTCATGGATGGATTCTCGGGATACAACCAGATCAAAATGGCCCCCGAGGACATGGAGAAAACTACTTTTGTCACGCAATGGGGTACCTTCTGCTACAAAGTGATGCCATTCAGACTGAAGAATACAGGGGCAACCTATCAACGCGCCATGGTAGCTTTGTTTCATGATATGATACATCATGAGATCGAAGTTTACGTAGACGAAATGATAGCTCGATCACAGACGGAAGAAGAACACCTCGATCATTTGCAAAAGCTGTTTGCCCGGTTGAAGGAATATAAGCTCAGACTAAACCCAAGCAAGTGCACTTTTGGAGTTAGGTCTGGTAAACTTTTGGGATTTATTGTCAGCAACAAAGGCATTGAGGTCGATCCAGCTAAAGTAAAGGCTATACAAGAAATGCCTGCCCTCCGCACTGAAAAGGAGGTTAGAGGATTCTTGGGACGCTTAAACTATATCGCGAGGTTCATCTCTCATCTGACATCTACATGTGAGCCAATTTTCAAACTGTTGAAGAAAGATCAGGTAGTTGAATGGAACAAAGAGTGTCAAGTTGCTTTTGACAAGATCAAGAAGTATTTACTGGAACCTCCTATTTTGATGCCACCCGTCGAAGGAAGGCCGTTAATCATGTATCTGACTGTTTTGGATAACTCAATGGGGTGCGTACTGGGCCAACATGACGAGTCTGGCCGAAAAGAGCATGCCATTTATTACCTTAGCAAAAATTTTACCGACTGTGAGACTCGCTACTCACTGCTCGAGAAAACTTACTGCGCTTTGGTATGGGCTGCTCGCCGGCTAAGGCAGTATATGTTGACTTATACCACTTTGCTGATTTCCAAAATGGATCCGATCAAGTATATCTTCGAGAAGCCTGCTTTATCTGGAAGAATCGCTAGATGGCAAATGATTCTGACTGAGTATGATATCCAGTATACTATCCAAAAAGCTATAAAGTGGAGTGTACTAGCTGACCATCTAGCTCATCAAGCCGTCGAAGATTACCAATCTATGAGATTCGACTTCCCTGACGAGGACATCATGACATTGGATAACATTGAAGGTAACGGACCGTATGACGGACCTGAACAAGGATCCCGATGGACCCTGTACTTTGATGGTGCTTCAAATGCACTTGGCAACAGTATCGATGCGGTACTCATTTCTCCGGAAGGTTGCCATACACCCTTCATGAAGAAGTGAAAAACACAAGAAGTGGGGTTGAATTGTAAAAACTTGAAATCAATTGCAGTCAACACAGTATTTTTATCCTGGTTCGTTTGATCTCAAACTACTCCAGTCCACCCGTCAAGGTGATTTCGCCTCTCTCCAACGAGGTCTTAATCCACTATCTTCAACTGAATATTACAATTGCTTTAACAACTTCTAAAGCCTTCTTGAGTCAAACCACAAACCGGTTTCTCAAGGAAATACTTTCTTACAAATAATTGAAATCTAGTGTGTTGAATGTTTTCTACAAAAACTGTTTATCACAACTGTGATACTACACACGTTAAGCTTATGAGAACTAGAGTGCTAAAATAATTGAGGAAAGAATTTGAGAGCTTTAGCAAACTGAGAGTGAGGAAGATGATGAATAGCTTTAGGCGTGTAGAGTGTTGTAGAGCATTAGCCAATTTAATCTTCACTGACTTGTTTAAATAGCATTGGAAAATGGTACGTTGGAGTCAGTTAATTCCGTTTCAATGCCAATAACATTCTTTCCTTATTAAGCAGATCTTTGTCTGGAATAATGTCGTTGATAATAAATGGTCTTGAATGCACAGTGCCGTTGCAACTAAAGCGTGTTCTGGCTTTGGCTTATTCTGACGCTGCTTAGGTGCTGATGAATTGTTGTTGTCTTAATCAGAGTTCAGATGATTATGCGCAGATCTGTTCATCACGCTTCAGCGCAAGCACAAGTTGATCTTCTGATTCTGGCATCTGATATAACATCTTCTGATGCTGATGTTGATATCTTATCTTCTGATGTTGATGATGATGTTCTCTTGCTGATGTCCATCAGAGTTTCTGTAAAACAGAATGTAATTTCTTAGGTAGCATATATGTCTTACATGAATCATACAATTAATATATCTTAGCATTTTGTTATCATCAAAACTTAAACTTAGGGTAGTAGATTCAAACTTTGTTCTAACAATCTCCCCCTTTTTGATGATGACAAAAACTAGATATTTTTTAATTGAAAATTAACGTGAAAAATATCAGAGATAACCAAATGGTAAATTGTATCAGAATTAAATAGGAAGTTATCACAGATAAGAGGATAAGGGATAAAGAGATATCAGAGTTTATATCGGAGATACTCCCCCTGAGTTTATTACTTCCCTTTTTAATTCCATGAGTCTTTCAGGATCAGATCTTTATTGACTCTCTTTGAACATCAGAATATCAGAGCTTCAGTGTATCAGATCAGAATATCAGAGCTTCAGCGTATCAGAGATGATTAACTTCTTGTACCTGTAGGCTTATGTAAAACAGAAAACATTCAAGTGTATTAGAGTGTTAGAATGTTTGAGACTTTTTGTCTCAGTAATCCGTTATTGAAAAATATCATTCTTGTTCTCCCCCTTTTTGTCAGCAATCAAAAAGTGTAAGTAATATAAGCTAAAACAATTAGAGCAGAAAAACTGTTATATTTAATTCAGAGCCAGACAAACAGTACAGATGATATGCAAAGAAAACAGTGAAAATATCATGAATGAAAAACTAAGGTTGGGGTGGAAAGCGTGTGAACAGAGTCTCTAGCATTGTCTTAATCTGATCAGCAGTTTCATTTTGCTTGTGCACCATGCTAACTACTGTATCAATCTTGCTGTCTTGCACATCCATCCTTTCCTTCATCTTCTGATCATTCTCATCCATTCTTTACTGTAGACGAATATCATTCTGCTTCAGCTCTTCCAGAGTCTGCCTGTCCAAGGCAGCTTGAGAAACGTCAGAAGCAGGATACTTCTGAGAGCTTTCTGCAACATTTTCAACTTGACTAACATCTTCAGCTTGAGTTGTCTGATCTTCTGCTGGCTGCACTTTTGAAGTTGGACGCTTCTCAGACCATGGCTCACTATCCAGAAATAACACTTCTTCCTTCAGCAGCTGACTTTCAGCTTCCTTCAGCAGCTTGCTGAAGTTCTGCTGGGCCTGTTCATAATTGATGTCTTGCAGCTTGAGGGCTTCAGCGCGTACCCACATTCTGAAACGTGTCCAGAGTTGGTCTGAGGCAGCAGGATCAATCATTCTAGGACAAACCTGCTTTAGAGAAGCAATCCAATTCTGCAAGCCTGTTTCAAAATTCACAATGCCAACACCAACATCTGGTTTTTTGGGTTTGGGAATGGCTATTTTATTTTTGAGGTCAGCAAGACGGTCAAGGATTGTTAAATCAATGAAGGTCCTGCTGTGGTCTTCAGTATTTTGTTTGGGGGATGGAGTGGGAGAGTCAGAAATGATAATTGGACTGTTTGGAGTATTTGGAGGGGTAGTTTATGGTGAGGATGGCAGTTGGGGTACGTTTATAGTTGTACCACAAGGCAAATGAATTGCCAAGGGTTGAGGTTCAGAGGATTGAGGAGAATGAGGTTCAGGGGTTTGTGGTTCAGGTGATGGAGTTTCAGAGTGTTGAAACTCAGGTTGAGGTGAAAGTGGATGAAGTTCTGGTTGTGGAGAGGGAGGAGGAATTTCTGGTTATGGAGAAGGAGTTTGAATTTCTGGTTGTTCTGGTATTGGGGATACTGTGGTTGCTGGTTGTGGGGAGTGGGGAGTTTCTGGTTGAGTGTTTGGATTTTCTGAGAGGGGAGCGGAAGAACGTTGATCAATTTCAGAAAGAACTTTGTCAAGTTCTGATTCTGTTGATGTTGTGGGTTTTGGATTTTTGGTGCGGGATCTCTTGAGAGTTAGTGACTCAGAAGGGTCAGCCTCTGGTTCGGTTTCATCGATGGTTGGTATGGGGATTGGGAGTTCATATGAAGTTGGGGTTAGGATTGATGTTGGAATAACAGAAGAATTTAAAACATTAGCAGCAGATAGATTACCTCTCTTCTTAGGGGTCTGCTGGGATGGTCCTTCTGAAGTAGCCTTTCTTTTCTTCGTCTTCTTCACAGTAACTTCTGGATTTTGCTGGTGCTGATCTTTAATGTTCAGAGTGGGATCTGTGCCATCAGCCTTGCAAGCGTCCAAGTATCTGAGAACAATGACTGGTTTAGAGTCAATCTCAGAAAATATTGGAAAGTCGTCCAGAGGGACTCTTCTGCTGGTGATGTCAGCCAGAGGAGTGACGCTGGGCTCCTTTCTGATATTCTCTATCAGTTTCATTTTCTTTAACTTCTTGGCGTTCAGAGGCTTGCCAATAGTAGGTTCAATAGAACTTAATTCCTGTGCTTCTGTAAGGTGTTCTATCAGCCTATTCTCAGTCAGAATATCTGATATTAACCTGCCAAAGGGTATCCAATCCCTTTTTGTCCTTTCTTCTTCCCTTGTCTCCTTGACGCTGGTCCTGAGGTGATTAAACAGAAGATGAGCCAAGTTAATCTTTACCTTCTGATTAATAAAATAGATCAGAAACTGCTGATCTATATTTATATAATCAGGAGAGCTTGTGGGCTTCCTGTGATTGAAGCACCCCAGAATAATCTTCGCCAATATTCTGTGCTGATCCTTTAAGTCTCTGATTTTGCTGCTGGGAACCCCATGGGTGAAAATCTCTCTTGCAATGACAGCAGCATCTGAGTATCTTTCTGCCATGTCGATACAGCGGATGCCACCACCGTTGTATCCAATAAGTCTAGCAATGTGATCCTCAGTGATCACAATCTTCTTTCCCATTATGTAGGAAGTAACTTGATGTGTTGATGAGGACGCATGAATCCATAATTCCTTGACCAATACTGGGAACGTTGGACCCACCAACCTATCAAAGTATCTCTCCCATCCTTGTGCCCTAATTTCTTCTGTCAAATCGAATCCATTTTCTTTCAGACTGGAGAAATCAACAATCAGTTTAGACATAACTTCCAAGTTCTTCACTAGTGTAAGGAGCATTCTGAAAGGGATTTTGTATTGTTCAGATGAAGCCTCCTTCTGAGAACCTGTAGAAACATTGCTAGAGGTTGCCATGTTCACACTTAGGGTTTCTGAGAAATTTTTTTTTTTGAGAAAAGGGTTTCTTTTGAAAAGGGATGAACACACAAGAAGAATGTAGAAAATATTTGTATGAATGTAGGAGACGGTAAAAATTTAATGAATGATGTTAATGTGCTTAAATAGATTTCAAAATTTGTTTTGAAAATGTAAACGGTTTTAAGAAAGAGAATTAATTCATGATTACTGTTTAACTCATGATTACGTGCATTTAATGCTTGCTGATTTTGGGGGATTTGAGAAAGATACTTGGAACGGTTACCAGACATGTGTCTCAATGCACCCAATCAGCGTTTTGCCTTCTGAGAAGCGTGCACGCGTGTTCTGCTTCAGAGATTTGCTGATGATTGGATGACACTTGTTTGATTTAGTGAGCAGCACGTCTATCCTTGAGCTGAAACGCTCAGATCTTTAAGAATAGAATCTAATACAATCTGCATGTCTATCTTTCTGAAAGAAGATTGATCAGAAGTTCACAGTAAAAAGAAAACACATTCTGAAGGTTAATATATAAAATTAAAACATTTTCACTCTGGGCAGAGTTTCATGCTGAGATGTTTCAGAATGAAATTGAACCTATCTTCAGAAAAAGGTTTAGTGAAGATATCAGCCCATTGATGGTCTGTATCAATAAATTTTAAGTTCAAAATTCCTTTCTGAATATAGTCCCTAATGAAGTGATGTTTTATTTCTATATGCTTAGCCCTAGAATGCAAAATAGGATTTTTACTTAAGCAAATTGCAGAGGTATTGTCACAGAGTATAGGGATGTTACTCTCAAAAATCTGGAAGTCTTCAAGCTGACTTTTCATCCAGAGCATTTGTGTGCTACATCCTGCTGCTGCTATGTACTCAGCTTCTGCTGTTGATAGCGCAATTGTGGATTGCCTTTTGCTGGACCAAGAGATTAGATTTTCTCACAGAAACTGGCAGCTTCCAGAAGTACTTTTACGCTCTACTCTGTCTCCAGCAAAGTCAGCATCGCAGTAGCCTACTAAGCTGTAATCACTAGATTTTCTATAAAATAGACCCAGATTAGTAGTACCTTTCAGATACTTGAAAATTCGCTTAACAACTATTAAGTGAGATTCTCTAGGATCTGATTGGAATCTAGCACAAATACATACGCTGAATAAGATATCAGGCCTTGAAGCCGTCAGATAAAGGAGAGAACCAATCATACCTCTGTAGACCTTCTGTTCTACCTTTTTGCTTACCTCTTCTCTTTCCAGAATGCACGTGGGATGCATTGGAATTTTTGATGGCTTACAATCTGAGAGGTCAAATTTCTTCAGAAGTTCTATGACATATTTGCTCTGATGAATGTAAGTTCCCTCTGGATTTTGATTGATCTGAATTCCCAGAAAGAATTTCAGTTCTCCCATGAGGCTCATCTCAAATTCTGCCTGCATACACTTAGCAAATTTTCTGGCAACTGGATCAAAGGTTTCTGTATAGTCTATCCCCTCCTGCTGACTATAACCTTGTGCTACCAGTCGTGCTTTGTTTATGATAACTTCACCTTGTTCGTTCAGCTTATTTCTGAACACCCATCTTGTTCCAATAACGTTGAATCCTTTTGGTCTGGGAACAAGATCCCATACGTCATTTCTGGTGAATTGATTCAGCTCTTCTTGCATTGCTAGAATCCAGTCGTTGTCCAGAAGTGCTTCATCAATAGAAGAAGGTTCAATCAGAGACACAAGTCCCATGAGGGATTCTTCATAGTTTCTGAAGCTGGCTCTTGTTCTGATTGGATCTTCCTTTCTTCCTAAGATAGTTTCTTCTGGGTGATCCAAGCTGTTTCTGGGTAGTCTTTTCTGAAGTTGATCAGCAGCTGTTGCTGGATTGCTAGCAGTGCTCCTTTCAGATGTTGAAGGGGTGTCTTTGGTGAGAGCTTCTGATGACTTGTCTTCAGAACCTGTAAATTCAACTTCCATACCTGCAAAAACTTCATTCTGCTTTGACTTTTCAGAGTCAAGCTTATCATCAAAACGAACACTGATTGATTCGTCCACAATCTGTGTTTCTGTATTGTATACTCTGTACCCTCTTGAGCGTTCAGAGTATCCTAACATAATACACTTTTGTGCTTTAGAGTCAAACTTGTTTAAATAATTTTTTGTATTTAACATAAAACAAGTACATCCAAATGGATGAAAATATGAAATGTTGGGCTTTCTGTTCTTCCACAATTCATATGGAGTCTTTTCCAGAATAGGTCTTATTGAGATTCTATTCTAAATGTAGCACCGTGTGTTTATTGCCTCTGCCCAGAAGATCTTAGCAACGTTTGTCTCATTGATCATGGTTCTGGCCATTTCTTGCAATGTTCTGTTCTTTCATTCTACAACTCCATTTTGTTGGGGAGTTCTAGGACAAGAGAAATCATGCAGAATGCCTCTGTCATTAAAGAATGACTCAAAATCTTTGTTTTCAAACTCTCCACCATGATCACTTCTGAATTTAACGATTCTAAGATCCTTTTCATTCTGAACTTGGTTACAGAAGGTAACAAACACAGAGTGTGACTCGTCCTTGTGTCTTAAGAACTTTACCCATGTCCATATGCTATAGTCATCTACGATTACTAACCCATACTTCTTGCCACTGACTGAAGCAGTTTTAACTGGTCCAAATAAGTCAATGTGCAGAAGTTCTAATGGCTTAGAGGTATAAACAACATTTTTAGATTTGAAAGAAGGTTTTGCAAACTTGCCTTTCTGACATGCTTCACACAGAGCATCTGAATTGAACTTCAGATTAGGAAGTCCTCTGACCATATTGAGTTTGTTAATCTGAGATATTCTTCTCATACTAACATGCCCCAATCTTCTGTGCCAGATCCATTGCTCGTTGTTAACAGACAGAAGACACTTTACATTCTGACTTTTCAGTTCAGAAAGTTTGATTTTATAAATGTTGTTTTTCCTCTTTCCATTAAATAGGATAGTCCCATCTTTCTGACTAACAGCTTTACAGGAGTTTTGATTAAAGATTATATCATAACCGTTATCACTTAATTGACTTATGGATAACAGATTATGCATTAATCCATCTACTAGCAGAACATTATTTATAGAGGGAAGATTTCCATTACCTACAATTCCAGAGCCAATGATCTTTCCCCTCTGATTGCCTCCAAAGCCAACGTGGCCTCCAGGCTTAAGTTCCAGGCTTTGGAACATATGCCTTCTTCCCGTCATGTGTCGCGAGCAGCCAGAGTCCAGGTACCATGACTGGTGTTTCTGATTTGCTGCTAAAGATATTTGCAACATGTATTATTTTATCCTTAGGTACCCAGATTTTCTTGGGGCCTGATTTGTTAGATTTACCAAAACTCTGGTTGAATTTTGGTTTCACAGAATACTTACTGCTAGTATATTTAATATCATGTGTGTGACCATACACAAAATGTGAGTTCAGAGGAGTGTGTTTAATAATTAAATCCATGGCATTCTTTGGTGTAGGAACCTTACCTTGGTATCCTATTCCCTTTCTGCCGTTTCTGCTAACTCCATAGATCATTGAAGCCATTTTGCTTCTATCTATGCTTTTAGCAAGAAACTTCTGAAAGCTATGATCATACTCCTTGATGATCTCATCAGCGCTGCTGGGAGTTTCAGAAATTGTTTCCTTCGGAGAGTTTTGTAAAACATTTTCTAACTTTGAAATTTTATTTTTCAGCTCAGAATTTTCCAATTTAAGACTCTCAGTCTTATCAGAGTCAGATTCAAGATTCCTTTTCAGGTTTCTGAATTTAACTCTAATCTGCTGGTACCTTTCCAGAATTTCGTTAAGGCTTTCAGCAAGTTCAGCCTTAGTAAAATTAATTGCAAAGTCAGGAAATACCTCTTCAGTGTCTGATTCTGAGTCTGATTCAGAAGCTTCACTGTCTTCTGAAATGTTGGCCATGAGAGCTATGTTTGCTCTCTCATCATCTGATTCTGAGTCAGCTTCAGACGAGTCAGAGTCATCCCATGTAGCCATGAGACTTTTCTTCTTTTCTCTTCCAAACTTCTTTTTGGGCTTTTCCCTCTGAAGCTTTGGGCAGTCACTCTTGTAGTGTCCTTGCTCATTGCATTCATAGCATATGATATCCTTGGTGTTTGGCTTTCTGCTTCCTGAGGAGCCTTCAGATCTTCTGTATCCAGAGGAAGAATCTGACCTTCTGTATCTGGAAGAAGATTCATTCTGATCAGATCTTCTGGGATTCCTGAACTTCCTTTGCCTCTGCTTCCATAGTTGGTTCACTCTTCTGGAGAGGAGGGAAAGTTCGTCTTCTTCTGATGAGGATCCATCAGATGTTTCTTCAACTGCCTGCAAAACTTTAGACTCAGATTTTTTGTTATATTTTAATGCTAAAGGCTTACCTTGCTTCTGAGGTTCATCAGCTTCCAGCTCTATCTCATGACTTCTGAGGGAGCTGATGAGTTCCTCCAGAGAAATTTTGTTGAGATCTTTAGCTAGCTTCAGCGCTGTAACCATTGGCCTCCACTGTTTTGGCAAGCTTCTGATGATCTTCTTGACATGATCAGCAGTAGAGTATCCTTTGTCCAGAACCTTGAGACCAGCCACCAGAATTTGGAATCTTGAGAACATTGTTTCAATGGATTCACTTTCTTCCATTTTGAATGCCTCATACTTCTGAATGAGCACAAGAGCTTTAGTTTCTTTGACCTGAATGTTGCCTTCATGCGTCATTCTGAGTGAGTCAAACATGTTCTTTATTGTGTCTCTGTTAGAGATCTTTTCATATTCAGCATAAGAGATGGCGCTGAGAAGAATGGTTCTGGCCTTGTGGTGATTTTTGAAGTCACGCTTTTGTTGGTCAGACATTGCTTTCCTGTCAATCTTCTGACCGCTTGCATTCACTGGGTGCATGTATCCATATGTCACCATGTCCCACAGATCAGCATCATGTGCCAGAAAGAAGCTTTCAATTCTGTCTTTCCAGTAATCAAAATTTTCTCCATCAAAGACTGAAGGTTTGCCGCTGAATCTGTCTCTGTCTTCATTGTTGTCATTGCTGGTGTGTTGATATGTTCCTGCCATTGTGTTTTTCTGACGCTGGATCTTGTACTGACACGGTTAAGTGTTTTAGCTCAGAACCAGGTGCTCTGATGCCAATTGAAGAAGTGAAAAACACAAGAAGGGGGGTTGAATTGTAAAAACTTGAAATCAATTGCAGTCAACACAGTATTTCTATCCTGGTTCGTTTGATCTCAAACTACTCCAGTCCACCCGTCAAGGTGATTTCGCCTCTCTCCAACGAGGTCTTAATCCACTATATTCAACTGAATATTACAACTGCTTTAACAACTGCTAAAGCCTTCTTGAGTCAAACCACAAACCGGTTTCTCAAGGAAATACTTTCTTACAAAGAATTGAAATCTAGTGTGTTGAATGTTTTCTACAAAAACTGTTTATCACAACTGTGATACTACACACGTTAAGCTTATGAGAACTAGAGTGCTAAAATAATTGAGGAAAGAATTTGAGAGCTTTAGCAAACTGAGAGTGAGGAAGATGATGAATAGCTTTAGGCGTGTAGAGTGTTGTAGAGCATTAGCCAATTCAATCTTCACTGACTTGTTTAAATAGCATTGGAAAATGGTACGTTAGAGTCAGTTAATTCCGTTTCAATGCCAATAACATTCTTTCCTTATTAAGCAGATCTTTGTCTGGAATAATGCTGTTGATAATAAATGGTCTTGAATGCACAATGCTGTTGCAACTAAAGCGTGTTCTGGCTTTGGCTTATTCTGACGCTGCTTAGGTGCTGATGAACTGTTGTTGTCTTAATCAGAGTTCAGATGATTATGCGCAGATCTGTTCATCTCGCTTTAGCGCAAGCACAAGTTGGTCTTCTGATTCTGGCATCTGATATAACATCTTATGATGCTGATGTTGATATCTTATCTTCTGATGCTGATGATGATGTTCTCTTGCCGATGTCCATCAGAGTTTCTGTAAAACATAATGTAATTTCTTAGGTAGCATATATGTCTTACATGAATCATACAATTAATATATCTTAGCATTTTGTTATCATCAAAACTTAAACTTAGGGTAGTCGATTCAAACTTTGTTCTAACAGTTCACTGCCCGACTTTGCTTCAGCTGTACCAACAACATGGCTGAATATGAAGCTTGCATCTTTGGTCTCAAGGCTGCTATAGACTTGGGGATCAAATCTTTGGTCGTATTTGGGGACTCAGCTTTGGTTATCAGTCAAGTCAAAGGAGAGTGGGACACCAAACATCCTAATCTTATCCCATACAAAGAACATGTCTTGACATTGTTGCCTCATTTCGAGCAGATTACCTTCGAGCATTTCCCGCGAGAAGAAAATCAATTAGCCGATGCTTTGGCTACAATGTCTTCCATGTTTAAACTCAACAGGGATAACAAGGCTCCCCAAATTACCATCAAGAGAATGGATGAACCTGCGCACTGTCACGAGATTAATACCGAAGAAGTAGTGGAATAACCCTGGTTTCATGAAATCAAAAGGTATCTCCAGACTAGAGAATATCCTGAAGGAGCTTCAGTCAATGACAAAAAGTTCTTAAGGAGATTTGCAGCCAAGTTCTTCCTAAGCAATGGCATCCTTTATAAGCACAGCCATGATTGTGTTCTACTTCGTTGTGTGGACAAGGTTGAAGTAGAGTTAATCATGACCGAGATACATAGAGGCACATTTAGCACCCACTTGAGCGGACATACGATGGCTAAGAAGATTCTAAGGGAAGGCTACTACTGGTCTACCATGGAAGCTGATTATCACCAACATTCTTGTACCTGCCACAAATACCAAGTCTACGCCGACAAGGTACATATTCCTCCTGTTCCTCTCAACGTTCTGACAGCTCCTTGGCCATTCGCAATATGGGGCATTGACATGATTGGAGAGATCAACCCTACGACATCCAACGGACATCGCTTCATCTTGGTCGCTATTGATTACTTCACCAAGTGGGTTGAAGCAGCTTCATATGCCTCTGTTACAAAGAATGTGGTTGCCCACTGTGATACGGTGGGAGAGAACTGACTGTTTTAGAATGCTGGTTTGCGTTTTGCGTTTGTTTTCGCAAAATGTCGCGGTAAGCAAGAGTCGCCACCGTCTTTTATTTTATCCAACAAGGAAAGGAAAAACGCACAGAAAAATTCCTTTTTTGAGATGTTTCTCGGGTCCGTGGGGTAGATTATAGAAAGGGAAGGTGTTAGCACCCTTTCTATCCATGGTTATCCACGGGCTCTTAGGTACTTGCTCAAAGTGTTTTCAAAATTTTGCTTTTCTTTGTGTTTGTGGGTTTGAAAGAAGTTTTTGTTTGAAAAAGGAGTGTAAGTGCGAAAAGTTTTGTTTTTTTTTTAGAGAGAGCAAGTACTTAAGAACCATCTACCTACTCGAAAAAGGAATTAATCTGTACAAATGTCCTTTAGACAACGCTATCCCACTATTAAGGAGTAGGTAGCATCGTCGTTGGAGTTTAAGGGTCAATTCGATTAAGGGACGTGTGGTCACTAAAGAAATGTTAGGACGCCTTAGCGGTAACCCTAATGTCTTAGATCATCTTTCCGAGGCAACCGTTTCGAGGCAACTATGATCTTTGGACAAGAGGACGACCTCTAAAATTTCCTATACTTAATGACCACGTTCGAAGGCAACCAAGTGAGGTGTACCCTAAGAGTGTGCATGTGCGAGTGTATTATTTCAGTTAATTTTATCTTTGTACATGTCATGGGTGAGCTATGTTGATTTTAAGTTCATACATTTCATCTTGTCATGCATTCCCTATTATCAAACATCTAGCAGTGTATAGTTGCGGAATTTAAATTGCGGAAATTAAATCTAAAACTATTACAAGGCGTCGGGTATTTACATCGCCAAAAGCAACCCTTTAATTTAAATTGCGGAAAATAAATAAAGCGGTAAAAATATTTAAAGACCTAATTATCTATTACAAACCGGAGGCAAGTACATTAATATGATAAAAATAAACAAACGCGTGCGGGAAATTAAATCGAGCGCAAAGTTCTAGGGTTTTGATCCTTTTTGTTAAAGAAAAGATTTTTTGTTTGTTTTTGAATTTTAAGAAATAAATTATCTAAGTTAATTATTAAACTACATTAAATTAATTAATTAATGAAAATAAATATTTTTGTTTTTTTTGATATTTAAAGAAAGAAAATAAAATTGATCAATGTTAATAAATCCTAATTATGTCTAAATTAATTTTATTATTTACAAAAATATATTAAAGTTATTGTCTAATTAAAGCCTAAATTAATTACTAAATTAAATTAAATTAATTAATTAAATGAAAAAAAAAGGTTATTTTTGGATTTTTGGTTATTTAAAGAAAGAAAATGGAATGGTTAAATTAGTGATTAAACCTATTAAATTCTAATTAGTTTTATTTATTTACAAAAAGAAATTAAAGTTTCCTAGAATTAAAAACCTAATTAATTAATCGGAATTTATTAAAGAAAAATAAAGTTCTTAATTTTAATTGGACAAAATGATATTTTTGTGATTTTTTGATAAAAAGAAAATTTGTTATTGGTTAGTAAATTAATTAAGTAAAAATAAAATAATTAAACCAAATAAATAAAATATGAGAAAGTAGAGAAATTTGGCATTTTTTTGGAGGGTGCAGAAAGCATCCCTGAGCTCGGATCTTCGAAAGCTTCATGCTCTAACTATGGTGTTTTTTGATTCTTATGTGGAACCTATGATTCAACCATCCATAATTGTTCTATATAAACTCAAACAAACGTTAGCATACCATAAAATGTGATTAAAATTAGAGATTCAATATTTAAAATTTTACCAAACCGGTGGGCGTGCTAGGCGTGTGATGGATTGCTCTTGGGCCTTGTAAGACTCACGAGGACTTCAAGAGGATGGTTTGAGGCTTGATGTCAATTGCGAGTGGCCGGAACCTCGAGATATGACTTGCACCAATTCTTTGATTTCTGGAGAGCTTTTTGAAGAGCTTTTAGAGAACTTTTTGAAGAGCTTTTTGAGAGATTTTTAGAGAGGATTTTCGTGTCTTTCAAGCTTGTGTTGCTCTATATTTATAGATGAGAATTAGGAGACAAGAAAGCATGGAAATAATCTCCCTCATAATGTTGTTTTTTAAGACCATGATCAAGATTTGAAAAAAATGCCATATTTGATGATTCTCCATTATTAAACCTTCCAATTTCATTCCAAATCCAATATTTTGTGCATGATATGGCTTGATTCGAGTTTGATCTTGTCCATGATGATAATAAAGACCTGTATCAATCAAAAAGATACCAAGTTATCAGTATTTAGATTTTATTTGGATTTAAATTGATTTAAAATGAATTAATTCAATAAAAATCAAATAAAATAGAAAAATTAATGAATGGACACAAGACTGAATATATAACACGTGTGTAGTGTGACAAGATCAAATCAAGTGGAAAAAAGTGGGCCCTTTTGACAAAATTTGAAGTTTTGGGGATATTTGACTTTTGGCGATTTAGGAAAAATGCCCAACTCCAACAATGCATAACTTCTTCAATTTTGAACTTTTGGAAGTGTTCTTTGACTTTTTAGAAACCTTGAGATGTTCTCTAACCAACCGTTTTGGTATCATCTCATTTTGATATTCCATGCGCAAGTTATAAGCTTTGGCAAAAAAGGTGTTTTTATTGATTTTCAAAAATGACCTATAATGTCCAAATTTGTAACTTTTTGTGAGTGAATTTCTTGATCTTGGCGTGTGAATATGGATTTTAGGAAATTGCATCCTCTTCAAAATGAGCTTTGGATGGGTCATTTCTCATAAAGTATGAGAAATTTATGCTTGGTCAAAGTTGAGTTGACTTTTCCTACAAAACCCTAATTTAGCAACTTTTAAATCTTGATGAATCTTGAGCAATCCTTGATGAATCATGATCAACCCTTGATCAAATGATGAATTATGCTTCAAAATGAGATTGTTGTCAAAAATTCTTGAGGTTTGACTGTTTGTAGGCCACAATTGACTTTTGCCCTAGCACAATCGATTTTTGGACCTCTTGAGCAATTGACTGACCAAACTTCCTCTGCAAGGCTTGAAATTTGACCTGGATGAACTTGAGAACATATTAGGACATTGGGGAGCACTTGAGGTCATTTGGATGTAAGGACCTAGATGCAACACAAAACCCTAATTTTGAATTGACTGCCTTAGGAGATGATTTGACTGTCCAACTCTTGAGCCATCTTGAGTAACTTGGAGATTATTCTTGACATGTATTGAGAAATATGGGAGGGAAAATTTTGGGATACAACAGTTTCCCCTGTTCAATCTTCTTAAACCTGAGGATGTAGATTGGCTTTCGGGCCTTTCGTGATCCAAAGGTGGAAGATGATTGAACACTAGAGTGCCCAGAAATTTGCACTCGCATGAAGTGGTATCGGCATTATGATGTCAGGAATGGGCTTACAGATGCCATTTGGAGATTGTTGGTAGGAGGATGGGATTACAGACGCCATCTGCAGGAGTGTCGATCGCATAAGAGATTCCTTAGCGAGAACTTGCGTACTTGTGGTTTGTAGAAGATTCCCCTGGGGAAGTCTAACTTTTGTTGAGATTTAGGAACTTGCCTGTACTTCAACTGAGAGAATGCCTCGGCTGAGTCTTAAGAACCTGTCCATAATTCCATTGGGGGGAAACATCTTCATCAAAATCTAGGAACTGTCTGGTCTTCAACGTAGTATACCGTTGAAATTAGAGAACTCGTCCACACTATGACGGAGGAAAACAATAAGATCTAGGAACCGACTAGTGTTCAACGTAGTATACCGTTGAGGTTATAGCACTTGTCCACACTATGACGTAGGGAAACATCTTCATCAAGATCTAGGAACTGTCTGGTCTTCAATGTAGTATACCATTGAAATTACAGAACTCGTCCACACTATGACGGAGAAAAACATCAAGATCTAGGAAATGACTAGTGTTCAACATAGTATACCGTTGAGGTTATAGCACTCATCCACACTATGACGTAGGGAAACATCTTCATCAAGATCTAGGAACTGTCTGGTCTTCAACGTAGTATACCGTTGAGACTGTAGAACTCGTCCATACTTTGACGGAGGAAAACATCAAGATCTAGGAACTGACTAGTGTTCAACGTAGTATACCGTTAAGGTTATAGAACTTGTCCACACTATGACGTAAGGAAACATCTTCATCAAGATCTAGGAACTGTTTGGTCTTCAATGTAGTATACCGTTGAAATTAGAGAACTCTTCCACACTTTGACGGAGGAAAACATAAAGATCTAGGAACTGACTAGTATTCAACATAGTATACCGTTGAGATTATAGCACTCGTCCACACTATGACATAGGGAAACATCTTCATCAAGATCTAGGAACTGTCTGGTCTTCAACGTAGTATACCGTTGAGACTGTAGAACTCGTCCACACTTTAACGGA
Organism: Vicia faba; assembly: GCA_948472305.1. Taxonomy (NCBI): domain Eukaryota; kingdom Viridiplantae; phylum Streptophyta; class Magnoliopsida; order Fabales; family Fabaceae; genus Vicia; species Vicia faba. The sequence continues at coordinate 1,352,591,496 of OX451740.1, forward strand.
GGAAAACACCAAGATCTAGGAACTGACTAGTGTTCAACTTAGTATACCGTTGAGGTTATAGAACTTGTCCACACTATGACGTAAGGAAACATCTTCATCAAGATCTAGGAACTGTCTGGTCTTTAACGTAGTATACCGTTGAGGTTATAGCACTCGTCCACACTTTGACAGAGGAAAACATCAAGATCTAGGAACTGACTAGTATTCAACGTAGTATACCGTTGAGGTTATAGCACTCGTCCACACTATGACGTAGGGAAACATCTTCATCAAGATCTAGGAACTGTCTGGTCTTCAACGCAATATACCATTGAGATTGTAGAACTTGTCCATACTTTGACGGAGGAAAACATCAAGATCTAGGAACTGACTAGTATTCAACGTAGTATACCGTTGAGGTTATAGCACTTGTCCATACTATGACGGAGGAAAATTGTCGAGATTGAGAACCTTATCTGAAATTCAACCGAGGATAATTCAATTGAGATTTAAGAATCGGTCAGGTCTTCGACGTAGCTGAGAACTTTAACTGTATCTTTCCTGAAAGGTAAAGGTCAGTCATATGCAATGCATGATATGGATCAGGAAATGATGTTCTCAAAATAAATGAGATTGTATTCGTATGATGCGTATATGCATGTATCATGATGTATGGGAATATAATGTTTTAGCTGGGGAAAATAAATCCCGGAGCTGTTGGAGAATAGAGTTGAGTTCTTCATTTCTGATGGGGATGATGGACGAAGATGATTTGTGAGAATAAACCTGCAGGAGAAAAGAACTCCGTTGGGGAATAAACTGATGAAGAGATTACTCCGAGGGGAATTACTCTGTGGGGGAGAGATGTTCTGTTGAGGATTTTAACGATAAACTCCGCTGGGGATTCCGCTGATAAACTCCGCTGGGGAAGGATTACCGTTGCTGGTGATATTAAATCTGTTGAGGATTGAACTCCTGTTTAGGGAAATAAAGAACTTCGCTGGGGGATGATCTTTCAGTTGCAACTTGCTGGGGGATGATCTTTCGGTTGCAACTTGCTAGGGATAACCCTTGTTTAGACTTTTGTGGGGATAACCCTCGGAATTTGGCTAGGAATGATCCTTTGGACTTGGCTGGGGAGATTTATTCTTGTACTCCGCTAGGGGTAAGCTTCCAAAGTTTACTGGGGATGATGCCTCAACTCTGTTGGGGAAGCTTTTTTAGAATGCGCTGGGGAAATGGCTCCACTGGGGTATCTTGCATTCTGCCGGGGAACATTCTTATACTCCGTTGAGAAATATTAAGACTTCCGGGGATACTCTGATATTTGCTGGAGAATATTCTTATACTCCACTGGGGAATATTAAGACCTTCTGAGGATACCAAGCCTTTTTAGGGTTGATGGTAGACTAACTCTGCTTGGGGAGAGTATTGTTGATTCGTCCATAGTTACAAGTCTCAGCTGAGAGAGATACCATTACTGTCTTACTCTGCAGGGAGTGAATGTTACTGGGGTGCGTGTTAAGGATATGACGATGGCCTGCATCGAGACTTTTTTGCCCCTGTTTCTGCGGGAGAAGGTGCCTGCGGAGGCCATGTGGATCGAATATTATCCCCACCTATGAGGTGCTTGGTATCTTTCGGTCAAAATGACAAGTCTTCTTCTGGTAGGCCAGTGACGAGATGATGAGACATAGTCGTACGCTTTGATCCCTAATTTTTGCCTAGACCTCCCTTTCGGGTTTTCAGTCCGCCGGGATACCCTTTTTTGCCCAAGCCTCCTTTTCAGGTTTTCGACTTGCCGGGTGTACAATTTTTTCATTTTCATCCCTCACTTTTGCCCGAACCCTTTTGGTTTGCCGGGAAGCCCTTATTTTTTTTGCCTAGGCCAGTCAACCTAGCGAGTCTTTACTCATGCGTGGTATTTTCTGACTATATCCATGCTCTCAGAGTGTAGGGAGTTGTCACTGTCAGTAGTGTCGTGTTGCCATACTACCAGAAGATGTTTGATCATGCAAGATTCATTGCGGAAATTCATTTCCAATGCCCCCATTGATTCAGATGGATATTTGTCCATGGCTATTTGGCATTTTGAGAGATTCCTTGAATCTTGACTTGACTTCCCCAAATGATGGACAATGATCATGCCATGCCCCTTGATTGGAAGTGTTTTTTCCACTCGAGGTGACCCTTTTATTGAGAAGGTTTTTTGTTCACTAGATATTCGTCGTGTGAATTTCTCTGCTGTTTGAACAAATAGTCATATGCAAACAATGTTATTTTAAGAATGCAAAGCTTATGCCTGTCTTGATATTTTTGAAAATGCATTTTTTTCAGTAAGATAGGAAAATTTTGTAAAATGTGACGTCAACTCAGGATTTACAACAAGCCCTACAGGAGTCAGGATACCTTTTGTAACAGTATGCTTTCGGACTAACCCATGCTTCAGCTAGGACTTTTTAAGGGTTATAACGTGGTCTGGTTCACGGTTTAAGAAACAAAGGATAAAGGCTCAAATTTTATTTGTACCCACCCGTTCTTCGTGATGTTCTTCGATCCTAAACTCAGTTAATCGTGCATTAGATCTTGTTTAAGTCTTTTCTCTGATATACCAGTGATGGTTCGGATACTGACAATTTATTTTGAACAGGCATTCATTTTGTTGAGAGTTTGCAGGATCTCTTCCCTTTTGGTTTTTATTATCCCTGTTTTTTTTGCATGAACTGTTTCTTTTTGTGATTACAGTCAGCGGGATGCCCCAGTTTTTCTTAAGTCTCCTTCACAGGTTTTGATTTATTGGGCTTTTATTTTGAGAGATCATGACTGCCTGTCCTTACGATTATACAGAACCAACACCGTCTTTTGTTTCGGAAGGACTTCTTTGATGCCATTCTTTGTGCACCTGGATCAACTGAGAAAACTACCCTACCCCAAGTTATAATTAAGGGTTTTAATTTGTGAAAAGAAAAACTCCAACTTCTTTGGCTCAAAGGGGTTGACTAGGGATTATCTTCCTTATAACTCCACTGTTTAGGATTTGAAACAATGCCTGTACCTCGTCAGCGGGGTATGTTCAAAAGCATACTGTAGAGATTTTGATATCATTTTCATCATCCTCCCTCTAAAGGCTTAGAAATTTTATTTTTTAATCGAGAGTTGATCATCACAAAAAATGAAAGCAATTTGAATATAGTGAAATACGAATGGATTGATTCAAAACAGACATATGCAATGCATTGGTAAAGTAATAAAGTTTGACATGAATAAATGTTCGAACAGTCAAAAGAAAATTACAGCTTGAAAATTCTAATGAGCAAAAGTCTCTTAGTTCGAACTAGTCATTTCAGGTGGAGAACCCTCAGCGGAAGATTTTCATCTCGCCATCCGGCATGAATTCCAGCACTCTTCTATCAATCAAGTCTTGGATCTTGTTTTTCAAAGCCCAACAGTCGTCGGTGTCATGTCCAGGACTATAGGAGTGGTATACACAAAATGCATCGGGGTGATAGCCAGGAGCAGAGGTATTGGGATTCCAGAGAGGATCCTTTAAAGGAATCAGATTGACCTCCAACAAGCGTTTCAGTATTAGAGATGATGGTATATCAGTCTCAGAGAAATGTCTTCCAGATGTATTTTGCTTACGCCGATTACCCCGTTGACGCTGGCGAGGTTGTTGCTGGGCTTGTGACCCTGAAGCAAGCTGGAGAGCTTTTCCCTTGTCTTCTTGTCTCAAAGGAGGTTGAATGATGACTTGATCTTCAACCCTATTTGTTTGCCCCACTTGGCTATTTTGAAGTAGTTTGTTGACGAGGACCCTGAGCTCTTCTTGTCTTTGAGCCAGGTCTTGAATGAGAGCCATCTGGCCCACCAGCTGTCCCATCATCTGGATCTTCATTGTTGACAACTCAATTTGGAGCCCTTACAACTGATCATTCCTGATGCCGCCTGGATTCCCTAGGACTAAGCCCCTTGTGAGGAGAGCTTTTATTTCTTCCCGTCCCTGGGATAGGTTCAAGAACATTTCTTGAAGTTGAGCGTTTTTAGCCTGGATGTCTTCGACAGTTCTCTCTAGGGCCATCTCTACTGAAATAAATAGTAGGAGAATAAGGAAACCTGAAAGGGAAAACCTGTCATGATGTGGATGCATGTTATGTGGATGCATGTTTTCAAGAATCTCTCGGGGTAAACAAGAAACTTGTTAGAATTTGAATTTTACAGCTTTGATTGAAGAAACTTCATCTTGTTAAGAGTCCTTCTTCAAGAGTCAAGCTCACCATATCGAGTGGGTCATAGCCCCTGACTCAAGTCACCGTGTTTTGATTTCTAGACAACTTTGGCTAGAGGAAAATAAATCCCTTTGCCCCTTGCTAGACCTTTGATTTACCATAACTTGCATCACCGATCCTTGAGATCCTTGAAATGGTTAAGGAAATGTTAAGGCATGATGTTATGATGTGTATGTTATGCGTTTAAGCAAAAGTGTGAGGTGATGTAAGTAAACCCTGCAATAAATCCAAATTATTGGATAAGGACTGTAAACAAAACCTGCAAGGAACTCATGTTGTCAGATAACAAGAATGTGCAAGTAGTTCAAGTTTGAAGGCACACAAGTCACACATATAGCCTTAAGTTTAGGCTGGCATGGAGTTTAGGCATTACCCTCTTTCAGTTTAGTTGGTTCAACCTGTCCTAAAAATAGTAACCGGGTTCTAGAGGATCTCAATATCACTGACTACCCTCAATCGGTCATAATTCCAGTTTAGCAACCTTCTCTTGCGGCCGGAATCATCGCGAGAGTTTAGTCTCAATGAGTGTAGCATACTGCTACTGTTCTATGGCCAAGTTGGTCAATTTAAAGGTTCTAAGGTCAGTTGGTGCTTAATGACCCCTTAGATGACCCATATTCTCCTCGTTCCAACACAAGGGATATCAGTACAATCTAAAGTGCCACACCAACGTAGCTACTACTTCAACCGTATCGGTCTACGCCGTACAGTTCCCTCACAGTTTATTGCTACTTACCTAAAGGGTATCCCCAGATCCAGGTTAAGATCTATAGAACTACGATACAAGCCCACAAAGATAAATCATACAAAGCAAACAATTGAAAACACAATGATCTAATCCTAAGGTACACCCCACTTATATCATTCCCCAACAGAGTCGCCAGTTCTGTGATACGGTGGGAGAGAACTGACTGTTTTGGAATGCGGGTTTGCGTTTTGCGTTTGTTTTCGCAAAATGTCGCGGTAAGCAAGAGTCGCCACCGTCTTTTATTTTATCCAACAAGGAAAGGAAAAAAGCACAGAATAATTCCTTTTTTGAGATGTTTCTCGGGTCTGGGGGGTAGATTATAGAAAGGGAAGGTGTTAGCACCCTTTCTATCCGTGGTTATCCATGGGCTCTTAGGTACTTGCTCAAAGTGTTTTCAAAATTTTGCTTTTCTTTATGTTTGTGGGTTTGAAAGAAGTTTTTGTTTGAAAAAGGAGTGTAAGTGCGAAAAGTTTTGTTTTGTTTTGAGAGAAAGAAAGTACTTAACAACCATCTACCTACTCGAAAAAGGAATTAATCTGTACAAATGTCCTTCAGACAACGCTATCCCACTATTGAGGAGTAGGTAGCATCGTCGTTGGAGTTTAAGGGTCAATTCGATTAAGGGACGTGTGGTCACTAAAGCAATGTTAGGACGCCTTAGCGGTAACCCTAATGTCTTAGATCATCTTTCTGAGGCAACCGTTTCGAGGCAACTATGATCTTTGGACAAGAGGACGACCTCTAAAATTTCCTATACTTAATGACCACGTTCAAAGGCAACCAAGTGAGGTGTACCCTAAGAGTGCGCATGTGCGAGTGTATTATTTCAGTTAATTTTATCTTTGTACATGTCATGGGTGAGCTATGTTGATTTTAAGTTCATGCATTTGATCTTGTCATGCATTCCCTATTATCAAACATCTAGCAGTGTATAGTTGCAAAATTTAAATTGCGGAAATTAAATCTAAAACTATTACAAGGCGTCGGGTATTTACATCGCCAAAAGCAACCCTTTAATTTAAATTGCGGAAAATAAATAAAGCGGTAAAAATATTTAAAGTCCTAATTATCTATTACAAACCGGAGGCAAGTACATTAATATGATAAAAATAAACAAACGCGTGCGGAAAATTAAATCGAGCGCAAAGTTCTAGGGTTTTGATCCTTTTTGTTAAAGAAAAGATTTTTTGTTTGTTTTTGAATTTTAAGAAATAAATTATCTAAGTTAATTATTAAACTACATTAAATTAATTAATTAATGAAAATAAATATTTTTGGTTTTTTTTTTATATTTAAAGAAAGAAAATAAAATTGATCAATGTTAATAAATCCTAATTATGTCTAAATTAATTTTATTATTTACAAAAATATATTAAAGTTATTGTCTAATTAAAGCCTAAATTGATTACTAAATTAAATTAAATTAATTAATTAAATGAAAAAAAAGGTTATTTTTGGATTTTTGGTTATTTAAAGAAATAAAATGGAATGGTTAAATTAGTGATTAAACCTATTAAATTCAAATTAGTTTTATTTATTTACAAAAAGAAATTAAAGTTTACTAGAATTAAAAACCTAATTAATTAATCGGAATTTATTAAAGAAAAATAAAGTTCTTAATTTTAATTGGACAAAATGATATTTTTGTGATTTTTTTGATAAAAAGAAAATTTGTTATTGGTTAGTACATTAATTAAGTAAAAATAAAATAATTAAACCAAATAAATAAAATATGAGAAAATAGAGAAATTGAGCCTTTTTTTGGAGGGTGCAAAAAGCATCCCTGAGCTCGGATCTTCGAAAGCTTCATGCTCTAACTATGGTGTTTTTTGATTCTTGTGTGGAACCTATGATTCAACCATCAATAACTGTTCTATATAAACTCAAACAAACGTTAGCATACCATAAAATGTGATTAAAATTAGAGATTCGAAATTTAAAATTTTACCAAACCGGTGGGCGTGCTAGGTGTGTGATGGATTGCTCTTGGGCCTTGTAAGACTCATGAGGACTTCAAGAGTATGGTTTGAGGCTTGATGTCAATTGCGAGAGGCCGGAACCTCGAGATATGACTTGCACCAATTCTTTGATTTTTGGAGAGCTTTTTGAAGATCTTTTAGAGAACTTTTTGAAGAGCTTTTTGAGAGCTTTTTAGAGAGTATTTTCGTGTCTTTCAAGCTTGTGTGGCTCTCTATTTATAGAGGAGAATTAGGAGACAAGAAAGCATGGAAAGAATCTCTCTCACAATGTTGTGTTTTAAGACCATGATCAAGATTTGAAAAAGCCATATTTGATGATTCTCCATTATTAAACCTTCCAATTTCATTCCAAATCCAATATTTTGTACATGATATGGCTTGATTCGAGTTTGATCTTGTCCATGATGATAATAAAGACATGTATCAATCAAAAAGATACCAAGTTATCAATATTTAGATTTATTTGGATTTAAATTGATTTAAAATGAATTAATTCAATAAAAATAAAATAAAATAGAAAAATTAATGAATGGACACAAGACTGAAGATATGACACGTGTGTAGTGTGAAAAGATCAAATCAAGTGGAAAAAAGTGGACCCTTTTGACAAAATTTGAAGTTTTGGGGATAGTTGACTTTTGGCAATTTTGGAAACATGCCCAACTTCAACAATGCATAACTTCTTTAATTTTGAACTTTTGGAAGTGTTATTGGACTTTTTAGAAACCTTGAGATGTCCTCTAACCAACCGTTTTTGTATCATCACATTTTGATATTCCATGCGCAAGTTATAAGCTTTGGCAAAAAAGGTGTTTTTGTTGACTTTCAAAAATGACCTATAATGTCCAAATTTTTAACTTTTTGTGAGTGAATTTATTGATCTTGGGGTGTGAAGATGGATTGTAGGAAATTCATACTCTTAAAAATGAGCTTTGGATGGGTCATTTCTCATAAAGTATGAGACAGTTATGCTTGGTCAAAGTTGAGTTGACTTTTCATGCAAAACCCTAATTTAGCAACTTTTGAATCTTGATGAATCTTGAGCAATCCTTGATGAATCATGATCAACCCTTGATCAAATGATGAATTATCCTTCAAAATGATAATGTTGTCAAAAAAATTGAGGTTTGACTGTTTGTAGGCCACAGTTGACTTTTGCCCTAGCATAGTCAATTTTTGGACCTCTTGAGCTATTGACTGACCAAACTTCCTCTGCAAGGCTTGAAATTTGACCTGGATGAACTTGAGAACATATTAGGACATTGGGGAGAACTTGAGGTCATTTGGATGTAAGGACCTTGATGCAACACAAAACCCTAATTTTGAATTGACTGCCTTAGGAGATGATTTGACTGTCCAACTCTTGAGCCATCTTGAGTAACTTGGAGATTATTCTTGACATGTCTTGAGAAATATGGGAGGGAAAATTTTGGGGTACAACACCCGCTTCATCAAGCATAACCTCGTATGCCGGTATGGCATCCCCGACAGGCTTATCACGGACAACAGTACAAATTTGAACAATACTATGATCACCGCTCTATGCAAACAGTTCTAGATTTATCATCATAATTCATCTTCCTATCGGCCGAAGATGAACGATGCTATTGAAGTCGCGAACAAAAACATCAAGAAGATCATTCAAAAGATGACAGTCACCTACAAGGACTGACACGAAATGTTACCGTTTGCTCTGCATGGATATCGTACCACGGCACGTACTTCAACAGGGGCAACCCCATTTTCGTTGGTATATGGCATGGAAGCTGTTTTACCTATGGAAGTTCAGATTCCTTCCTTGAGGATTATGAAGGATGCCGGTTTGAGTGAAGACGATTGGATTCAGACCCGGCTTGACCAACTTAACTTGATCGACAAGAAGCGACTTAGTGTTGTTTGTCATGGTCAGACGTATCAAAAACGAATGATCAAAGGCTTTCAACAAAAAGGTCAGACGTCAGGTATATCAAGTCGGAGATCTTGTAATCAAGCGGATCATCTTACCGAAAAGTGATCCCAGGGGCAAGTGGACTCCTACTTACGAAGGACCATTTGTGATCAAGAGCATATTTTCTGGTGGGGCAATGATTCTGACCACCATGGACGGTGATGACTTGCCGCACCCTGCGAACGCAGACATAGTCAAAAGATACTACGCATAAAACAACCCGGCAAGTTGAAAATCCGAAAGGGCGACTTGGGCAAAAATGGGCATCCCGGTGAATCGAAAACCCAAAAGGGCGGTTCAAGCAAAAATTAGGGATAAAACAAAAAAACTGTACACCCGGCAAGTTGAAAACTTGAAAGGGCGACTTGGGCAAAAAAGGGTTTCCCGGTGGATCGAAAACCCGAAAGGGCGGTCCAGGCAAAAGTTAGGGAATTAAAGCGTATGACTATGTCTCGTCGGATCACTTTAAGAACAATCTCTTCACCAACAAGCTCCAAGCTTCTGATCAATCCAGTCATCGGCGGACAAAGCAGCGAATTGACAAGATACTCAAAGTTGTGAAGGCTATAGCAGAATGGGAATCCCATGGAATTATTACACATAGCCATCTTTCTTCTGTATAAAATTTTTCATTTTTTTACGACAACATTCTCTTACTAGGATTTCTGTCTCCTTTGTACAAAGATACTTACAAAAAGTTAATACAAAGATACTTCAAAGTGCAGAAATTTGTTTGCCTTTCTTTTCTTTTTTACACTTATGTTTTTATTTGAAAACGTCCAATGTTTTGTTAAATGGGCATATGCATTTGAATATAATCACTGCTTACAAATAAAAACAAAATTGAGAAAGGATAATTACTGATAGGTTGAAGGTGTAGGAAGATGTCCTTATGCTATTTCAGAAGAAATCCCCTATAATACAGATCCTCAACAAAGCTAAAACCTCGGAGTACATGTCCCCAGCGGAGTTAAGCTTCAGGATCCCCAGCGGAGCCAGTTCATTCTAAGCTTAATTTCTCCAGCCGAGTTAAGTTTCAGAGTTCCCATCAGAGTTCAAACTTCCGATCCCCAGTGGAGCCCGAAAACCCTAAAAAACCCTATCCCCAGCGGAGTCAGAATATTCTAAACCTTCTTCCCCAGCGAAGTCAAGATTCCAACTGTTCAACTTCCCCCAATTTCCCCAGCAGGCTATCTTAAAAGTCTGAGGACCAAGCAAATAACAGTTAACTTCTTGGCTTGTCCCCAACTAAGATGCTTCCCCAGCAGTTTGGCATAAAACCCAAAACTCCTGATCCCACCGGCCGAGTATACATTCTCCCCACAGAGTTATCTCCCAACAGATCGAAGATTCTCGGTCTTAGTTCTCCAAGCAGAAGCCTCCTAGGTTTTAACTCCCCAATAGAGATTTTCAGAGTTTTCCCTATTTCCCAGGAAAGTCATGAAGGATTCTCATTCCCTGCACAAGTTGTCAAAGGCCTTGTTAATCCCCACAAATTGCCGAGGATTTTCAATCTCCAGCAGTGGTCCAAGGATTTCTCCTTCTCAAACAAACAAAGATCTTTATCCCCAGCATCAGTCAAGGATTTACTTTCCCCGACAGCAGTCAAAGATTTCATTATCTCCAGTTATCAAGGATTTATTTTCCTCAGCAAGACAACTCTCCAACTTACATGCCCATCCATTACATTCATATATCATAAACATTGATGAAACACAATTCATTGCATCATACATATCATGCATCATAACTTTGTGTTTTGGCTAACATTTTACCCTTTTCAGGATAAGATTAAAAGGCTATCGTTAACAATTATTCAGATACAGTATGGATACACCCCAGACACGACGGTCATTCTACTACTCATCCAAACTTCAGCAATCAGATACAGACTAGATACGCTCCATACACGGCAGCCATTCTATCTCTCATTCAGATTCAACTATCAACTTCAAGTTCAGATATGCTCCAAACACGGATGCCATTCTGGCCCTTACACTAGCAGTTTGATTCTCCCCAGTGCAGTCGCCACAGAAGTCATTCTGTCACTTATTCAGATCCCAGTTACAGTTTCAGATACACTCCAGACACGGAAGTCATTCTGCTACTCATACAAGTCTCAACTTCAGATACAGTTCAGATACGCTCCAGACACGGTTGCCATTCTGTCACTCATTCAGAATTTATCCTCATCACATAGTTGCTCCATACACAGATGTTTCTCTGTTACTCATTCAGAATACAGATATACTCCAGACATGGCAGTCATTCTGATATTCATTCAAAGTTCAAATACAGTTACAACTCAGATACGCTCCAGACACGAACGCCATTCTTTTGCTCATACAGACTCAGTCTCCAGATACAGCTCAAATGCATTCCAGACACGGATACCATTTTAATGCTCATTCTTCTGACCTACCACATTGCAATTCAACAAACATTCTTGGATGGCATCTTTAAGCCCATCTCCAGCAAGATTCTACCATCTCCAAATGGCATCTTTAAGCCCATTCCCTCATCTATGTTTTGACGAGTGCAAATTTACGGGCACTCTAGTGTCCAATCCTCTTTTACCTTCGAGTCGCGAAAGGCAAACTTGCCAATCTAACTCTTCAGGTTCAAGAAGATTGAACAGGGGCAACTGTTGCACCACAAAATTTTCCCTCTCATTCCATCAACATTTCTCATCACAAGACTCTTGGAATTCAAGATCAAGCTAGGGTTTGCTCTGCTCAAGACACCTCCTTGCACTATTGACCTAAATTAGGGTTTGAGTTTGCACATGGATGTTTTGACCTATAATGCCCAAAGTGACTTCCATATTTCATGTTGGACTCATAAGTTTGTCCATATCAAGTTTCAAGCCTTGATTCAAATTTTTGCCCAGTCAATTGGACAGTTGACCTAGAAATGAGCTGTATTGGGGAAAAAGTAAACGGTGGCCAATTGATAGTCAAACCTCATTAAATTTAACCCACATCAACATTATTAACTCATATGAACCATTTGATCAAGTTTGGATCACAATTCCACAAGAAATTTGATCAGATCACCAAAAGGGCAAAATGGTCATTTTTAGGGTTTTAACTGCACAAGGGCAATTTTTGACTGTTTGACCTAGCCAATGGAAAACCAAGCTCAAACATGGAATCAAGGACTCAATGACATTGACTTGACCTATTCAACAAGTTCAAAAGATCTCAAATGCATAGGATTGACAGATGAATTTTTCAGTCAACTGATCAAAATTTGACTATATATTGAAAAGTTAAACTTTGACTTTTTTGTCAAAATCAAGTGCCAAGGGTCATTTTTCATCAAGACATGTCAAATTATGAAACTTTTTCATCAAGAAACCCAAAATTACAAATTAGGGTTTAAAATGGAAAATTTTCATAACTTAGAAATTTTCTAAGTTATAAAATTTTCTTATTTTTTCCTAACTTTGTCCCATTTTTTCACCAAGATGCAAATGGATTAAAACAAAACTTAAACCATGAAAGTTGTAGTCTATCACAAAGTATACAACTTTGATTCACAAAGTTTTCTCAAAGGAAGCTTGGATCTCAAGTTATGATTTTTGGAACAAGGGTACCTAAAACTTTTAACTTAGAGAAATTTTGCCCTAGTTTAGGCAGGATTTTGACCCATCTTCTTGGCCATTTTTCACATAGTTCTACTTGGAGTCTTAAGCTTCATTTCAAAGATGGATTATATTACATGTTGCAAGCTTTTCAAATTGTCCAAGAACTCCTCAAACACCTTTGTGGTTAGGGAGAATCGAATGCTTGAAGTTGGCAAAAACTCACTTTGTAACCATGGCCAATACATGTTCATACCATTTGCCAAATCTGATCAAGCTAGCTTGGTTCACAATTACAAGCCTCTAAACCAATTTGTACTCAATAATTAAATGCAAATCCCTTTGTCTAAGGTTTTGTTTTGGACATTAGAGGATTATACACTAGATTAATCCTTAAATAGAAAAAGCAGCATTGCCATTTTTGCTTGAATTTTGCTTTATGTCAAAACAGCATCCTAGAGCCTCGAACCAGATCTTATGCTGCAAACCAAATCCACAAACTTGGGCCAAGCTTACACAATGTGTGCAGAGTTAGAGCTAGCCTGTACAGGCCTGCTCTTGGTCACTTCTCATTTTGCTTCATACCAAGCAACTTGTCAAAAACAAGAGAACTCACACATCTGATAAAACCAACTCAAGCAAAGTTGTCAAACAAGTTTCTCATACCCTAGCAAGCCAGAAGCACGAGCCCTTGACCTCTCAAACCTCCTTGTGCACAAAATCCCCATTTTCTTGCAAAACAGGGTCAGTTCTGCATATTGCAAGCCACAATCAAATCCCCTCATGCGTTTTGTCCAAATTCACTTCAAACACATTCCAATCAATATACCTAAGCTGTCCAGACCACTCACAAGTTGTTGTAACTCCATTTACACACATTTCCATTTTTGTTTGGAAGCTTTGCAGGTTGAGTTCTGTAGCACGATTCAGGCCACTTCAAAACAAACTAAGCATTGGGAAAGGTTCAGTGGACATCAGGCAAGCTCAAAAGAACCTCAAGCACCATTGAAAGTTGCTACATTGTCCAGCTCGAATTCAACTGAAACGGGTATTTCATGAACTTCTATCTCTTTATTTAGGAATAGTTAGACTTAGGTTTGTGAATGAAAGATGTTGTAATCATAGCCCTGAAACCATACATGTGCTTAGTTTTCATTTATATTAATCGTGCTAGGAGAATTTCATCCATGAACTTTCTGAAAAAACTAGGTTAGAAATTAGGGCCAGAGAAATTCTCTCTGGTCTTTGAGAGTTAGCTTAAGTTTTTATATGTTTAGATTTGTTGTTTGATGCTCTACAAGTTTTATGTTTTTTTGAGTC